>OZ008370.1:78738601-79091958 GCA_963931995.1 Phaonia tiefii
AGACCAAAGAAAATATACAGATTACAGACCATGCAGCAAACTAAGTTTAAAAGTGTTTGATTGATACTAATGACAGCTAAATTAGGTTTTATGTTGTTTGCATCGAACGAAAATACGCATTCCCTTTTATTTTTGTCCGTATTATGCCAACCAAAGAGTAAATTACAAAAGCAACTCGAACTCGATGAAATGGCATACTACCTCGTCGTCATGAACAGGCATCTAAGAGAGTAATGGAGGCTCTTTAGTATTGCTCTGTGGTTAGATACAATACTCGTAACATCATCAAAAAATTGCACGTGTATTGAAATATTCAACAAAGGGAGTAAGAGAGAGAGAGAGAGAGAGAGCAGAGAAACGAGGCGCTTCATTCGTTTTCTTTGTTGGCATTCTACACCATGAATAAATTTTCTTCTCTATTTACAATTTCGTACTCTTTATGGATTCTTTGGCCTGGTCTTTCCATCGGAGTCTAGGTCGTTCTCTTTTCTTGCTTCCATCCGGCACGTTATCGAAAACATTTCGCGCTGGCTCATCTTCATCGTGAGAACATGGCCTAGCCAACGCAGTTAGCCTAATTTGATTCGCCTACATATGTTCACATGTCCACGTCGGAATACAATATATATATAGCTCTTGATTCCAACGACGTCGGTACTCGCCTTTTTCTTTAACAGGATCATGTATTTTACGAAGAATTTTTCTCTCGAATACTCCCAGGTGTTTAGCGTCCGCTTGCGATATGACCCAAGTTTCGCAGCCATATGCCAAGACAGGTAAAATGAGAGTCTGGTATAGCTGGAGATTTGTCTGTCGAGAGAGGGCTTTCTTCTTAAACTGCTTACTGAGCCCAAAATAGTGTCTATCAGCAACAACAATTCCCCTATATCTGTTATCGACGTTCAAGTGCGGACCAAGTCGAGAGGTTTCTCTAGTCGTTGACACCATCAATTTTGTCTTGCCCTTATTAACAGCAAGACCCACCTTCGCTGATTCCTTTGATACTGCAGTAACCTCTCGCAAATTTCGCCCAATGATGTTTATGTCGTCAGTATACGCCAGCAACATATGGCTTTTCGTGTTGATAGTCTTGGTCATATTTACTGCAGCTTTTCCCATTATTATTTCCATTAAGATGTTGAAGAGATTGCAAGAAAGTGTGTCGCCTTGTCTCAGTCCTCGCTTGGTACAGAATGGTTCGGTGAAGTCTTTCCCCACCTGATTTGATGTTGGTCAGCGGCATTCTACAGAGGTGGATAAGTTTTGCCGGAATCCCAATTTTAGACAAAGCTTCGTACAATTTTCCCGTTTGGGGCTATCGATAACAGCTTTGTAATCGACAAAAAGATGGTATGTATCGATTTACTTTTCGTGGTTATTTTCCAGGATTTGACGTAGCGTGAATATTTGTTCAGTAGTGGACTTGCCTGATGTAAAACCACACTCACATAATACGCTCGACAAGGTCCTATACGCGATGGTTAAAAGACTGATTTTCGAATACAGAACATAATACACTAAGACTCCAATCGTCAGGCATAGATTCCCCCAACCATATACCGCATATAAATTGATGCATGTGGGGCTAGCAGTCCTTCGCCACCGGCTTTAAAAAGCTCCGAGGGTAGCTTGTCCACACCAGCGGCTTTAGTATTTTTAAACCGGGAGGTTGCCGTTCTAATCTCGCCTTGGCTGGGGTGGAGGTGTAATCTACACTGTCTTCCACAATCATTACCTCCTGATCTTCAGTGGAAGAATCTGAGTGGAGTAGTGCAGAAATGTGGCTCCGGCACATTTTAAGCACACACTGCTTATCTGTCGCCAGATTCCTAATCTCGGCCTTGCAGGAGGGCAGACGATTATTCAGCCGGTTATTCGATCTTCTTACCCTCTGGACAAATTTTCGGGATCCATTATTCGTCCTGCACATTTCGGACTTTTCACTCTCTCTCCGCTCCCACTGTCATTTTTGGCAGCCTGAAATCTATTGCTGTAGTTTTAATCTCCGTTTACTAGACTTGTAATCTGAGATTTGGATTACTGTTTGAACAGTTGGTTTAACGAGGAGCATTGACAAACTTCTCTGCTTCCTATATGGGATTTCCAATGTAGTTTCCCATCCAGGGTTACTACCAAGAATTTCATCCTGTGATCGTCGGTCGCGGGGTTAATTCGCGCACTCCCCACCTGTAAAATTCGACACTATCGATGTATTCGGCACTTCTTTCGAAATTTTCGTAAGAAATTTTGCCATTGATCTCTAACCGGAAAATTGTATTACGGAGAGTTACCACATATCTCCGATTAACATTGCAACTATTACATTAATAATTCATCTTTGCGCTCTATTTTAATTTTAACGCATGTGGTATTATATTTGTTTACTAAAATAATCGAAATGTCAAAATTTCGGTCCATAACAATTGTCAAACAATTGTTTTCGTACGAAATAACTTTGACGTAACAACCCTGTACTTGACTTTGCCTATGAAATTTTCGCAATGACCAGAGTACCAAGGAAATGAAAAGTGAACGAAATTTTCGGTTCATGAAATTTTCGTTATTTTTAATACACACGGCAACGAAAATTCCATAAAAACTGAATACCGGGCTTAACCGTTCAGAATCATAGGTAAATTGTAGGACCCTATTAGTGAGTCTAAAAGTAAAAAGCGTCCACCCAGTTGATTGTGAGGACCTCTCCCAAATTGACCTTTAATTTGACTATGTTCAACTTCTTCGAAATCTTTCCTAGGAAGCAAAGTTCTTCAATAGCGGTTATCTTTGTCTACCTTGTGAATAAACATATTTCGCTTCTATCCAGGTTTATTATTGAATTCAAAATCAGGCCCTCATGACCGGTGCTGCGACACCAATTGGAGCTGTCATGCACCCATAGGGAAAATAACCGAATTAGCCGTACCCGAATTTAGATGTTGTCACAACCAGATTAGATGCCATCACATCCAAATTAGAGGTTGTCGCAACTGCATTAGAGGTTGTCACAGCCTATTAGAGGTTGATTTCAGTTGTGTGTACTAAATTCAGTCGACACAACCTCAATTCGGATGTGGGAACTGCAATTCGGTGGCAACTACAATTCGTTGGCAATTGCAATTCGGTGGCAACTACAAGTCGTTGGCAACTGCAATTCGGTGGCAACTACAATTCGTTGGCAATTGCAATTCGGTGGCAACTACAATTCGTTGGCAACTGCAATTCGGTGGCAACTGCAATTCGTTGGCAATTCGGTGGCAACAACCGAAATTTACGGCGGCTACATCCTCTTTTCAAACCATTAGGTCTCTGAGTGTGACAGTTTCATGGAGAAAATATATCTAGAGTTAACATTCGTTTCAACTGACATTTTACACTCTTCGTGGTGAGATCGGTGCGATATAGGGGTGTTCCACGCAAATTGACTTACACCAGGTGGAGTTACAAGAACGGTTGACTTAAATTTGTCATGTCGTTTTGATGAAGTACTGTGAAGTACTGAAGTTTGTTATCTTTTATTGTTTGTATAGATTTGTGGTGTATTTAATATAAAAATGTTAACGCACAAGTGGAACTGCCGTTGCTGTTTTCTTGTTGGTTACTTTGAACTAATGCCTCTATCCGCTATTATTAAAACAATACTTTTCAACATGCAACTTGCATATTCAAACAAGCCTAATGTCGTAAATTTACTGAGAGATATGTTCCCTGTAGGCATCTTTACTCTATTGGCTGTTTATATTCAGTAGTGTTGGTTTATATTCAGTGTTCTTGCTTATGACCAGTGGCATGATTGTTAAGGTGACTCTGTGACCTTTTGTCAAAGATTGTTTGAATGTTCCCTCCTCATCTGTGTGCCAGACTGGCTTGAGTAAAATTGTTAATGGCAGCCAAAGTAATCCCCTTTCAAATATTTATATTTCCGATTACAAGCTTAAATTTTCCTCTACTTTAATTCTCCCCTAAAAATTTGCATTCAAATGAAGTTGGAGGTTCAAATAAAGAGAACAAACAAAAAAATTGCTTCCAGCATTGGTGCCAAATATTTTTTGGACACACAACTGAACTGTTCCAAGAACTGGTGTCAGTGTGAATAACCTCATGATTATCCCATGCACATTCTCAATGTGCTACTCGTATACATGCGTCGTTATACTAGATGTGAATTGACCTCCCCTTTGACCTCTGGTATTGACACTTACGGGTTTTGTAATTTTTCCAATGCGATGTGAAAATCTTCCATTCGAGTAAACATCGATAACAGTTCAACACCTTCAAGAAGAAAGGAACACACCACCAACTGATTAGTGACAATAAGAGTCGCCGGTCGCATGGGAACGGGTCATTAATAAACATTTACCTCAAATCATTTCATCAAACTTTTAAATAAATATTTGTCCTATAAGTTAATCGACTTGTACCCGGTATGTGAACTGGTTGGTATTCGCATACAGTCACACAGCAGGTGGACATGGACACCTAACATATGTATGTACACATTTGGTTAATTCCAAATCTCTTGATTGTTGTCTTAAGAAACAGAATTTTTAAATATTTTTCGGTTAAAAATTGATTTATGACACCTTGCACGTCAACATCGCCAGACATGGTGACAGACAGACACACGAATTGTTAGATGCTTGGACAGACGTGAAACTGCACTTTGCGCCTATAGTGCCAGTAATTGGCTCTTTAGATACCCCCCAAATGCCACATGAACTGAACTAAACTGAAAACTGGATGGATATTGATTTCAATATTCACTCACTCACTTCACACGACGGCGGCGTGACGTGGCGTGCGCTTTTGTCTGTCCCCCTGTGCTGGCTCGTGAAATTAAACAAAAATTCTGAATGGGATTTTTGCAAATTTTCAAATGCTTAAATAATTTATGATTTAATGTTGACATTTTGGAATGCCAAACAAGAAAACAACAACGAAACAGTTCGTACAAGTTTTCCATACTGGTCTGTCCATACATCTATCCATCTATGTGCCTGTCGCTCTATCTAGTATGTACCCCCCTCACAAATATCTTGTATTTGACTGTTAACTTCTTTAAGATACGGTATGTGTAGACAGCCGTTCTTACTATTTTATGCAGCTGTGATAAACTATTAACTTTTGTTTGAAATACACTAATGTGCATTCGAATATGATCGCTTAATACAGCATAAAACATTATTTGCACTTGGGTGTTGCACACGTTTCTCATATGTGTATTGAGGGCGAAATCAGCTGATACTTGTATGCAAAATCAGCTGAGTTTGGCTTCAAAAAATGTTAAATACGTTCAGTGGAATAGTAGCTTACTTGGCGTTTACACGAGGCAGTTCTGCGCAGACATTCATTCACACTGTTTACATTCACACTGTTCTACTAATAGACTCACACTTCTGTAATTGTCTTCGTCACTCTCTTGGATTCTTCGAAGACAGCAAATTCGGCATGTGATTTGATGTGGGCTGTCAATTCGGTGAAATTTCGTTGTAATTTGCGAATAAAATCCACAAGAGATTTTGGAAAATGGTGTTGAATTCACACGGAATGATACTAACGGCGGTCGTCTAAAATTGTATTGTCTGCATAATTGTCTTGACGCCTACATTACTAGAGTGTCCAAAATAGAAACCGAAAACCAGAGAAACCGGTTAACCGGTATTTTTGCTATTAACCGCGTGCCGGTTTTTCAAAAAAACGTAATTTTCGAACCAATCGGAAACCGGCTATTTGATGTCGGTTAACCGGTTAATCGGATTTTACTTAATTTGTATTAATATCCTTAAAAAAATTAATAAGAAATGACATGATTTTCGAATTTTAGTGAAATTTTGGAATTAAGAAACATGATTTCCATTTTGAAATATGATCTAAATGACATTTCCAAAACAATTTTTTTTCAAAATGATTTTACGATTTGAATTAGAATTAATTAAAAATTAATTAAGCTTTACAACCATTTTTCTTTTTATCAAATTTCAAAATTCAAATTATTTGATAACTAAATGTTTGAAACTTAATAAGATTTTCATACATGAAAATCTTTTTAAAATTTGAATATGATTTTCGATTTTAAATCAGGTTAAAGCGAATTTGAACAAAACTTATAAACGGGTTCCACCTGTTTTTGCCAAAATGAAAAACCGAAACACGGATTCTTGAACAAAATTGATTTTTCAAACAAACCGAATACCGGTTTCAAAAAAATGTCGGTTTTTTGGAAACTATACATTACACATACATTTTTCTCTTCTTTGTCAAGACTGTTAGACTGTTAGATAAATCGTTGGATTGGTCAACATTTTCATTTGATGAGAGAGGATGGAATAGTGTAAACTTGATGAGAACATTTTGCAGACAAAATTTTGACAGATATGTCAGATTTGTCGCATTTTTTGATGTTGTACTTTAGAAAAAATTATGCGATCAAAGGAAACAGTAATAAAAGATACATGAGGTATCAGGGGACACCCGGTTGGAACGAAGTTTCATTCGCTATATACAGGTGGCGCAAAAGTAAACTTCCGATGTTTTTTGGCTGTAATTTAAAAAAAAAAATTAAAAACTTTGATTCTTCTTGTGGATTATTTTTATTTGGTCTTTTAATTTTTTTTACATCAAGTCGAGAATATGATGTGATGTAAATGGCCACCGCCTCAGTTGATTGTCATTTGAGCCCTTTTTATAGCATTTTCCATCACTTTGGCCAAAACTTCCGGCGATACGTCCTCACATTCTTGACGGATATTGTCTTTAAGAGCTGCAAGAGTCTGAGGCTTGTTGACATAAACCCGCGACTTCAAAAAGCCCCACAAAAAGAAGTCTGGAGCGGTCAAATCAGGCGATCTTGCTGCGCCCGGGCAATGCATCCTTCAGCATATCGGTTGTGGCACGTGCAGTGTGTGCCGTTGCACCGTCCTGTTGGAACCACATGTTTTCCAATCGCAATTCATCAAGTTGCGGCAAAAA
The DNA here is from genome assembly GCA_963931995.1 of Phaonia tiefii. Classification (NCBI taxonomy): domain Eukaryota; kingdom Metazoa; phylum Arthropoda; class Insecta; order Diptera; family Muscidae; genus Phaonia; species Phaonia tiefii. The sequence continues at coordinate 78,745,568 of OZ008370.1, forward strand.
GAACTCGTTGATCATTGCTCTGTAGCGCTCACGCCGCTTCCATGACATCGACGGCGCTTCCATGACATCCTCGGCTACAGCAGCAATATTCCTGCAGAGAATACCCCCTACTCCGGGGTCTGCCACGCCTGGCAGCATCTCGTGTTGTGCCAGTCTCTTCGAGGCGAGCGGCTAAACGTCGCAGTGTTTCACCAGTAGGCGTTGGACGGCCAGGAAATCTGCGACGAAATTCACGTTGTGCCAAAGTCACCGACCGATTATTGGTCAAATAAATAGTCAGCAATATTCCGCGTTCTGGAGCAGTGTAGCGTAACATTGTTTATTAACGTGTATTTCGCATGTGTTTACTACGCAAATGTCAAAACAGAACTGACATTAGGGGCCAATCGCAAAATTTATAGCATTTTCTGATAGGAGGATTACTTTTGCGCCACCTTGTATTATGTACTAGTTAGTTCCAACACGTCTCAAGCGCCCGTTGAAAAATGCGCTAATTTAAATGGATCTTTAAGAAAAGATACTTTTTGTAAAATGATAAATGTTTTTAAGAATTTTTTTATAGAATGTATTTTTTTTAAAATTTATTTAAAAAAAAAATATATTTTTAGGTCCTTTTTTGTAAGAATATGTATTATATATGTATTATATATATATTATATATGTGGAGTCGGTGGTGCAATGGTTAGTGTGCGCGCCTCTTGTACATGAGATCCTGCTTTCGATCCCTGCTCCGACCACCTTAAATTTCTTTCGGCGGCGGTCACCTCGCATAGTGTAGACGACACTATCAAGTATTTAGCCATGAAAAAGCTTCTCAAAATAACGTTCGGAACCGGTGTAAAACTGTAGGTCTCAATCAGTGAGTACAAAAGTAGAAAGCGCACAGCTCACTGTTTGTGAGAAGCTCTCCCCAATTCCTTGATGGGATGTAAAGGGAAACCATTTTTTTATATTCCCGAAAAGTTCGTTTTTTAAAGAGAGGTACTTCATTTATTAAAAGCTAATGTTTTTTAAGAAAATTTACTATTTTTAAGAAGAAGTACTTTATGTAAGAAAAAGCCATGAGTATGAATTTTTTTACAAAGAAGTATTTACATATTTTTTTTAAGAACAGGTACTTTTTAAAGAAGTTGTACTCTTTTTAGGAAAAGGTTATTTTTTGAGAATATTTACTTATTTTCCGAAAGGCTACTTAAAAATTATTTTATTTTTAAGAAAAGGTATTTTTTTAAGAGAAGGTATTTTTTTGGAGAAAAGTTTTTTTTAAGAAATGGGAGTTTGGTTTTAAATTGGTCCTCTTCCAAGAATAGGCACATTTTTAAGAGTAGGTACTTATCTCAAGAAAAGTTATTTTATTTCCCAAAAAAAGTACACTTTCGACAAAAAGGTAGCATTTTAAGGAAAGGCAATTTGATGTAAGAAAATTTACTTTTTTAATTTAAGAAAATTTACTTTTTTTAAGGTAAGGTCTTTGTTTTTAAGAAAAGGTACTTACTTTGTTTAAAATATGAATAGGTATTTTTTTTTTGAGAAAATTTACTTTTTTAAGAAAAGGCACTTATTTAAGAAAATTTTCGTTTTTGCAACATTTTTTTTACTTTAACTTTTTATTTTTTATTGCGTTCAAAACTCAATATATACAAAATATTACTTAGAAAAATTCCCATTAAACAATAAATTTCCCAACATATTTTAGTCTAGACACAAACCATGGCAAATGTACCCAATATAGTTGATAATACTGGGTCATAGCATAATAGTGTTAAAGTTGTTTAATGTTTTTTCATTTAGCCCCCATCCTGCAACGTGCGGTAAGGAACTTCGTTCCAAAAGCTTTTATTTCGTCACTTGTTACAAATGTTTAGTCTTTGTTCACAATAGAGTGTCCAAAAAATGCGTATTTTTTAAAAACCGGTTTTAGGTTTGTTTGAAAATTCAATTTTTCAAGAAACACGTTTTCGGGCTGTTAGAAAAATCAATTTCCCAAGATGCCGGATTTAGGTTTTTAAATTTGGCAACAACCGGTGGAACCGTTTTTGTTTGCTTTAAATTAAATTACACATGTAGCATTAAAGTACATTTGTTTAGCGACCATTTCATATACTTATTCGTGCTTCAGATTCAAAATTTCTCAACTCTATTTAAATATGACAAATAAGTTTACATTTTAAATAACAAATATATATCATATTCCAATTTTGAATGTGTGTTTAGTATAAAATTTAACAGTTTTATTCAAATTCACATTAAACTGCTTTCAATACGAAAATCATATTCAAATTTGAAAAAAAATGAATTTTATTACAATCTTATTAAGTTTAAAACCTAAATGCGATTTTTAATTTTGAAATTTGAAAACAAATAGTTTGAAAATCTTAATTAGTTGTTGATTAATTTTTAATTACTTCTTGGATAACATATTTTGCCAACCAGTGCGATCTTTTGCTTTATTTCTCCAATTGGCAATACGAAGTGTACGCAGGGATTCGTCGACCTGATCCCTCCAGCGGAGTCTTGGTCTTCCTATTTTCTTCCTTCGACTTCGGTTTCGAAAACCCTTCGTGCTGGTTCGTCTTCATCCATTCTACTGACATGGCCTAGCCAGCGCAATCACGTTATCTTGATCCGCTTAACTTTGGAAATGTCAGGATAAAGCTCATACGGCTCATGATTCATGCGTCGCCGATACTCGCCGTTGCGCACTGTAGGTCCACAAATTTTTCGGAGTATTTTTCTATAGGACCCAGGATTCTGCGCTATAAAGCAAGATAGGTTGAATGAGAGTCTGGTACAGCTGGACTTTTGTTACTCGAGAGAGGGCTTTATCTCTAAAGTGCTTGCTTAGCCCAAAATAACATCTATTCGCAAGCACAATTCTCCGCTGGATCTCAAGGCTGACGTTATTGTTTTTGTTTACGGCAGATCCGAGGTATATAAATTCGACCACCACCTCGAAGTTATAACGGTTATCAACGTTCACGCTTTGGTCTAATCGCGTGGAGGCCCTGTTCGTTGAAACCATTAATTTTATCTTGTCCTCATTTACCGTCAGACCCACTTTTGCTGCCTTCTTCTCAATTCTCGAAAACACCGCAGTAATTTCTCTAATTGTGCGCCCAAAGATATCTACATCGTCAACACACGTGTGCAGCAATTGACTTTTGATGCTGATGGTTTTATTCATGTTGACTACAGCTTTTACCAGAATAATCTCTATTAAGATGTTAAAGAGATCGCACGATAGGGTGTCACCTTGTCTGAGGCCTCGCTTAGTGTCAAAAGGTTCGATAAAATCGTAACCAACTTTCACTGCAGATTTGGTGTTCGTCAGGGTCATCCTGCAAAGGCGTATGAGTTTTGCAGGAATACCAAGCTCAGACATTGCTTCATAGAGTTTCTCCCGTATCGGACTATCGAAGGCCGCCTTATAATCGACAAATAGGTGATAAGTGTCGATTTGTTTTTCGTGGGTCTTCTGCAGGATTTGGCGTAGCGTGAAAATATGGTCGGTTGTCGATTTTCCAGGCCTAAAGCCACAATCAGGTCAGCGATTATCGGTTTTAGTCTTTCGCATATTATGCTTGATAGAACCTTATATGCTATGGATAAAAGGCTTATTCCACGGTAGTTGGCACAAATACTCGGGTCACCTTTTTTAAATATGGGACATACCACACTGAGACTTCACAAGTCGCAGATCGCGTTGCAATTGACTGAAGCATTGCCATGCGTGCAGCGTTCTTTGCATCATTTGCAATGCGACACCATGGTTTGTTACGAAGCGGTTTTTCAAAACCAAGTACGGGTTTTGCGGCAGTTTTTATTCAACCAAGTACGGTTGTTGCGGCAGTTTTTATAGAATCGGAAATGGGTTTCCACTGCGATTCAGGATCGTTATCGGGAGGGGATGGGTTCTGTGCCAAAATTTGCGAGAGCTTCCTTGAGTAGGCTGTAGCTACCTCTGTTAATTGCATCCTTCCGATATCCAGCTTCCTCCGCGTCTGGTTTCGTACGATTTTCGCTCTACTTAATCTTGTGCGAACCTTTGCTGCTACCAGGTAGTGATCAGAATCGATGTTAGCTCGTCTGATCACTCGTACGTCCATTACACTGGATGAGTGCCTTCCATCAATTACCACGTCATCAATTTGGTTCTATGTTCTTTGATCAGGGTATACCCAAGTAGCCTAGTGGAAGTCTTTATGCTGGAATCTTGTACCACTAATGACCATGGTTTTTGCCGCGGCAACGTCAATCAGTCTCATACCGTTTTCGGAACTGTTTCTTAATTACTTATATACAATTTTATTATAATCCGAGTCACACATTGAGTAAAACCCGCTTAACCGCTTAACCGACGTCAAATTACCGGTTTCCGGTTTGTTCGAAAATTACGTTTTTTTAAAAAACCGTCACACGGTTAACGGCAAAAAGACCGCTTAACTGGTTTCACCGGGTTTTCGGTTTTGGACACTCTAGTTCACAGTTTGCTGATCTCTGTATCCTTATTTTTATTTTGTAACTGTTGTATTTTGTTTTTCACTTTGCAGACAGATGTTTTTGCATTCTCCGAAACTGATAAATCGCTAGCAGAATAATAGAATGAAATTGAAACGTATTCATCGCAACAAAGAAATGTATTCGTCACAGTAACGAAACTCTTTGAATTAATGTGGAAATTTTGAGGAAAATATTCGTTGAGCTGACGAATGTATTCGTACATGTGATTAAGATTTTAATTTTAGTGTATCCACTACAAGAAAGGAAATCTAGTTTTGTAGCTGTGATCACCGGGCACTTGGAATCTCAGCTTGTGTCATGGGCATGACCGAGCATTTTCAATGAGGTTGCGTTTCAAGAAATCAAAGGGAATGCGTATTTTCGTTCAATGCAAACAACATAAAACATAATTTAGCTGTCATTAGTAGCAATAAACACTATTTAAAATTAGTTCCTGTTTGCTTTGGACTCTAATTTTACATCATTTCCCTAGTACTTTTTAGATCAGCTGTGCCATAGAAACCCCCTGGGTATAATCAGGGTGTTTCTATGGCACAGCTGATCGAAAAGGTACTAGGGAAATGATGTAAAATTAGAGACCAAAGAAAACAGCGATTAAGATCATGCAGCAAACTAGGTTTAAACAGTGTTTGCTTGATACTAATGACAGTTAAATTATATTTTATGTTGTTTGCATCAAACGAACATACGCATTCCCTTTTATTTCTGTCCATTTTATGTCAAACCAAAGAGTACAATTACAAAAGCAACTCGAACTCGATGAAATGGCCTACTACTTTGTCGTCATCAAGAGAACACGAAGAGAGGCATAGCGGCTCGTTTGTATTTCTCTATGATTATACCGTAGATTTATAGATAAATAGACGGCGACTTCCACCTACTAACGTTCTCTTGCGGTCGTCGCGGTAGCAGGAGATTTCATCGAATATAAGTTGCTGTTGTATATTACTCTTTGGTTTGACATAAAACGGACATAAATAAAAGGGAAAGCGTATTATCGTTCGATGCAACCAACATTTATCATTCTCTCATATATATACTCGGTTTTCTATCAATTTTCTACCTCATAGTCGATCAGCTGTGTCATGGATACCTTCCGATTATACCCATTCTAGAATAGTCTCTCGTTTCCCGAACCGCGAGTTCTTCTGTAAGGACCTCGATATTGTTTGCGCCTAGAGACAAGATGATGACTAGGCGATGTTCCTTAAAACATCACCTTTCGTAATCGGTGGAAAACTGTAGGTTGAATAAGTGATATATATATATATAATTCCTATAACTCATTCTTTATGAGCAGCTCTCTCCTATTCATTTATGAAATATAATGGGAAATCTAAGTAAGTAAGTTAGGAGATCCTGTGGTTTATGCCACCCTTGCCGTAATAATCCTGCCGGAGTGTGTGTGCTCCACTTCAAAATGGAAATGTTGGCACTTAAATATTTTCTTTATTTGTTCCTTTATAACTTATCTAATTTATAGTCCCCACTTCAATAAACCCCGTGGGTTCGCCTGTAGACAGGACAAACAAATTTGCGGAGTTCCGAAGGGAGGAGTTAGTGCAAATAGCAGTTTGCTAACTGCCGTAGACAGGAGAATGTATAAGGGGGATTTAGCACTTTTGCGATTTAGGGACACTGGGCAAGTACCCAACATACAAATTTATGTAGCCAGCGACGGGAAGAGTATCTTGGGAGGCCTTCCAACAGTGCTTCTTTTGTCGGCGTAACACAGTATAAGATTAGAGAGCCATACCTTTCCTGTCGTTGTTTTTGGAAGGCCTTATTATTAATGTATTCTATTATTACGTCCCGTTAATGCAAAAAGTTTGGATTCCAAAAGAAGGCATGACTCATGACCTTCCTAAAGAAAGGTAGATGCAATGGTCAGCAGGTCTTTTAAAAATTACAAACAAAAATTGCTGAAGCTGGGATCTGAATCAAGGAACGCTAAAAATGTGGAAAAATAATGACTAACACATGATTGTTTGCCTTCTTTTGGAAGGACTTCCGTCATGTGTAACACATGCTCTGTCGCTATTATTAGAAGATCTTATACACAGCTGCGTAACGAAGGTAATACGAATGAGTGACAACATATGAATAACCGAAAGGAAGAAGTATAACTTCTGTCATCTCTTCATTTAGTAGTTATGTTAGCAGGTCTATATAATCCAACAGAAGGCCTTCAGAAGGACGTTTTCGAATGGCTGGTTAGCAATGATATCTCTCTGTATTTCCCCGTAACATTGCACATATTTATGTAGTTACATCTATTTACTCGCATAAAATAGTTTCATAACTGCTTCCACATGGACACATTGACCGGATGGATAAGGAGAAAAAAACACACTGTAAACCTTAATACATTAGAGTGGGCGATTGGAAGTGGGGTCAAGTTGGTCGTGTGCACCACCATCACGCTAACAACTATATCTGATTACATTGCATGCACTCAGTCATATGGTGGACGATACTGTAGTGGTGTGGGCTGTTGTTGGCTGAGGGGATAACTGTCATTATTTGACATTTGATGTGAAATCGCCTTGCACAAGGGGGATATTGCAACACGTGCCTATGTGCTTCTGCGGGAGGAGGGTTCATAAATAAAGAGAGCAAATTAAAAATTTGTTCAAATACTCAGTTAATCTACTTACTGCCACGTTACTCGATACATAATTAAACTGGTAATTATGGTAACTCGATTAAAAGTTGGTAAAAAGTGTAATAACGCTCATTTTACTCATTTGTTACTGTTTTAAGCAGTTGTGTTGTGGAGGTGGCCATAGAGCGCGACATTAGGACCCAGCCAAAATACGTACATCAAAGTTTGTTTATCTGTTTTGTGAAATATAAATCTAGATTAAATTAAATGTTTTCCAAATAGTTTCTTACTTACTTAGGTGGCCTTAAACAACCCAGAGGGGTCAAGGACCTTACAATATGGGGATAAGATGTTTCTCCATCCAGTTCGATCTTCAGATTTCCTCCTCCAGTTGTCAACCCCAAAGACCTCGCAGGCAATCTTTAACCTGGTCTCTCCAGCGAAGTCTGGGTCGTACTATTGTTAAATGTCTTTGAATATCTTTCGCCCTGGTGCTACAGATTATGCAGCTCGTGGTTCATCCGTTGGCGATACTCGTCGTTTTCTATTAAAGACCATATATTTTTCGGCACATTATTCTCTCGAAGACTCCCACACGCTGATAAAACGGCCCAACAACATATTGTGGGAACCATGTATATGTTTGCAAGCATGGTTTTCTTGAATTGAAGATTTGTTGCTTTTAACCACTTTAACCACTTTACCAAAAATGAATATAAAAATTATGTTTAACCATCAATATGACTTTTTGAGGTGAGCTCAAATATACATACATATAAAGGGGTTTCCACTTTGAGTGATATGAAAACACACTAATTGTTAAGGAAATTGAAATGTGTTTGGAACAAAGTTCCTTATGGCACGTTGCGGGATGGGGGCTAAGTGAAAAACTTTTAAACAACTTTTGTTTTAACACTATTATGCTACAACCCATTATTATCCACTATATTGGGTCTTTTGGTTTGGTCTAAAGGGAAGTTCTCTAGGTGGAGCCTGTTTATTACACCGAATGAAAAGTAAATTTAGAAAAGCCAAAGTGCAAGACTGGCAAATCCATGAAGTACAACCCTGAGCATGGAATTACATTTGGCAGCACACTTACTCTTACACTCTTACACTCGTACTTTTGGTTTGGTTTTTGTCTAGGCTAACATATGGGGGTATAATTCATGTTTAATGGGAAATTTTGTAGGTGGAGCCTGTTTATTACATATTGTAGTTTTGAACCGAATGAAAAGTACATTTAGAAAAGCCAAAGTGCAAGACTGGCAAATCCATGAAGTACAACCCTGAGCATGGAATTACATTTGGCAGCACACTTACTCTTACACTCGTACTTTTGGTTTGGTGTTTGTCTAGACTAACATATGGGGGTATATTTCTTGTTTAATGGGATGTTTCCTAGGTGGAGCCTGTTTATTACATATTGTAGTTCGAACTGAATAAAAAGTAAATTTAGAAAAGCCAAAGTGCAAGACTGGCAAATCCATGAAGTACAACCCTGAGCATGGAATTACATTTGGCAGCACACTTACTCTTAAACTCGTACTTTTAGTTTGGTTTCTGTCTAGACTAAGATATGGGGGTATATTTCTTGTTTAATGGGAAATTTTCTAGGTGGAGCCTGTTTATTATATATTGTAGTTTTGAACCGAATAAAAAGTAAATTTAGAAAAGCCAAAGTGCAAGACTGGCAAATCCATGAAGTACAACCCTGAGCATGGAATTACATTTGGCAGCACACTTACTCTTACACTCTTACACTCGTACTTTTGGTTTGGTGTTTGTCTAGACTAACATATGGGGGTATATTTCTTGTTTAATGGGAAATTTTGTAGGTGGAGCCTGTTTATTATATATTGTAGTTTTGAACCGAATAAAAAGTAAATTTAGAAAAGCCAAAGTGCAAGACTGTCAAATCCATGAAGTACAACCCTGAGCATGGAATTACATTCGGCAGCACACTTACTCTTACACTCGTACTTTTGGTTTGGTTTCTGTCTAGACTAACATATGGGGGTATATTTCTTGTTTAATGGGAAATTTTCTAGGTGGAGCCTGTTTATTATATATTGTAGTTTCGAACCGAATAAAAAGTAAATTTAGAAAAGCCAAAGTGCAAGACTGTCAAATCCATGAAGTACAACCCTGAGCATGGAATTACATTTGGCAGCACACTTACTCTTACACTCTTACACTCGTACTTTTGGTTTGGTTTCTGTCTAGACTAACATATGGGGGTATATTTCTTGTTTAATGGGAAATTTTCTAGGTGGAGCCTGTTTATTATATATTGTAGTTTTGAACCGAATAAAAAGTAAATTTAGAAAAGCCAAAGTGCAAGACTGGCAAATCCATGAAGTACAACCCTGAGCATGGAATTACATTTGGCAGCACACTTACTCTTACACTCTTACACTCGTACTTTTGGTTTGGTGTTTGTCTAGACTAACATATGGGGGTATATTTCTTGTTTAATGGGAAATTTTGTAGGTGGAGCCTGTTTATTATATATTGTAGTTTTGAACCGAATAAAAAGTAAATTTAGAAAAGCCAAAGTGCAAGACTGGCAAATCCATGAAGTACAACCCTGAGCATGGAATTACATTTGGCAGCACACTTACTCTTACACTCTTACACTCGTACTTTTGGTTTGGTGTTTGTCTAGACTAACATATGGGGGTATATTTCTTGTTTAATGGGAAATTTTGTAGGTGGAGCCTGTTTATTATATATTGTAGTTTTGAACCGAATAAAAAGTAAATTTAGAAAAGCCAAAGTGCAAGACTGGCAAATCCATGAAGTACAACCCTGAGCATGGAATTACATTTGGCAGCACACTTACTCTTACACTCTTACACTCGTACTTTTGGTTTGGTGTTTGTCTAGACTAACATATGGGGGTGTAATTCTTGTTTAATGGGAAATTTTGTAGGTGGAGCCTGTTTATTACATATTGTAGTTTTGAACCGAATAAAAAGTAAATTTAGAAAAGCCAAAGTGCAAGACTGGCAAATCCATGAAGTACAACCCTGACCATGGAATTACATTTGGCAGCACACTTACTCTTACACTCGTACTTTTGGTTTGTTGTTTGTCTAGACTAACATATGGGGGAGTAATTCTTGTTTAATGGGAAATTTTGTAGGTGGAGCCTGTTTATTACATATTGTAGTTTTGAACCGAATAAAAAGTAAATTTAGAAAAGCCAAAGTTTAAAAAATAACATTTTCTTAAATAAGTGCGGTTTCTTAAAAAAAAGGAAATTTTCTCAAAAAAAATACGTATTCATATTCTTAAACAGAGTACCTTTACTTAACAAAATACCTTATTTTAAAGAAGTACCTTTGCTTAAAAAAGTTAATTATCTTACAAAAAGTATATTTTCTTTCTTCAAAAAAAAAAATACCTTCTCTTACAAAAAATACCTTTATTTACAAAAATTCCATTCCTTAAAAGTACCCTTTCTTAAACATAAAATAATACCTTTTCTTTTCTTGAGATAAGTAGTCTGTTGAAAATAAGTAAATTTTCTTAAAAAAATAACCTTATCCTAAAAAGAGTACCACTTCTTTAAAAAGTTCCTGTTCTTAAAAAAAGTATTTCTTTGTAAAACAAAATTCATGCTCTTATGCTTTTAATAAAAGAAGTAGAACCTTTTCGGGAAAATATAATACATATTCTTACAAAAAGGACCTAACAATAATTTACTTTTTTTTTTAAAAAAATACATTCAATAAATATTAAATTTCTTAAAAAAAGTTTATCATTTTACAAAAAGTATATTTTCTTAAAGATCCATTTAAATTACAGTATATTTCAACGGGCGCCTTAGGCGTGTTGGAACTAACTAGTACATAATATATAGCGAAAGGAACTTCGGTCCAACCGGGTGTCCCCTGACACCCCATGTAATTATTATTTAATGTGAAGTACAATCGATATAATTAAGTTCTGAATAAAACGTCTTTCAAATGGCCTCCACGTCTTTTTTTGCAGGAACGAATTCGATGAGCCCAATTTTCAAGCACTTTTTTTTAACTATTTCTAGTCGTATGTCATGAATAACGTTCAATATTGACTTGTAAAGCTTGAAGAGAGTCTGGTTTATAGCGAAATCAAATAAGCCCCCAAGAAATAGTCTAATGGTGTTAAATCACAACTTCTTGGAGGCCACTCAAAGTCACAATTTCTTGAAATAACTTTTCGGTTGTTGCACGTGCTGTGTGGCACGTAACCCCGTCTTGTTGGAACCAGATGTTGTCAACGTCAACTTCTTCTAATTTCGGCCGTAAAAAGTTGGTTATCATCGATCTATACCGCTATTCATTGACAGTAACGGTGTTACCAGCTTTGTTTTGAAAGAAGTACGGCCCGATGATTCCACCAGACCTGAAACCACACCAAACTTTCAATTTAGGTGAATGTAATGGTTGTTCATGAATAATTTGTGGATTTTCTTCACACCAGAATCGACAGTTTTGTTTATTTACGCGCACCACTCAGATAAAAGTGAGCCTCATCGGAGAAGATGATTTTCTTAAAAAATCGTTATAGTTTTCAAGTTGTTCCAAGACAAAATCAACAAATTCATTACGTTTACGGTAGTCCAGTGGCTTCAGTTCTTGAGCGACAACAATTTTATACGTTTTGTTCACAATTGTTCACAACGTCTTGAAATCGATAAATTGCGATTTTCAGCATAAACTTGCTGAACGGCAGCAATATTTTCATTACTTCGAGCGGTTCTTTGTCTTATTGTTACTTGAACATTATGTAAAGAAAATGTACTCTCGTAATTTGCAACAATTCGATGAATAGCGAGCACAGATGGACGATTATTACGACCATAAAATGGCAAAAGCGCACGAAAAGTTGCAATTGGAGAACGATTATTTTGATTACAAAATTTAATAATTTGTAAATATTGGTCTTGCGTATATCTCACCACGATGAAATTGTAAACATTACTGAATACAATGAGAAAAAAACAAGTAAAAGTGTTAAATTCGGCTGTGCCGAATCTTTGATACCCTTCACCTTAGTGTTAACCAGCAAAATATTGGATTTTAAAAAGGACCTTTTTTAAGAAAATGTACTTTTAAAAAAAAAATAAAAATAAGTTACTTGTTCACAAATGCAGGATGCTCACAAATGCTCACAAATGCATTGCTCACAATGCTCAAATGCTCACATTGAAAATGTACTTAAGAAACTGTGCTTTGAAATGTACTTTGAAATGTACTTAATGTACTTTGAAATGTACTTAAGAAATGTACTTAAGAAATGTACATTTCTTAAGTACTTAAGAAGAATTGTACTTAAGAAGAAATGTACTTAAGAAATGTACTTAAGAAGAAATGTACTTAAGAAATGTACTTAAGAAAGAAATGTACTTAATGAAATGTACTTAAGAAATGTACTTTGAAATTTACTTAATGTACTTAATGTACTTTGAAATGTACTTTGAAATGTACTTAAGAAATGTACTTTCTTTTAAGAAAATTTACTTTTTTAAAAAAAATAAAAATAAGTTACTTGTTCACAAGTAAAATAAAAAAGCATTTTTTTTAAATAAAAAAGCATTTTTTGAAGAACTGTTAAAAAAAAAAACAAGCTGGGACGAGAGTTGAAGCAAATGCAAAAAGCATTTTTTTAAAAATAAAGAAGCATTTTTTGAAGAACTGTTAAAAAAAAAATAAAAACAAGCTGGGACGAGAATTGAACCAACAACCCTCAGACTCCAACGCGCAACCCTTTAACCAATAGGCCACAGCGACCTTATAAAGTGGGACAAAATTCATATAAATGTATGAACACATGAAAGTACATCTAAACATTCTAAAGTACTTACCTATTATAAAGAACAACAAAGATTTTCAACATGGAAATTCACCACACGGCAAAACGAGTAGTTTAGTATAAAACTACAAAAATTAATGTGAACATTTTATGAGATTTTTTACGTTTCCAATCATAAAATTTTTTCCAATGGACCAATTTCGCTGATTTTCAATACCAAACTGCTCAGGAATACGTGGAACATTCTGGCCAAAAACCAAACCGCGTTATCGCCGATTGAAGTCGTGAGAATGTTTTCAACAGACGGACAGACGGAGATGGCTATATCGACTCCGGTTGTTATAAGGATCAAGAATATATTTACTTTATGGGGTCGCAAAGCCTTATTTCTATATGTTACAATCAGAATGACAAACTGATATATACCCTCTATCACTTACAGTGGAGGGTATAATTACAGATCATGAGATAATACAAATGGCCGAAACGTCACTTAGAAATAATATCACTCAAATTGGAAAGCCCTTTATTATTTTGTTTTTGCTCAGCCAAAAAAATTTAGGGTGGTATTCTATAAGTCGTGAATCAGTCACTTCGCGTTACTTTTGTCGTTTTGGTAGTTTATAAAAGGTTACAGCTGTTCGGTGACTACCTGCGTTGAGTTACGTTATTTAACGGGTAGTTTATAAAACGCAGCACAATGTTTTTGATCACTTCAGCTGTCAAATTGAACACGCCACAGTTCTTCGCGTTAGTTGAAGAAATTACAAATTTAAAGAAAAATGTCGATCGAGGATAGGCAGATGGAAGTATTTTGCATTTTGCATTTCATTGTTTATAAATAGTTGCCAATTTTGGCTGAAATGCATTCTACGGCTAGAGCTCAAACTCTTGTTTTTAAATAATTCAAAATTATACTGTTTACGCACTGAAATTCTTATTTACAATAATAAAATTCGAAATGGAACGTTCAAATAAATAATGCGTTGCAAAACTATTATAATTATATTTAAAAATTATACACACATCAGTTGATGTTGACAATAATAAACCAAAGAACCAATACATTACAATCAAAACATACCGCCAAATGGCAAGTAATTTTGAAAAGACAACTAATTTAATACAGATGGGGATATTTATTGGACATTGAACCCCAAAATACATAGGTTTTTTACACATTTTATGTGAATATTGTTGGTATTTGCAGTATCACAAATAATAGCAATCTTAAAATCTGTTGATCTACTGAATTAGAGCTAAATGTTTTAATCTTTTTCATTCTGAGCATTTCACTCAAGATAACTTTTTCTGATCGATCTATAATTGTTTATTTTAGTTTGGCAACTCTATAAACCGCATATGTCAGTGACAGCTTTCGTAAACAAACGAAAGCGCGAAGTGATATAAAAACTATAATTTTTTGACTTTGGCGTTCGCGTTCGCCTTTGCGTTGGCTTTTGCGTTTACGTTCACTTTCGGGTCTTTTAGAATACTACCCTTAATTTCTACTTATTGAAATTTAATTTACATTACAAGTAAAAAAAGCGGAGAGGCACGGACAACGCAAATCCAGTTTGGATGGCTTTTCAAAAATGAACTCGTTTAATTATAGAATAGAACAACACACATCACAATTTACAAAATTAAATAAAAACTAAATTACAATTTTCCAAAAATATTTTCGGTTGCAGTTTAACCCCCAAAACCCCACCCTGCGCACGGGCCTGGTGAAGAGCATCCGATTAGCAAGTATATGTTTCAAATGGAGTTACAAATGAAGTGGATAGGTTAGGGTAGGTTAAGACAGAGGATTCGAAGTAATTGCGCATCGGTTCATGACGTATGCCTGGGCAAGTACTTTTGATAGTAGAAACCTCAAATTTCAAATTCGTGCTGCGTACAAATTTCCTCAATTTTCTTCGTAGTTCCTCCAAACTAGGTATTGTTTCGGCTGAAATGTTTTCGAGTCCTAAGGCTATGATGTCCTTCTCGTACGCCTTACATTCGTTTGCATTGGCCCGCTCAACTTTATCCAGATGTGCTCGCATAGTGGAGTTTACAGTTACCATAACCATAAGTAGACTCACGCCGAATTTGTCCAGATTTGTCAGCACTCTGATTTTGTGCACATGGTAAAAGATGTATATAGTAAAATCTTGCCAGGAATATATATATGTTTCTCCAATTGATAGTAATTACAAAAAAACGGCACCCTTGGCCGATTTTGTTGTTGCAAAAATAGACTCCAACTCCTACTCCGAGCAGATTTTCAGAACTCCGGATACCTGATTTCCATCTTCTGGATAGTATTGTATGCCTTCATCTGCTCCCGTTTTTTAAATTGTTGGAAGTTTTGTTTACATGGACTCTGAGTATTCTTCTTGTAAAAATCTTTAGTTATCTCGTTAACATGGAGTGAAGTTGAAACAATTTTCGGAACTCCAACTCCGACTCCACGCCGAAGATTGGCAACTTCGGGGTAATATTGTATTTATTCATCTGCTTAAATTTTTTTCTTAAAATTGTTAATAATCTCGATAACACAGAGGGGAGTTAAAACAAGTTCCTGAACTCCGACTCCACACCTCCGATTGGCATCTTCGGGGTGGTAATGTATTCATTCATCTGCTTCCATTATTTTTTTTTATTAATTTGTAGTAGGTTTGTTTACATGGACTCGGAGTCTTCTTGAAAAAATCGACTCCAACTCCTACTCTGACTCAGGGCAGGTTTCCTGAACTCCGACTCCAAAACTGCAACTCCGACTCAACACCACCGATTGACATCTACGGGGTGGTATTGTATTCATTCATCTGCTTCCAATAATGTTTTTACATTAATTTGTAGTAGTTCTGTTTCCATGGACTCTGAGTCCTCATGTAAAAATTGACTCCAGCTCCTACTCTGACTATTTTCTTACATTTTTAGTAATTTCATTGTCAATGTCCTGAACTCCGATTACTAAACTCCAACTCCGACTCCACACCCCAGATTGACATCTTCGGGGTGGTATTGTTTGTATTCATTCATCTGCTTCCAATAATTTTTTTTAAAATTAATTTGTAGTAGTTCTGTTTACATGGACTCTGATTCTTCTTGTAAAATTTGACTCCAGCTCCTACTCTGAATCAGGGCAGATTTCCTTAACTCAGACTCCTAAACTCCAACTCCGACTCAACATCACTGAATTACCTCTTCGGGGGAGTATTGGGTTCATTCATCTGCTTTAATGTTATCTTACAATTTTTAGTAATGTCGTCAACACGGAGTGTTAATGTCCTGAACTCCAACTCCATCTCCAACTCCAACTCAGACTCCACACCCTGGATTGGAATCTACGGGGTGGTATTGTATTCATTTATCTGCTTCCATTATTATGTTTTATTAATTTGTAGTTGAAGTATTCTTGAAAAATCGCCTCCAACTCTGATTCAGGGCAGATTTCCTGAACTCCGACTCTTAAACTCTACACCCCTGATTGAGATCATCGGGATAGTATTGTATTCATTCATCTGCTTTAATTTTATCTTAAAGTTTTTAGTAATCTCGTTAACACGGATTCGAGTTTAAACAATTTCCTGAAACTCCGACTCCACACCCGTAATTGGCATCTTAGGGGTAGTATTGGATTCATTTACCTGTTTTCATTAATTTGTTTTTAAATTTTTAGTAGTTTTGTTTGCATGGACTCGGAGTCTTCTTGAAAAAACCGACTCCAACTTCTACTCTGTCTCAGGGCAGGTTTCCTTCACTCAGACTCCTAAACTCCAACTCCGACTCAACATCACTTATTGACATCTTTGTGGTAGAATTGTAGTCATTCATCTGTTTTTCTTTGTTTTTAAATTTTGTTAACACGGAGTTGAGTTGAAATAAATCGACTGCAACTCCTACTGTGACTCAGGGCAGATTTCGTGAATTCCGACTCATAAACTCCAACTCCACACTCCTGATTACCATATTCGGGATAGTTTTGTATTCATTCATGTTTTTAAACTGTTGGTAGTTTTGTTTACATGGACGTGAAATCTTATTGAAACAATCGATTCTAATTCCTTCTCTGACTCAGGGCAGATTTCGTGAACTACGACACCTAAACTCCAACTCCGACTCCGCACCACTGATTAGCATCTTCGAGGTAGTATTTGTGTTCCTTCACCTACTCCTTTTTTGCTATTTTATAAATTTGTATGAACTTCTTTAACACGGAGCTGTTGGGAAAAAATCCGGGGAGAAATCCTGAACTCCGACCCTTAAAATCAAACTCTAACCCCACACCCGTGCTTTCAAGAAAAATGGATTTTAATCGGTATATATAATATCGAAAGCTTATCCTGTAAGTGAGAAAACGATAATGAAATTTCTGAAATCGTATCTACATTCGCGACTATGAATTCAAATACACTTTAGGTGAAAGATGAGTTTAGAACACCTCACGGTACGGGGCATTTCAATGCTTTGACTTAATAGTATTTCTTGTGTTAAGCCACATGAAACTTCACTGTATCGAAATATAAGCAGAAAGCGAGAGTACCATGTCATGTCACAACCGATACCAACAATAATAATCTGCTGGCCAGGTTCCCAAAAGCTACCAGACCTCGAGCAAGTGATTAACTGTGGAATACTATTACTGTTATCATTATTAGTATGAACATCATTATCATGCAGTGAATGATTTGACATTTTGCTTGAATACATGCCATCAAGTTTGCGCCGTCATTGAAGTGAAACGAGTGGTAGGTAGCGTGTATATGCGTGAATGTGCGACTGTCACTGCCTCTGTCATTTTGACATCATGGATTTTCCATCAACACACATGTTTCCGTTTCCCGGAAATGTGCGAAGAAAAAGGCAAAATGTACACATACACATTCACCTCCATACCATACACACTCTCAATACACACACAATCCAATTTAGTATTCAAAAAATCGGCAGAAAAAATGTGTTTCAACATCACAACATAACCTGTTACACACTTTTAATGCGCTGCGAAAAAAACGTGGTGCTGCGAACTTATGCGAATTCGCCCGAGTGTAACCATCTACATACGTATGTACACTGGAATTCTGCAAATGCCACGGCGTGTGGTGGTTGATTAGGTGGTTATTAGTTGCAAGTGGGTTGCGTTTGTCTTGTGTTTTGGGTTTTGCGTGTTTAAATAAATCACTCGTTATTAATTCAATTTGGAAATATGTATGTACGAGCTGATTGCTGTTTCGTAAGACAACGAAAACTGATTTCGTCGCTTTCGCCTTGGCCGAACATGGAAAATGTCCTTGACGAGTTTTTACATACATATATGGCGGGGGTGGTGGCGGAGTGTACAAACCGTCTTGAATTGAAGCCAGCAATAACAAACAACGTCGATAATCAATATTAATAATATGGCAACCTCTCTCTCTCTTTCTCTCGGCACTCTCTTCTCAGGCACTCCATTGCTCTCTGCTTGACAAGATTATCCCCTTTAGCAATAAAACCATAAAATTACCATTTAATAAATATCCTTTTTCTCTCTTCTTTATTTCCCACAGGGTTGTATTTGCTGCTGTTCATCTACGCACACGCGGCGAACCGAAATAACCCCTAATATCCGTTTAGCACACGCACCGAGTTGCCAGCTGCCACGAAACGTAACATCCGGCGCCAAATAAACAAATTCCAATTGGAAACCCTACAGCACTCTCACACACAATCTAGCTCTCTTTCTATCTCTTTCGCCGTCTCACTTTACCACTCTCTCTCTCACACACTCTCTATCTATCTATCTATCTCAGCGCTGTGTGTGTTGGACGATTCTCACTAACTGACTTTTGCCTGGGGATGGATAGTGCTGGTGGATGGTTGTTCATTGTCGCCGTTGCCGTTGCCGTAGCCATAGAATAGATGGAAAATTGGTATTTTTCCTGAGTCTGCGTAGAAAAGGCCAGTTAGAATTTCCCCAAAAAGGTTGGAGTCTCTACCACACAACAGCCATTGTGTGTGTGCTCTGCTCTGTGTGCGAGGAAAAATTATAGAAAACGCATCAAAGTTGAAAATGTAGATACAAACTTTTTCTCTGCTGTTAAGTGCTTCGTCGAAAAAGATTACATACCAGCTACGATAGTGAAAATTTACCAGTTATAGCGAGAAATACACAAACTGTTGAACGGTAAGATCCACTAAACGCCAATCGATTTCATCCGCAAATCCCCATCCATTAATCAATTGGTATTATTCTGTTTTTTTCCTTCTGTTTCTTTGCATCATTATCAAAAAAAAATAATACAAAATACAAAAACTGTAACGCGAATTGGTTGGCGAATTGGTACTTGGTCAATTGGTGAAATCGTGAATTCACTTAACTTCACATCAATTTACTTCACTGCACGTCACTTCGTCGTTCGATGTGTGAAATTGAACCGTGAAAAAATCATTACAGGACAAGGACTGATTAGAATTTACATATACATACACTTCCGTTATTCACATTTTTTCCCCCGAATCTGGGTCAGTTGGAGTTGAGACAGCAGGCGAGCAAGCAGGCAAGCGGGCAAGTAGTTGCAGACGAAGAGGAAAACAGCCCTGTAACACATATACACGATAGAAACAGAAACGAGTGCTTTAAGTTGCCCCTTTTATTGCGTCGAACGGCGGAAGAGCGGCGTCGTTGTCGGAGGAGGAGATAGAGGAGTGAAAAGCAATTGAATCGACTGATTTTTGGTAGTGCGTCTTTGACATCGGAATCAGAAATCTTCGAGGCGAGTCGTAGCGAGTCAAGTGGTCGTCTAGTGGCCGCACCATACAAGCAGAAGCAACGCCAGCCAGCCATTGATTGTTGGGGGTCTTTTGGTTTGTTGCCGCAATAGATTTTCTGAAGTGTGCCATCGCGATGGCTGCTCCTGCAGCCTGTACGCGTTTCTCGGACAACTATGAGATCAAGGAGGAGCTGGGCCGAGGCGCATTTTCTATTGTGAAACGATGCGTTCAGAAATCGACGGGGAATGAGTTCGCCGCCAAGATAATTAACACGAAAAAGTTGACAGCTCGCGACTTCCAGAAGCTGGAGCGCGAGGCGAGAATCTGCCGCAAATTGCACCACCCAAATATAGTGCGACTGCACGACAGCATACAGGAGGAGAACTATCACTATCTGGTGTTTGACCTGGTCACGGGCGGCGAGTTGTTTGAGGATATTGTTGCAAGGGAATTCTATTCGGAGGCGGATGCGTCGCATTGTATTCAGCAGATATTGGAGTCGGTAAATCACTGCCACCAAAATGGTGTGGTCCATCGTGATCTGAAGCCGGAGAACCTATTGCTGGCGAGTAAGGCGAAGGGAGCCGCCGTCAAATTGGCCGACTTCGGTCTGGCCATCGAGGTGCAGGGGGATCATCAGGCCTGGTTTGGTTTTGCCGGCACTCCGGGCTATCTGTCGCCCGAGGTGCTCAAGAAGGAACCCTACGGCAAACCGGTGGACATTTGGGCTTGTGGTGTTATCTTATACATTCTCCTGGTCGGTTATCCACCGTTTTGGGATGAGGACCAACACCGCCTGTATTCCCAAATCAAGGCTGGAGCTTATGATTATCCATCGCCCGAATGGGATACGGTAACACCAGAAGCCAAAAATCTTATCAATCAAATGCTTACCGTAAATCCCCACAAACGTATCACAGCTGCTGAAGCCCTCAAACATCCCTGGATATGCCAACGTGAACGTGTCGCCTCCGTGGTTCACCGCCAAGAAACTGTTGATTGCCTCAAGAAGTTCAATGCTCGCCGCAAACTGAAGGGTGCTATTCTGACCACAATGTTGGCCACTCGAAATTTCTCCAGCAAGAGCATGGTCACCAAAAAGGGCGAGGGTTCGCCCGTCAAGGATTCGACTGATTCATCCAATACAACATTGGAGGATGATGACGTTAAGGCCAGACGCCAGGAAATAATCAAAATTACCGAACAACTAATTGAGGCCATCAACAGTGGGGATTTTGATGCTTACACCAAAATCGGTGATCCGCACTTGACTGCGTTTGAGCCTGAGGCCCTGGGTAATCTGGTCGAAGGAATTGATTTTCACAAATTCTATTTTGAAAATGTTTTGGGCAAAAATTGCAAAGCTATCAATACCACAATTCTAAATCCTCATGTCCATCTATTGGGCGAGGATGCCGCTTGTATTGCTTATGTACGCTTAACTCAATATATTGATAAACAGGGCCATGCCCACACCCATCAATCGGAGGAGACACGTGTTTGGCATAAACGCGATAACAAATGGCAAAATGTCCATTTCCATCGCAGCGCTTCGGGTAAAGTGAGTGGAGCAACGACTTTTGATTTTACATCACAGAAGTAGACGGTGATGGCGACGACGACGACGACGACGACTACGAGGATGATGATGGAGACGACGGCGACGACGACGACATACTGTCTACTACCAACAACAGCAACAACAACAACAACAACAACTATTTACTATTTATTACAACAACAACAACAGCAGCAGCAGCAAAGTATAACAAGAAGTGAAGAACGAATAAGATGATGATGATGAAAAGGAAGGGAACCCAACAGCAGCAGCAGCAGCAGCAACATAATATTTAATGATGATAATAATGAAGATAATAATAATTTCCAAAAAAACTAGGAAGAGAATCATGATGCTGCTTATTAAGCAGCAGCAGCAGTACAACTACAACAACTACAGATGAAGTAGCAACAAAGAAAGAACAACAACAACAACAACAAATATTATTATTAAGTAAACAGCAGCAGAGAAGAAGAAGAAGTCAACATCGCAGCGCAGTGCCGCGCTGCGTTGCCGAATTAAACCGAACCGAACCGAAACAAATAAAAAACAACACACACACCAACTCGAGCAGAGGAAACGAAGAAGAAGAAGCCGCAAGATTTGAAGCCGAGAAGACCCCGAAAGGACGAAAGCCATAAGAAGAAGAAGAAGAAGCCGCAACAGCAGCAGCACTTGTCAGTGTTATAATTACACAGATATTTTTTGCGTCTACGTCACCATTTTTTTTCTTACTTTAGACTCTTATAAAAACAAATATACTTATAATTATAATTAAAACAAAAAGTAAACAAAGAAAACAAAAAAACAAATTCGATCGAATTCTTAAATAAATTATATCACAATTTAATAAATAAATGAAAACAAAATAAAACAAAAAACAAAAACAAAAAACAAAATAAACAAAGAAGATGAAGAAGAAAAGAAAAACCAACAAAACCCCCCAAAAAAATTATACATGTAAACATTTAAAATTTAACTAACTAATTAAATTTAATTCTAAAATAAATTCTAATTAAATTCTCAAAATAAAAAAAAAAAACCAAAAAAAAAATATATTGGCTTTGACTTCTACAACCAGGATTGGCATTGGAATGGTACGATAGGTAGGTGGTGTTGGTACTTAAGTGAGTCACTTAGAGGCGTATATACTATGTAACTACACCAAACAAAAACAGGAAGGGATTTCTGATGTGAAATTTATGTCAAGTCATGTGTCTAATCCTTTAATCGAACGATAACAGACAATTGGAGTACATTAACGAAAACTAACAAAATCGGTCATAAACTTCAAATTCGAAATTGCAATTCAAATTTAACAAGATTTAGATGCTGAAATTTTAAAAATTTTGAAAAATGTGACCACAATCATGCCCACTTTATATTTATAACAAAAGTAATTTGAACACCTTAAAGTAAAAAAAGGTACATACACGCAAAGAAATATTTCGGCACGCTTAAATGAAATCTCAAATACATGAACTTCGATTGCGAAATTTACTTGTGGCGAACGAACTGTAGTTGCATCCAACATATCGTTTACTTTGTGATAAATAAATATGTATAATCATTTACGAAAATCGAAAAACATTTACCACAACCAATATATGGTAACACTGAACTTAAGAACTTTTGTTTGCAAGAAATGAAACACGTTCTGAATTTTAATTTTATGATCGATTTTCTTAGTTTTAGTTAATATATGAGAAGTTCATACAATATTACAAGGTCTGGAACATTTTTCTAATTGAAAACTGGTTGGTTATTGTTGGAATGATAGGCAATTCAGATAATAGGCAATTCAATAAACACACTCACTGACATGACTACTTTCGAACTCCGTGACAGGTAAAGGGTCCGTCAAATAATTTTTTTTTTGAAAATGCTATAAAAAAAAACTACTGAATATTTTCTCAAATTTCTTTTTTTATTTGAAAGTACAATCCTTCCGGTTAATAATGGAAGATAATTTCATTCAAATGGCTGCCTCGGCTGGCCATGTAGTAGCCTACACGATTGGTCCAATTTTTAAGCACATTATCGATTGTGTGCAGCTGTATTTCACCAATTGCTTCACGAATATTGTCCTTTAATGCGTCAATTGTCTCTGGCTTGTCGGCGTAGCACTTATCTTTGAGGAAACCCCACAAATAATAGTCCAACGGTGTCAAATCGCATCTCCGAGGTGGCCAAACGACATCAGCTCTGCGGCTGACAATGCGATCTTCAAAAACAGGGCGCAAAACATCGAGGGTAGCTTCGGCTGTGTGGCACGTAGCGCCGTCCTGTTGAAACCAACTGTTGCCAATAACCTCCTCTTCAATTTTTGTGAACAAAAATTCGTTCAACATGGCCCCCCGATAACGATCGTGATTGACTGTAACGGCCACTCCTTGCTCATTTTCGAAGAAAAATGGCCCAATTATGCCTCTGGACCAAAATCCGCACCAAACAGTGACTCGTTTTGGGTGCATCGGCTTTTCAATGTATGCGTGCGGGTTTTCTGTGCCCCAAATGCGTCAATTTTGCTTGTTTGCATACCCGCCATGATCAAAATGAGCTTCATCTCAAAAGATGATTTTTTTGGCAAAATCGGCATCTTCTGTAAGTCGATCGCAGGCCCATTTTCCCCATATTTTCCAGCGTTGTTCAAGCGTATACACAACCATATTCGTTCAGCGGAAGGATAAAACAAATTATCTGTCAAATCAGACATGAGCTAAGTGTTAACATTCACAAAATAAGCACTAGTTGAAAAAAAAAACGTTAGATGGCGGACCCGTTACATCATCAGATGACTAACTGCCAACCCTGAATGATGATCAACCGATGGTATCAATTCAGGCACAGCATTTAGGCATCTGATGATAAACTTGTCACGGAGTTCGAAACTAGTCATGTCAGTGAGTGTGCTTAACTGAATTGTCTAGTATTCCCACAAAAACCAACCATTTTGCAATTAGAAAAATGTTCCTGAACTTGTAAGCTTGTAATACGAACTTCTCCTACATTAACTAAAGAGAACAGCGTTTCCATTAGCTGTTCTTTCGTTTGCTGTCAGCGAGTTATAAATAAAAATAAATGGTTTCCCATTACATCCCATGAAGGGACCGGGGAGAACTTCTCACAATCACTGAGCTGTGCGCTTTCCAGTTTTCACTCACTGATTGGGACCTACAGTTTTACACCGATTCCGAACGGTATTTTGAGAAGCTTTTTCATGGCTATATACTCGATAGTGTCGCCGTCACTAAGCGAGGTGACCGTCGTCGAAAGAAATTTTAAGGTGGTTGGAGCAGGGATCGAACCCAGGATCTCCTGTACAAGAGGCGCGCACACTACCCATTGCACCACCGACGGTCACGAGTTATAGTAACTTCAAACTCAAAGAAAACTTTTACAAGAACCAAAAAATATTTGAGACAAACTGATTTTTCCCCTAATGCAAACGATTCATATTTCTCTGAATTTTATGTTTTTCATATTTCTCTGAATTTTATGTTTTTGTTGGACGTATACCCTCCAACAATACTAGTTTAAATTCGAATTTATTTCCGTACTTACATTTTCTGTGAAAATAAGTTGGAACTAGAGACGAGCGCGAATCACGCGAGTGTTAACGCGAGTGTTTGAGTATGATCAAAATATGATCACGTGAGCGTTCGTGAATTTGAGTAGCGAACAAATCTTCCCAGCGAACAATTTTTTCCGATATGTCTGACGTTTTTATCAGACATTTAGCCGATCAGCTCGTAAATGTCTTCCGGTATTTATACGACTTAGTCTGAACATTTTCAAATATTTTTCCAGACGTAGTTCGCTCTGAAATTCATTGCGAAATTTTACAACCGAGATTTCACCTATAATTTCTGCACATTCCCTGAAGGGCATTTTCGACAATCTCTAAACATTCTCGGAGGAAATTGTTTTGTTCTTGATTACGTTTGCTAGTTTTTATTGTATCATGTGATTGTGTCAATTGCTCGTCATTAATATTTCATGTAAACTTCTACATAAGTCCAATGAACATGTTAAAGTTGCATATTTTCGGATTGAAATAACCATAAATTCAAGTAAAACATATATCGGAACCGTTTACCGGTCGAACCGCAGGGTATTTTATGAAATGTTTGAAGATGTTTAACAGAATGTAAGTGTTGAGTGTGGCGACGTGATCATTGGTGATAATTTTACTTCAGACGTGCTGGAGGATATTGGTTTTCTTCGAGTTTAAGGACCTAGACCTGTTCCATGTGCTTAAAATTTTTTATAAAATTTCTGCTTGGAATTTGCAACAACATATCAGAATATTAAAGTGTGAAAATTTTCCAAACTTTTTTTAATTTTCTGAAAGTTTTCATATATTTGGTGGATATTGGTTTTCTTCGATTTTAAGGACCTAGAACTGTTTCAATGTCCTTGAAATTTTTTATAAAATTTCTGCTTGGTATTTGCAACAACATATCAGAATATTAAAGTGTGAAAATTTTCCAAACTTTTTTTAATTTTCTGAAAGTTTTCATATATTTGGTGGATATTGGTTTTCTTCGATTTTAAGGACCTAGAACTGTTTCAATGTCCTTGAAATTTTTTATAAAATTTCTGCTTGGTATTTGCAACAACATATCAGAATATTAAAGTGTGAAAATTTTCCAAACATTTTTTAATTTTCTCAGAAATTTTCATATATATGGAGGATATTGGTTTTCTTCGAGTTTAAGGATCTAGAACTGTTTCAATGTCCTTGAAATTTTTTATAAAATTTCTGTTTGGTATTTGCAACAACATATCAGAATATTAAAGTGTGAAAATTTTCCAAACTTTTTTTTAATTTTCTGAAAGTTTTCATGTATTTGGTGGATGTTGGTTTTCTTCGATTTTAAGGACCTAGTCTGTTTTGACATTTGACATTTTTTATGAAATTTCCGCTTCGAATTTCCAACAACATACGTGAATATTAAGTGTGAAAATTTTCCAATTTTTTTTTTTAATTTTCTGAGAAGGTTTCATATATGAACATATTTCGCGGCAATTCGTTTTCACCGATTTTAAGGATCTTGTCTTGTTTCATAGTCCTTGAGTTTTTATTTCTAAATTTTGTAGTAATAGTAAAACCATATAAAGAAATTAAAAAAGTTTTATCTTTTTTAACCTTTGCGAACGTTTTTCTGAAACGTACATTAAAAATATTAACTTTTCATCCTTTTTAATGATCTCTTCACATATCAATGTCCTGAATTTTAGATTACACATAACATCCTGAATAAGGTAACTTAAATTGACTTTAAAACTATTCCAATCGATTTGGGCTATTTTAACGTTGTACAGAAAAGTGGGCCAGCCATGGTGGGCCAACTTCACTTCGGTAATACCAACTTCACTTCGGTAATTCACAATATTCATCACACCTTCTTTTATCTGATTTAATATCGAAATTGAATCACGATCTGAAAAGAGTCTACAATTGGGCACCGGCTAATAAACTTCACTTCAATCCTCAACAATCTAAATGCCTCTTGATTTCGAATAAGCCATACACAATATCAATCAACTCTCCAGTGCTCATTGGCAAACAACAAAAGGAACTTGTAACATCGGCTAAAAACCTGGCGATTACTGTCAATGATACCCTCAGCTGGAAAAGTCATATCTCTATTGCCTCTAGAAAGGTATTTGCGATGATTCGCTCGCTGTATGTGTCACAGCAGTTTACCCCCCAGGCATATACACACAGGGAAGAGATTAGTTAGAAATCAAATCAAGCATTGGATATTCCATGATAAAGTCTATATTTTGATTAGAATTCATATTTATCATAAAGTACATTAGAGTTATTTGTCGATGTTATTGATAAATTAAAAATTCGTCTCACTAAATAGAAGTTGTTACCACAGAAATGAAGTTGTATTAACCAATTTGAGTATTTCTAAAACCTCATTCATCAGAAATAGAAACTGCAACTCATAAAAAGTACAATATTAGAATTTGTGTTTAAATATTAGTCACGGTAATCAATATTCAGTTTCTGTTACAAAAACACAGTGGTGTCGATTGGAAAATACATGGTAATAATATCACGACTTTTAAACTATGTTCTAATCATTTTGGAATATACTAGACATTTGTAGAGAGGGAGAATGATTTTTTAATATTGTATCCAGAGGCATTTTAGAATATTGAATATTGTATCTAGGGGCACCCTGTATAAAGTTGCTCCTACGGTGCCAAAGTTGACCACTTTGGTGCTGTTTCAATTTTCAAAGCTTGACACTTCTACACTTATAGGCCGATTACAAATATTTTTTACTTTTGAAAATCTACTAAGCCAGACAAATAAAAAATACGGCAATTGTTGTGGAATATCGTATATCGTTATTAAGATATACTCTATCAAAATTTAAAATTGCCCATATTTTCATAGACTTTTTTCAGATTTTTGGGATGAAGTTCCTTCTTGAACGTTGCGGGATGGGGGCTAAATGAAAATAATTAAACTACCTTTGTTTTATTATTAACCACCCAGTATTATCAACTATATTGTGTGCTTTTGATTTGGTTTGTGTCTAGACTAACGGCTTGGATCACAGAGAAAGAAATTAACTAGATGTCTCACATATGTTGGGAAATTTCTTGTTTAATGACAAGTTTTCCCTGTGAAGCCTATAACCAATATTTAGTATATATTGTAGTTTCGAACCCAATAAAAAGTTAATTTAGAAAAGCCAAAGTGTAAGAATGGCAAAAAAATTTTCCATTTTATTACAATTCCTTTTAATAACTCTTGTGTGAAAAAAATTCCTTTTCTTCTTGGTGGTTCGATCCCTGCTCTGACCACCTTAAATCCCTATCGGCGGCGGTCACCTCGACACTATCGAGTATTTAGCCATGAAAAAGCTTCTCAAAATACCGTTCGGAACCGGTGTAAAAATGTAGGTCCCAATCAATGAGAATAAAACTAGAACGCGCACAGCTCACAGATTGTGAGAAGCTCTCCCTAATCCCTTCATGGGATGTAATGGGAAACCATTTATTTATTTTTTAAAAAAGAACATTTGCTTAAATAAGTGCATTTTATTAAAAAAAAGTAAAATTTCTCAAAAAAAAATACCTGTTCATATTCTTAGACAAAGTACCTTTTCCTAAAAAACTCCTTATCTTAAAGAAGTAGCTGTGATTAAATAAGTAAATTTTCTTACAAAAAGTACATTTTATTAAAAAAAAAGAAAAGGTAATTTATTAAAAAAATAATTTTTTTTACAACAAATTTTGAAGAAAACATACTATTTTTAAGCAGAAGTACGTTCTGTAAGAACAATAGGTACTTTTTAAAGAACTGGTACTCTTTGTAGGAAAAAGATATTTTTTTAAGAAAATGTACTTATTTTCAGAAAGAGAAGAAAAGGATTTATTTTATTTTTAAGAAAAGGTACTTTTAAGAAAATTAATTTTTGTAAGAAAAGGTATTTTTTTCAGAGAAGGTATTTTGTTTAAAAAGGGTTTTTTTTAAGAATTTTTTTAGAATTGGTCCTTTTTTCAAGAATAGGTACATTTTTAGGAGTAGGTACTCATCTCAAGAAAAGTTATTTTGTTTCACAAAATAGGTACTCTTTAAAAAATGGTAGTTTTTAAAAAAAAGGCAAATGATCTTAAAAAACAATTTTTTTTAAAAAGTACCTTATTTGTGAAACAAAATAACGTTTCTGGAGATGAGTACCTACTCTGAAAAATTTACCTATACTTGAAAAAATACCAATTCTAAAAAAATCCCATTTTTTAAAATAAACCTTCTCTTAAAAGAAAATAAATTTTCTTACAAAAATTCTTTTTCTTAAAAGTATAATTTCTTAAAAATAAAATAATACCATTTCTTTTCTTTTCTTGAGATAAGTACCCTTTCGGAAAACAAGTACATTTCCTTAAAAAATTACGTTTTCCTGAAAAGAGTACCAATTCGTCTTGAAAAAAGTATTTCTTTCTTATGGATCATACTCTTATGGATTGTTTCTTACAGAAAGTACTTCTTATTGAAAATAGTACATTTTCTAAAAAAAACATTAGCTTTTAATAAAAGAAGTACCTCATTTTAAAAATTTACCTTTTGGGGAAAATATAATACATTTTTTTATAAAAAGGGCCTAAAAATATACGTTTTTTTTTAAAATATATTCTGTAAAAAAAAATTTTTTTTCTTAAAAGGAGCTTATCATTTTACAAAAAGTATATTTTCTTAAAGATCCATTTAAATTGTCGTATTTTTCAACGGGCGCCTTAGTCGTGTCACCATTCCAAACGCCTTGACAAAACTTAAAAAATTTTACAGTGTATTCTTTACTGAAGTGTTTCCAATATAGTGGTGTTTTCAAAAATATGAATTCCCTCAAATGACCGAGTTATAAATAAAAAATCACATGAGGTGTTAGGGTGCACCCGGTTGGAACGAAGTTCCTTTCGCCATATACTATGTACTAGTTAGTGTCAACACACCTAAGGCGGCCGTTGAAAAATACGATAATTTAAATAGATCTTTAAGAAAAGATACTTTTAGTAAAATAGTAGACTTTTTTTAAGATTTTTTTTTTATAGAGGATTATTTTTTTAAAAAAATATATTTTTAGGTCCTTTTTGTAAGAGTAGGTACTTATCTCAAGAAAAGTTATTTTGTTTCACAAAAAAGGTACTCTTTAAAGAAAATTTAGTTTTTTAAGAAAAGGCAATTTGTTGTAAGAAAATGTACTTTTTTAGCAAAAGGTACTTATTTAAAAAAAAAAATACTTTTTTTAAGAAAAGGTACTTTTTGTAAGAAAATTTACTTTTTTAAGCAAAGGTAGTTCTTAAAGAAAAGGCTTTTTTAAGAAAAGGTACTTTGTTTAAGAATATGAATATGTATTTTTTTTGAGAAAATTTACTTTTTTTATGAAAAGGCACTTATTTAAAAAAATTTTCCTTTTTAGACTTGTTTCACATTGGCTTTTCTAAATTTATTTATTATTGGTTTTAAAACTACAATATATACTAAATATTGGTTGCAGGCTCCACCTAGAAAACTTCCCATTAAACAAGAAATTTCGCAACATACGTGAGACATCAAATTAGTCTAGACACAAACCAAAGCAAAAGTACCCAATATAGTTGATAAAAGTGGTTTGTATCATAATAGCAACATTCGATAAGGAACTTCGTTCCAAAATTACAATATATACTTATGTACTTTAAATCACATTTTTAAAACATTTTTCCAAAATTAAGTATTTTCAGTATTTTTCCAAAAGTGTTAAAGAAACTTTTGTAATGTGCATATTTCTGAACACAGTTTTATAGAAGAAGAGTTTGCCTTTCCAACGATATGTCTGTGTACGGTATTACAGCAAGTGTTGGTATCACTCGCAAACCTAACACTTTGACTTGATTTTGCCATTTCTGTACCCTGCCGATTGTATCGTTCAGGACGACAACTACACTATGGCATTTGAAAACACTTCATATTTTTACCTGGTGTCATTATTTTACAAAACTATGGTTTGGGATTATAAAGTACGATACGTCGAACTTGCCTAATTGTGGTGAACTCCTCCTCAAATTCTACCTGCTGTGGCACATTCTATGAACCTATTTTTAAGTACTCGTATCCCAAACCTATAAGAATCCATTCGGGTTTCCACCCGTTATAATCATTTCATATAATTATGGTTCGGAATATCACTAAAGCATTCGTGCCATTAAAATCGTTGTATTGAGTATATTTTAGATAAATGCTCTTTATTTAATTTAATATACACCTGATTGTCCAAGTGCTCTAAAATATAAGTATATATATTAACTTAAGTATTTTAAACAAAATAATCTGAAGTATCAACAGATAAAAGATCTTCAATTTCTTTCGCTTCGGGGTCGTCGCTGTCTACATCGTGGCATATAGTTGGAAAGCGTTTCGTTTTAATTGAGCATTGGGCCGGATACGATGATACTAAGAAATGATGCATTAAATATGAATTTTGAGACATCTTTGAACACTTGCACGAATTATATAATCTGTATTATTTGACATCTCTGTATATTAAGATAGATACCGTCAATATGTAAGGGCGGATCAATAAGTCCGTGACTTTTTGAATGAAACACAGTTTTTATTGCAAAAAAAAAATAATTTTTCAACAGAATCTCCTTTTAGCTTAATACACTTGGTCCAACGTTTCTCCAATTTTTGTATCCCTTCCAAAAAAAAGTATTTTTCGAGGTTGATAAAATAGGCATTTGTTTGGTCAATAATTTCATCGTTGCAGCTAAATCACTTTCCACCGAGCCATTTCTGTAGGTTTGGAAATAGGTTTGGAAATAGGGCTAAATCCGGAAACTATGGCGGATGAGGTACCATTTCGTAGCCCAATTCATGGAATTTTGTCATTGAGACTACACACGTGCGCACCCGTGCGTTTATGGTCAATTGAGAGCAAACGCGGCACCCATCTTGCAGACAGCTTTCTTAAACCCAACTGATCATTTAAAATCGAAACCAGACTACCAAATGAAATGCCTATGGCATCAACAATCTCACACACTTTTACTCTTCGATCAGCCAACACCATATCGTGGATTTTTTCGACATTTTCGGGTGTATTGATCTCAATTGGCCGTCCAGAACGTTCAGCGTCATTTGTACTTGTGCGACCATAACGAAAGTCAGTAAATCATATTTTTACCATTGAAATCGATGGTGCAAAGTCCCCATAGTATTTATCAAGCTTTTCCTTGATTTGATTGACAGTTTTTTTCTCAAAAAATAATGTTCAATGAGCACTCGAAATTCACTTTTTTAATTTAAAAAAAAATGCACGAGGTTGTATGTTTTGAACAGCTGTTAAACGCAAAGTAAATGACGGAACTTGCTCAAAATTTGACAGTAGGCTGATGGGAGCAGTGTTGTATGTCGTACAACTACGAGGGAAGTTCGAAATGTCACGGACTGATTGATCCGCCTCGTACATGCTTATATCTTTGATAATATGTAGCACCGAATGCTTGCTTGTAGAAAAATGAGGTGTCTTCACCATTCTTATGGTGATTTCGTTCCTAAAATATAATGCTTTGCTTGTGCTGCAGCGGTCGGTGAGATAGCGTAGTATCTCAATGTTGAAGTAAACGGTGTTAAGAATCATTCCTAGGAAGTTCATATGTTCTAGAAAGTTGTTTATTGAGATCTTAAATTTTTCTAGTTGATTGTTTCTTTGAATTTTGAAGGGTTTGCTACATATGGACCTGAACAGGGGAAACAATGTTTGCAAGCAATCATATATATGGTTCCTGCAACATGTTGCCAAGGCCATTTTTGGCTGCGTGTAGTTCTTTGTCGTTACTTAGTCCATATAGATTTTTTCAATAGTGCAATGTTTAAAGCAAATCCGACGAAATAAAACAAACAGTTTATAATATTATTAGGTTCATACAATGGGTAAAGAGTTTTAAAGTAGCATAACTCTGGAACAGTAACTGCAAATTCAAAATTTTTTTTACAAAATTGCTTGGAATATACCCACCTTTTAAAGTGCATCATTAGTATTATAAATTTTCATAGAAATTTAAAGCAAATCTGACGCAAAAAGGGCAAACAGATCATAATATTACTAGTTTCATACAATGGCTAAAAGGTTTTAAAATGGTATAACTCTGAAACAGTAACCGCAAATTCAAAAAATTTGCATAGACTTTATACTTCTTTTAAAGTGCATCATTAGTTTTGTAAATTTTGATTGGAATTGTAATAGATATAAAGCGTTATTTACAAAATTTACCCAAAATGTAGGAAAAAACTGAATACGTGGTACCTTATTGAGGAAAATCATTGCCAAAACCGGTGGTTTGTGCATATACAATAAAAGTTTGGACGTTTAGCTTTAAAAATGTTGACTTACAAACTAAGAAAATCATGCTTATTGACCGAGTTTTAAGTAAAATTCAAAAAACGCCCGGAATACCCGATTTTTGGGGGAAATTCGCCTTGGGTGACCTCTAAACGCATTTCGAAAAATCTGACAAAATGCTCAAAAATACTTTACCCTATAAGCTTTCAAATAATGCTTGAGCAAAAAAAATTTTATTGATGGGACACCCTAATGTACATACATACATTGCTAATATCGTACATACGCTCCACAAGTTCACACAATTTTCGTTGCTCTCGTGCTATCTCATTTTTATATACGTAAAGGGTTTTTCAACAGAGACGCTACAAAAGTAAATCGACAGGGACAGCAAACGACGCCATATTTTTCCCGCTCTTTTGACATTTCTCTTCAGTAAGGTTTGCCATTTCATCATGGAAAGATATACGAGCCAACAACGAGTCGAAATTATTAAAATTTATTACCGAAATTTTTAGTCAGTGGCCTCAACTTTAAGAGCGCTACGTCCAATTTATGGTCGTCATAATCGTCCTACCCGATCAACAACTGAGCAGCTAGTGGAAAAATTTGAATCCACATGCACAGTACAAAATGTTCCCGCGCCAGTGAGACAAAGAAGTGCCCGTAGTGTCTAGAATATTGCTGCCGCTGAGGCTTCAGTTCAAGCGTTGGGCATCTCTGTGACGTCGTTATGGCGAATTTTGCGAAAAGATCTTGGCCTACATCCTGACAAGATCAAATTGACGCAGGAACTGAAGCCGCTTGACCACCATAAGCGTCGTATGTTCGTGAATTGGGCTGAGCAACAACTTGAAAATGATTCGGATTTTCATCGGAAAATCATCTTCAGCGATGAGACTCATTTCTGGCTGAATGGCTTCGTCAATAAGCAAAATATGCGTTATTGGTCAGACAGCAATCCACACGTAATCCATGAGTCATCATTGCACCCCAAAAAAATACGGTTTGGTGGGCCGTACTTCTTCCGTGATGATCAAGACCGGTACATTACTGTGAATGCGAATCGCTACCGATCAATGATAACCGAATATTTTTGGCCCAAATTGGATAATATGGACTTGGAGGACATGTGGTTCCAACAGGATGGCGCCACAAGTTTGGTGAACGTGTTATCTCACGAAATGCCCCAGTCGATTGGCCGCCTCGGTCGTGCGATTTGATGCCGTTAGATTATTTCCTGTGGGGCTATGTCAAGTCTATGGTCTATGCCAACAAGCCAGCGACGAGTGTGTGTCTTTTTTGCAGTCAGACAATCTGTGTTCCGCAGTCGGACAAATCTGTGTTCTATATAGGGGTGGTTCACCCTTATCATTTAACGCTATGAAAAATATATGTTGGCCGATTCTAAGACCTACCCGATATGCACACAAAATTTCATACAAATCGGTCCAGCCGTTTCGGAGGAGTTTAACGCCAAACAATCTGTGATCGCAGTCGGACGAACTGTGTTTGGATGTGTTCACTTTGTGAGTTTAGTCCCTACCCGCGCCTATAGATGTTAACACATCAAAAATATTCATGAGTTGTCCACGTTGTTGTCGACGTGTAAACTGTATCTCTTTACTTCACAAATATCAACACAAAACTGGCAGTTATCGACATTTGGGAAAATTACAGCATCTTCCGATAGGGTGACACATATTGGGCCACCGTTGTATAAATAACACTGGTTTAAAGTCGTGTATAGTTTTCATCGATATGTAATGGTTTCTTTTTTAAATTTAAGGGTAGTAAAAAATGTTGTGTGAAATTTTACCAATTTAGGTAAAATCAGATGATCATATTAACCAATTTCAACACTGTCAAGTTTTTGAAGCGACAAAATCCTTGGCAAAAAAGTCTTTGGCTAATAATCATCACCAACCGGACAAAATATGTGATGTTTTTCATCTACTACCCTCCTGTAGGTTGGTGGCCAATTCTTCTGAATCATCAGCTACGTAATTAGTAATACAAACAGTTACGCACTTTTTAATCGCCAGACCACGTGCAATCTAAAGTAGCCCACAGGAATTAGTTCCTTTACTAATCCCAAGGTACAACACCACTTTTGATTTCGGTGTTTGATTATTCTAGTTGACAGTGAGAAAACAGTTTCTTTGGTGGTTGACAAGTATGTACATGTGTAGTAGGTTAGCACTAGCTAAGTTGTTGAAACGAAACTATGTAAGTAGTTGACCTTTTAGTACAATACCTACTTTATTGTAGAATGGTATTGCAGGAAGGGCTAAATTGACTCACTCGTTGACCATCCCCATGTGAATTCTGGCAATTGGTAACATTGCAAGTTGATTGTAAGGTAGTTTGAATTTTGAATTTATTTCCCCAATTGAGTTTATTGGTAGGAGAACTCAATTTATATAACGCCAAATGAACTAAAGCGAACCAAATATTAACTTAGTATAGAAACAAAAATTTTTAAACTTAAATTCAATTCCTTTTTTCTGGCAGGTCTAAGAAACTATACATACACTCAGAAAAAAAATTATAAATTTGAGTTCCAAATTTCCTTAAATTTAGTTCAAAATAAGTGCTCAACAATAATAAAATAGAATAAAATATATATTTTCCCATTACATCCCATAAAGGAACTGGAGAGAGCTTCTCACAATCATTAGCTGAACGCATATTATTCATTATTCTTTTTTTGATAAGTTTTACACGGCGAATTACTTGGTTGTGTTGCCGTCACTAAGCGATGTGACTATCTTTGCAAGAAATGTAAGGTGGTCAGAGCAGGGATGAACCCATGATTCTCACGTAGTACATGTTTATTAATGTACCCTAACCATTGCACCAACTATAAGTCCATGCAAATTTAGGAAAATTAACTACTTAAATTTAAAAAAAAGTTTAGTTAATCATAGTACAGGTAAAGAAAATATAGACTCAAAATAATATACAAAATTTCCTTAATTTTTCTACAACCCGAATATCGAAAATTGCAACGATGTTGTAGTTGAAACTCCCCTAACTATTGGGTAGTTAATATAATGATAACTATGTTCATGAAAAAAACAAACATTAACTAAATCGACAGTTGCTATCAATGAATTTTAGTTGAGTTTAACAAAAAATCTTTGCAGTCCATTCTCTTGGTAACAAATAACTAGAACGTAGTTGAGTTGCTTTTATTACTAGTAATACCTCAACATAACTATGTGCTTAGTTGAAATGAACTAGAACGTTTGTGTAGTATACAGGGTGATTCATTCACGATTGGACAAATTTCACCAGCGTATTCCTTGGCTCATTTCATGAAAATATGTCCATCTACCGCCATCCCCGAATATGCAAGAGGGCGAAATGGCAGCGGTTTGAAAATTTTCGGATTGGTGGACGGAGGATACTAGGGTAAAATTGCTAAGTTCTGAACCAACGGTCGGATTTTGTAAAAGTTGGAAAGGCCTTTAAATCATAAAAAAAAACAAGTGAAATCGCCAAAATACGGAGCTTTAAAAAAAATTGGAAAAAAGACATAAGAACATGCACATAACTTCAATTTTCTCATCCAGATGGCAGATAATAACAGTCGTCGGATTTTTTTGTTTTTGGGCTTGTTGGAAAGGCCTTTAAGAGACCTTTCAGAATCATTTAAAAAAGTGAAATCGCCAAGATACGGAGCTTTCAAAAAAAATTTGGAAAAAAAGACATAAGAACCTGCACATAACCTCAATTGTCTCATCCAGATGACAGATAACTTATATTTTTGTTTCTCTTAAAAAATAGCCCTACCTTTTGCCTTTCCAAAATTACCTAAACGCAGCCCAGAAGTTTTACCGTTCCAAAGATATGGCTATTTGACTGAAATGCAAGAATTTATTTTTTTTTTGCAAGCGAAATATCCAGATCTCACACCACTTGATTTCTTTTTGTGGGGCTACATGAAAGATTGTGTGTATTCGGTGCAGAGCCACACTCGTGATCAGTTACTTGCACGCATTGAGGAAGCTGTGGTGAACTTTCGTGAAAATATGACCGAATTAAACATCTCCGATGTGGTTCGCCAACGGCTGCTATTGTGTTTAGTGGAAAACGGGAACCACATTGAAAATTTCTTTTAACATCAAATTTTTTTTCTTTGTGTTTCATTCTTCAGCCAAAAATTTCAATAAAATAATATCTTAAACGTATTAATTGAAATAAATTTACAAAAACAAATAAATGTGTGCTGTTATTTCGCTTCCAAAAAATGTCAATTTCAGTCAAATATTCATAACTTTGGAACGGTAAGACGTTTAGGCTTCGTTTAGGTAATTTTGAAAAGGTAAGAGGTAGGACTATTTTCTAAGGAAACAAAAAGATAAGTTATCTGCCATCTGGATGAGAAAATTGAGCATATGTGCAGGTTCTTATGTCTTTTTTTCCAATTTTTTTTTTGAAAGCTCGTTTCCCGGCGATTTCACTTTTTTTAAATGATTCTGAAAGGTCTCTTAAAGGCCTTTCCCACAAGGCCTAAAACAAAAAAAATCCGACGACTGGTTCAGAACTTAGTAATTTTACCCTAGAACCCTCCGACCACCAATCCGAAAATTTTCCAACCGCTGCCATTTCACCCCCTTGCATTTTCGGGGATCAGTCGTGACTGAACCACCCTGTATACTTCATGCTTAATAAAATCCGCAATTTACTATTTGTAAATTATATTATTAAAGTTGAACAGTTTCGAAAAGTTTATTACATACATGTTTACGATGGAGAAGTACACTCAAAAGTAAAAGGTACAAATTACTAAATAAAATTTAGGTCTTCGTAATGAACTTTTTCACGATAATAAAGAATAAATTAATTAATATAATGAGTCATGTGTCATAAAACCTGACATTTATGAAAATTATTCAATAGGAAACAAAAAAAAATCTATTAAGTTTTCATAAATCTTGATATAAACATTCATATATTTAACGAAACTGTTCTTTGATTGCCTTTTCATGAAATCGTACATAAACGGTAACGAAACTGTTCAAAATTTTAATAAATTTTTCTTATTGCATTTCGAAGGTTAACTCTGTTAACCAACGTTTAAACCCCATTTCAAATTGGTGTACAATTTGATGCAACTCTATTAAGTATAAACATAAAGCAACTATGGTATAGAGAAGATTACTTACTCATGGAGTGGAATGCCAACAAAGAAAATGTTTCTTTGCTCGCTTTCTTACTCTCTCCGTTGAATATTTCAATACACGAGCAGTTTTCTAATGATGCTATTGTATCTAACTATAGAAATACCAACCATATTTAATATCGCGTCGACTTTTTTGGTTCTCTTCTACTAGGGTTGCCAAATTGCGCCGGGTTTTTCTTCTGTTCTTGTACATCCTTTTTAGTATAAACAAAGAGTATATAATTTTAAATATCGACGAAAATTTACTCATGGAGTGGAATGTACACACAGAAAACGAGTGAAGCGCCTCGTTTCTCTACTATCTCTCTTACTCTCTTCGTTGAATATTTCAACACACGAGCAGTTTTCTGATGATGTTACAGTATCTAACTAACAATAGAAATTCCAAGCATGTTTTAACAAAATTACATAAAGTATGTAAAAAATATGAAATAATCAAGTTATGACGGGTTCTCTTCTATGAGGGTTGCCAAATGGCGCCGGTGTTTTCTTCTCTACTTGTACATCTTTTTTGGTATAAAAAAAAATTCAGCCATTAGAAAAACATACACAAAACATCAACTGTTTGACAGACAGAAGCGCCGTTCAACAATTTGCCGACGCGTCGCCGCCACCAAACATTTTTTGAAGCGCAAGCCGCCGCCGATATATTTCGGTCTTATTGGTTTAAAATATGTGCCGATTTGACCGACTGATCAAATTTTAAAGGTTCAGTTATTTCATAAACATGTCAAATTTTTACAAAACTTGCAAAACCAAGATCCGCTAATTTAATTTTTCTGTTGTGCCGCCGAGTTCGATAATTTGGTCTTGGCACAGAGTTGCTCTAAATTGGGTTAAGCATAAAGTTGCCACCTCAAATGTTAATTTAATCTCAGATTGGATGGTGTAAGCGGCAAAGATTGAAGAACAAGGTTATCGCTAACCTGGCTGCGATAAACTGCGGTCTAAATGCGGCATTACTGAGACACCCTTTATTTAAGGTTCACCGTTTTAACTTTGTGAGTAATTTTTGCGTGATTATCGTGAATCACGCGTGATTCAGGTGTGAATGTGAGTAGGATCAAATTTTGCTCACGTGGGCGGGCATGTACGGGAGTAGTGAAAAATACTCGTGCGCGAGTCTTCCTTCGCGAGCGTGCATGAGCGTAAGCCAAAACTTACTCACCCATCCATCTTTCTATGTTCCTATCTACCATATTCAGTGGTGATAAACACATTTTGAAGGCAAATTTACACATCCCATAGCTCATAAAGAGAGAAATAATTACCATTATTCCATGATATTCCCGTCGTCCAACAACGCGTTTCAACGGAAATTCAAAAAAGTCATACAACGAACACCTATTTGTTGGCCTTAACTTTCTTTGGGTTTGATAGCTTAGACACAAGATGTCTTGGAATCTTCCCTAAATCCATAATTTTTTGTAACTTCGGTGGGTCATGTTTTGTCGATTACTTTTCCTGTAAAACAACCGCGTCTTGCTTAAAAACATCCACCGGCTGAATATTTAAACCGCGGCGGTATAATTTTTTTTTAGCATTCCATGCATATATCCCTTAAAAGGTTGCGGCTGTTAATGAAAAGGTCGTTCTTGGGTTTCATTTCCTTTTGTTGCTATTCAACTCCTTTCCTTTTGAATTCATCAAATGAGGATACTTTCATCCCTACCCCCATAATATTTTCAATATTCCTTACGCACTTCCATCCACAAGGACTCTCACCCAACCACCACCCACGATATACTAGACAATTCACAATATAATTGCGTTTTTAACAATTGTAATTGACCATTCCACCGCAAGGACAATGATTATGACTACTACGACCAGACGCAGTGGCACGCTTCGATTTCATTTTGCCGCGGAGACATAGACATGGCGGGCGCCGGCTATAAAGTGTGAACTGGAAATATGATTTGTGTCATTATGGCATTCGATCCCAAATCCATCCAAAAATGTGAAGTGAGTTTGTGATCAAAATGACCCTTTGTCTATTGACGTGGACGACCTTGATGTCCCGGTTGTGCTGTGCAAAGGAATGTTGATAGCATTAAGTTAATGGATACTCATTTGATATGGGATTATTATATTTCTATGGAAATGTTGGCTTTCAATTGGAAACACTCCAATGTGTAAAAGTAAAATGTGAGGTAGTAAACTGATGGATTAAGATATATAGCACAGTGGTCGTAATCGAACAAAAAGTGGTCAAAAATAATTTCTAATACTTCTGATTGGTCAATTATGGCTTGAAGCATTTGCGGCGCATTTGAGACGTAGTTGCATAACTTTCTGGCGAAGTATTAGGTAAAACTGGATCATAACTCCTGAATCATAAATTAACATTCGGCTTGTTTTTTGTTCCCCGCTAAACAAATTTTTTGATCACCTTGTATGGGGAACTAAGCGACATTAAGCGGTGTTAAGCGGCTCCCCATACAAAGTCGTCGTAAAATTAATTAAGCGGGAAATAAATAAACACGCTTATAATAGCAACAATTTATTAAAATTTATTTAATTTCAATATTAATTGAAACTTGAACAATCAGAAAATATAAAAGACACTAAGAGACACGATAATAGAAACTTGCAGGTTGTGTAGTCGTATCATTTGAATTGGAAAATTAAATCCCAGAATTACCAAAATAATTTTAAAATTTCCCAAATATCGAAATTTTCACAAAATTTCCTGAATTGACCAGATATGCTGCTAGGTAGTAGGAATATTGAAAATGCTTATTGCGAACACATGTAGATGTCATAATTAGGATAAGAAAAAGCCGATGCCAGCTTCCACCTCGTAATATTTTTGAACAAAAGTATTTTGTTTTTAAATATGACGAATTTCTGAAGTTCTGGAGAAGACAGTGTGAAATATAAAAAAGTATTCTGGTCACATAATTAAAGTGCAAATAGTTAGTTATCTTTACAAAATATATAGAGAAATGTCATGTTTTGAAACGAATTACATTAGTTTTGGGAAAAATGTGATGAGATATTTTTTGTTGTTGCAAAAGTCGGAAAAAACTTTGGTGTCTCTCAATGTTCTGTCTTTAATTGCATGGTATTTTCACAAAGCGTTATAATGGGTTTTCCAATAGGTACTTGACAACTTTGAATTTAATTTGTGAACGCACTATTTCACTGACCGCCTAACTGTTACTCACCTTTTTTTTAGTAAACTCAACATTTTCATCATGGTAAAAAACACGAACGAACAACGTATGCAAATTATAAAAATGTACTACCGAAATTCGGAGTCGGTGACCGCAACTTTAAGAGCGTTAACTCCAATTTTCGGTCGTTATTCTCGCCCTAGTAGACTAGCAATAACAAGTTTAGTGCAAAACTTTGAATCTACGTGCAAGTGAGACAACGGGTTGGTCGAAGTGACGAAAACATCGCTGCCATTCAGGCGTTCGTGGCAGCCGATGCAAATCAGTCGATTCCGCGGCGAACTCAAGAATTGGGCATCGCCAAGACCACTTTATGGCGAATTTTGCATGAAGATCTTGGTTTACACCCATGCAAGATCAAACTGACTCAAGCATTGAAGCCGATGAACCATTTGATGCGACGTACATACGTTCTCCGATTGGGCTCTGGAGAAAATGCGGCAAGATGATGAATTTCATCGCAAAATCATCTTCAGTGACGAAGCTCATTTTTGGCTCAATGGCTTCATCAATTAGCACAATATGCGTTATTGGTTTGGTGAAAATCCACATGTGCTTCATGAATCACCACTTCATCCACAAAAATTAATTGTTTGGTGCGGTTTGCATGCCGGCGG
The DNA here is from genome assembly GCA_963931995.1 of Phaonia tiefii. Lineage (NCBI taxonomy): Eukaryota > Metazoa > Arthropoda > Insecta > Diptera > Muscidae > Phaonia > Phaonia tiefii. The sequence goes on from OZ008370.1 coordinate 78,787,640, forward strand.
CGTCATTGGGCCATATTTTTTCGCCGACAATAACGATCGTCACGTTATTGTGAATGGCGATCGTTATCGCGCCATGATTGCCGATTATTTTTGGCCCGAATTGGAAAACATGGACTTGGACGACATGTAGTTTCTACAGGACGGTGCCACACGTTACAAACGATTTATTGAAGAGTAAATTTGGTGATCGTGTTATCTCAAGAAATGGGCCAGTCATATGAACGAAGTCGAGTTTCATTCATAAATGTTTTGATTGTATTTCAAGTCGATCATAATGTTTTGAAAATATCTCAAATGGTTTGCGTTTTATTTAAAAACAAAGTTGCAAAGCCCTTATTGGAAAACCCTTTATAAATGGTGAGTTTTTTTTTGGCTTAGAATACGTCTTACCTTACGGTATAGGGAGTCATGTCAGATTGTTATTGTTGTAATCTTTATTTCATTGACTATGAGGAAACGGCGAGATAACTTTTTTTAAAAATTTGTTTGTAGGTAAATGAAGATGTTATCTTTCGTTTGATATACATTTCATATTGGTTGATATCTTCCTAATATTTAAATTTCCCAAATGAAAATTGTTTAAACACATACACTCAAACATATGTGTGGTGTTTGGTTGAGTGTTTGAGTTTGTAGCGTGAACACAAACTATGCTGCTGTTTCAGTGTGGACACAAACCTTCGGCTGTTGTTTTGATTGATGAAATATTGAAATTTCGTATATTTACTTATGTATTTAAGTGAAACAAAATGTTAAATGTGAATTTGAATTTAACATGGATATATAATTATAAAAAATATAAATCAAATTGATTTGCGTCTGTTATTTATCATTTATCCTTACTCTTTTAATTTAGAAACATATTTATCCTATTTTTCCTACCATGAGCTTATGTATAGATATTATCAAAAGTAACTATCAAATAAATAAATTCATTTGCTTATGTTATTTATCATTTATTGTTATATATGTATGTTTTCTGTCTTATCGGATGGCGTTAAACTTAATGGCCGTGTCTCTGACACAGCCTGCAGGAACTGTCTGCTGTATTTTTTTGCTATTTGGTTTTTCAGTGTTAAGTCTCTGGCAGTTCACGCGTGATTCGTGAAGTGTGTCAAAGTCAAAAATGTTCAGTGTGCGTTGCCATGTCATCATGAATGGAGAAGTTACGTGCGAATAACGCTTGTCAAAATTCGTGCTTTGCCAAAAATGTGTGTCGCAAGTTACATCAATTTTATGGTCGACATAATCGACCGAGCACGCTATTCAAGGCATTGGGACAGTGTTAATGAAGATCGCGATAAGCCCAACCGTTGCCGATTGCAGCAAGTGGGTTTGTGTTGTTCGACCACCTGAAAGATTTTACGTAAGGACGGTGGTCTAAAGCCAAAACAAAATACAGCTGATGTAGGATTTGAAGCCGGGTGACCTACAACAACGTCGTCTTTTCGGCGAATGGGCCTTAGAAAAGCTGGAAGAAGTTCACAATTTTTATTGAAAATTGTCCTTTAGCGGTGAGGCTCATTTTAGGCTCAATGGGTACGTCAATCAACAGAATTCTCTGAATTTGGTCAAAAGAGCAGCCAGAAGCTGCCAATGCGCCCTGACAAATTTGCTGTTTGGTTCGGGTTATGGGCCAGAGGAATAATTGGACCGTACTTCTTCAAAGACGATGACGGCCGCAACTTTAGGGTCTATAATGCAGAATACCGTTCGATGATAAAGGCCTTTTTATACCCAAAATGGAAGAACTGGACTTAGTTGACATGTGGTTTTAATAGGACGGTGCCACATGCCACTCTGCTCCCGATACTATGAACCAATTGAGAGGCGAGTATAGTGAGCAATTAATATCACGTTGTGGCGCTGTCAATTGGCCGCCTCGTTCATGCGATTTGACTCCACTACACTATTTTTTGTGGGCACACGTGAAGTCTCTCATCTATAGGGCCAAGCCAACCATACAATTGGACTTTCAGAATGGACCACGTGAAGCATAGCCGTGGGCAACATTTGCGTGAAATAATGCCTAAAAAGTAAATGGCAGGCATTGATTTATCGATCCATATAAATATTTCATGCATGTCTACAAGTTTTGTGCGATTTCTTCAATTTCCGAAACCCAAATAGCCAAAAAATTACATGAGGTGTCAGGAAACACCCGGTTGGAACAAAGTTCCTTTTTCTATATATTATGTACTAGTCAGTTCCAACACGCCTAAAACGCCCTTTGAAAAATACGATAATTTAAATCGGTCTGTAAGAAAATGTACTTTTTGTAAAATGATAAACTTGTTTTAAGAAATACATTTTTTTAATAGAATGTATTTTCTAAAACAAAAAAATATATTATATTTTTTAAAACATAAAAATATATATTATTATATTTTTAAGTTCTTTTTGTAAGAATATGTATTATATTTTCCCGAAAAGGTAATTTTTTACAGAGAGGTTCTTTTTTATGAAAAGCTAATGTTTTTCTAAAGAAAAGGTACTTTTTTTTTTAAATAAAAAACATCGCTGATGAAAATGCTACTACTTTTAAGAAGAAGTACTTTCTGTAAAAAAAATCCACAAGAGTATGATTTTTTTTTACAAAGAAGTACTTTTTTAAGAACAGGTACTGGTTGAAGAAATGGTATTTTAGTTTTATTAAGAAAATATTTTTTTATTATTTTAAAAAAAAAGTATTTATGTTCAGAAAGGTTATTTATCATCTCAAGAAAAGAAAAGAAAAGGTATTTGGTTAGTTATGTTTTAAACGGCTCTTTTGGTCTCAGTTTTTTAAAGTAAACAAGCGTTTACAGTTTTTTCCCAACGTTTCGGAACTTTTTTGGTTCCTTCTTCAGGGGATTTTTTTATTTATTCTATAAGACACAATAATAACACTTAACACAAATGGTTTAATTAAATATTCTAACCTTACTTACAATTTCTATGTTAAATTCATTATAAATATAAATTAATCACGTCCGTCCTATTTATTTTATTATCAAGAATTGGTACTTTTCAGAACATTACTTTTTGTAAGAAAATAAATTTTTTTTCTTGAAAAAATGGTATTTTTTTTTAAATTGGTCCTTTTTACAAGAATATTTAAATTTTTAAGAGTAGGTACTTACATCAAGAAAACTTATTGTGTTTCACAAAAAAGGTGCTCTTTAAAGAAAATTTAGTTTTTTAAGAAAAGGCAATTTATTGTGAAAAAATGTACTTTTTTAAGAAAAGGTGCTTATTCTAAAAAATTACTTTATTAAGAAAAGATACTTTTATAAGAAAATTTACTTTGTTTTAAGCAACGATACTTCTTTATTTTAAGAAATTGTACTATGATGAATTTCATGTAAAAATCGAGATGCATTGAACCCGACCCCCTCAGATATCGATGAAATTTTGTTTATAGCTAAATTTGATCAATACAAACAAACCCTCATTTTTTGAAATGACTGTTTTGCGATTTTTTGGGCGTGGCACAGTGGGAAAGTTTTCGAAAAAACGCGAAAATGGTCGAAAAGAGCTCCATTTTAACTACAATAACTCAGAATCGGTTGAACCGATTTCCATGATCTTGGTATCATTCAAAAGATATTTTAACAGGCTTTATGACGCGTTTAAAAAAAAAATACACTGTAAAAAATTTTATAACAAAAAAAAAATTTTAACTAACGAAAAAACTAAAAACATCAAGGGTTTTTTTACAGTGTATTATTTTTTTAGGAAGGTTTATCCTTCACCTATACCACATCCAAAAATGAAAATGGGTTCTTTTTTAGTTTTTTTTATATAATTTTTTAAGTAGTGTCACTTCAAGTAATTGCCCTTATATTTCATATTTACAGGTAAAATAAATAAACATTGTCCCAGGAAAATTCATTTTGCTCCATTTAAACTACAATAACTCAGAATCGGATGAACCGATTTCCATGATGTTGGTATCATTAAAAAGATATTTTAACAGGCTTTATGACACGTTTAAAAAAAATAAAAAAATACACTGTAAAAAATTTTATAACAAAAAAAAATTTTAACTAACGAAAAAACCAAAAAGATCAAGGGTTTTTTTTACAGTGTAGTATTTTTTAGAAAGGTTTATCCTTCACCTATACCATATCAAAAAATAAAAATGGGTTCTTTTTTAGTTTTTTTTATATAATTTTTTAAGTAGTGTCACTTCTAGTAATTGCCCTTATATTTTATATTTACAGGTAAAATAAATAAACATTGTCCCAGGAAAATTATGAATATGTTTTAACCCCAAAAAGTTCTTGCTTGCCTTAAAAGTTGCTATATAAATGCACCTGATGAAGGTACCGACTTCTGAGTTATTGTAGTTTAAATGGAGCTCTTTTCGACCATTTTCGCGTTTTTTCGAAAACTTTCCCACTGTGCCACGCCCAAAAAATCCCAAAACAGTCATTTCTAAAAATGAGAGTTTGTTTGTATTGATCAAATTTAGCTATGAACAAAATTTCATCGATATCTGAGGTGTTCGGGTTCAAAATTTCAGTTTTATCTCGATTTTTAAATGAAATTCATCCTATGTTTTTTTTTTTTGAAAAATTTACTTTTTTTAAACTTTTTGAACTTTGGCTTTTCAAAATTTACGTTGTATTGGGGCAAAACTACATACTTATATACATATGCTAAATATTGCGTACAGACTCCACCTTGAAAACTTCCCATTAAACAAGAAATTTTCCAACAAATGTTTGTCTAGACACGAACCAAAGAAAAAATACCCTGTATAATACTACACTTGATAATACTGGGTTGTAGCATAATAGTGTTAAAAAAAAAGTTGTTAAATTTTTTCTCATTTAGCCCCCATCCCGCAACATGCGATAAGGAACTTCGTTCCAAAAGTCACCCATTATTTCAATGATTTCTACCATGACTTACAATATATGGAGTTCTTTCTGTAATATTTGTTCAAAATTGTTTTTCAGTTAGTTTAAACCTTGCAACATTTAAACCTTTTTTTCGGTTTAGAAAAATATTTCTATTAAAAAAAATTGTTGCCTGTAAAGTCGGTTTTACGGGCGAAGATTTTACGTGACAACGTCTTTTTCTCGGTAGAATATTTATTGATATGAATATAATTAAATTGCACAATAGGAACAAGGAATTGAATGAAAATAAGAATTGCACAAATTTTAACTATAGAAATATATTTTGTTTAGATTGATTTGATTTTCATATTGATTAGATGTTAAAATTCTTGCTCAACACAGTTTAAATCAAGTTTTCTTATATCTGCCACTTTTTCTTAATATTTGTAATTTTAAAGAATCAATTCGAAAATCAAAACATTTATTCAGATCGAAGGTTCAAATTTTTGCTAAATAAATTTGAAATTAATTAAAATTTGTAAAATAAAAAAAAAAAACCAATGAGTGTTAGAACTCACGGGCGAGGTTTTAACATTTATTGAAACTTATGGTTTAGGAAAATAGAAGTAATTTCAACACCATCTAGGTACCTGTGCGATTTCTATGAACACATTATCAAATGTGACATTATAAACAATAAACATATCCTTTATTATAAAATATAAACATTTCTTTTATTATAAAAAATAAACATTTCTTTTATTAAAAACAAAAGAAAATAATTTACTAACCAAAAAAGTATTTCAATTCATCATATTCGCATATCGTTTTTAAAGCCGACCGCAGCTCTCTGTTTCGTTTTGGCTACCTAATTCATATGAAAATTTCTACACACAAACATACACTACACATATCATAAAGCCAAAAAACAAAAAAAAACAAAAAATAATACCTTATCCAATGCAGACTGATCTAAATCAATATTCATACACACGCACATATATACGCACATGCATACTTGCTCAGTCGTCATATATATGATGTGCCAAAAAACAAAAACACTCACACCACCGACCAACAGCCACTAGAAGCCAGCAAAGCAAATCGTTTCTGGCACACAAGTAAACACACACATCCGCACACACAGAATTATTTATTGAGTGGGAGAGAGACGCAAGGCATTCGGCGGGCCTCTCTCTCGTTCGGTGACTCATCGTAACGTTACCGGGCGTTACACTTTTTCATAAGTGACTCCCATCCGCAACCTAATTTAAGACGTTGTCACGTCAAAAAAAAATTCAAAGTTTGACAATGGTTAACTTTTTTCGGATGACCGAGGTTGTCAACATTGTTCTCCCACTATGCGACTGCAATAGAGTGTGTGAGGTCCCCATTATGGAATTATGGGCTATTTTTCTGTAAAATATCATCTTCATCGGGCGAACCGTTTAGAAGCGGCTGAAATATATACAATTTGTTTTGAGAAATTTCCCACTGCGTGCAGGTCCTATGTTTGATTTCTACTAAAAAAAAGGTTCGGAAACAGCACAACATACGGTTTTTATTGGCCCTAATTGCATGAATTTGTGGATATTTGGAAGAATTTACAATATATTTAATTTATTTTGTGTATATTGTTAGTATTTATGATTTTTCAAGTTTTTTCTTTTTATAATACAATTTATATATTTGTATCCTCTTCTAATTTTGAGGTAATTTTACCTCACTTTTAGTACTTAGTCTATTGTAAAGCGTTGTCAATAATATTGTGATTCACAATTTTGTAGAAGATAATGTTTGAGCTTTTTCGACCATGTGACAGATATTCGGCAAAAAACACAAAAAAAAAATTACAAATATTTTATTCGAAACAATTTAACAATTCTCGTTGCTTATGTCCCACTTTTGGTACATACTCGTAACTATTTCAGTATTTTATTTCAGTATTTTACAAAGTTGTCCAAAAAATATTAAGGGCTTCAATCATAGAGTAATGACGTAAATGTCAATAAATTTATGACATTTGGTGTGTTGCAGATGGGCGATTGGATGTTGGAAAGTAATGCTTTAATAATATCAGATAGACACAATGGCTCAAACCATCCAACAATAAATCAGCAACGGCATTTCGATGTGTTCATTAACTGTTTTGTGTACACCACACAATAAATGTAAATGTAAAAAAAATGTAAAAAAAAAATGTAAAAAAAAGTCCAAAATACGTTTCAATTTCACAATTTTTCATCAAATTTACGTCAAATAACTCTCTATTGCACCGACATCACCACGAATAGTGTAAAAGGAAATGTCAGATGAGAACAATGGCAACTCTATAAGTCATTACACTATGGCTACAACTTTATACAACGTGATAGTTGTCATTTCACGGATGGCTAACATTCGAGAAACGTTTGTCCTGTTCAACAATATAGTTGACATTTTACGATAATGTCAACTATATTGTGTGCTACAACGTTGCCCAAGATGGTGGGTGTGACTTTTGGGTCATATCACATGTATGGAGCAAAAACCAGGAAAAAATATTTTTCCCCCTAAGTACGCTTGGCAAAAGTTGCTAAAGTTTCTAATTAATTCTTCTATAATATTCAAAAAAGTTTCCACGGTGCACCGTCTAATTTTCTGCCAGCTTCGTTCTCTGCACGTGTCTACACATATGATGAATTTCATTTAAAAATCGAGATAAAACTGAAATTTTGAACCCGACCACCTCAGATATCGATGAAATATTGTTCATAGCTAAATTTGATCAATACAAACAAACTCTCATTTTTAGAAATGACTGTTTTGCGATTTTTTGGGCGTGGCACAGTGGGAAAGTTTTCGAAAAAACGCGAAAAAGGTCGAAAAGAGCTCCATTTAAACTACAATAACTCAGAATCGGCTGAACCGATTTCCATGATCTTGGTATCATTAAAAAGATATTTTAACAGGCTTTATGACACGTTAAAAAAAATTTTATAACAAAAAAAAATTTTAACTAACGAAAAAACCAAAATGATCAAGGGTTTTTTTACAGTGTATTATTTTTTTAGAAAGGTTTATCCTTCACCTATACCATATCAAAAAATAAAAATGGGTTCTTTTTTAGTTTTTTTTATATAATTTTTTAAGTAGTGTAATACGTACCGAAAGTTTTCGAAATAATTCGAATAACAGCGAAAATATCAGGTCACATTCTTACACATTTACAAAATAGTTCAACAATTCTAACATTTTTTAAATGTTTACAAATAAAAAACCATCAACAATTGTTTATATTATTTGCCATGTTTTTATTAATTTGTGTTTTATTTTATTTACATTTTTTTTAAGTTAATTATTTGTAAGAAATTTTGCGCTGCTCAAATGAATGTTGGCGACAGCTGGAAAATATTCAATTATATTTGCAGCCTCGTTTTCACTTATTTTACGAAGCGAAGCGCAACACTTATTAGATATTTTTATGCATCTGTACTTATTGTTTGAATTCATATTCACTCAAATTTTTAAAATATGCGCGTAAAAATTGTAATTGGATATCTTGCCTTCTCGAAACTGTTTATAATTATGAATTTCGGTACCTTCATCCGGTGCATTTATATAGCAATTTTTAAGGCAAGCAAGAACTTTTTGGGGTTAAACATATTCATTATTTTCCTGGGACAATGTTTTTTTTTTACCTGTAAATATAAAATATAAGGGCAATTACTAGAAGTGACACTACTTAAAAAATTATATAAAAAAAACTAAAAAAGAACCCATTTTTATTTTTTGATATGGTATAGGTGAAGGATAAACCTTTCTAAAAAAATACTACACTGTAAAAAAAACCCTTGATCTTTTTGGTTTTTTCGTTAGTTAACATTTTTTTTTGTTATAAAATTTTTTACAGTGTATTTTTTAATTTTTTTTAAACGTGTCATAAAGCCTGTTAAAATATCTTTTTAATGATACCCACATCATGGAAATCGATTCAGCCGATTTTGAGTTATTGTAGTTTAAATGGAGCAAAATGAATTTTCCTGGGACAATGTTTATTTATTTTACCTGTAAATATGAAATATAAGGGCAATTACTAGAAGTGACACTACTTAAAAAATTATATAAAAAAAACTAAAAAAGAACCCATTTTTATTTTTTGATATGGTATAGGTGAAGGATAAACCTTCCTAAAAAAATAATACACTGTAAAAAAACCCTTGATCTTTTTAGTTTTTTCGTTAGTTAAAATTTTTTTTTGTTATAAAATTTTTTACAGTGTATTTATATTTTTTTAAACGTGTCATAAAGCCTGTTAAAATATCTTTTGAATGATACCAAGATCATGGAAATCGGTTCAGCCGATTCTGAGTTATTGTAGTTTAAATGGAGCTCTTTTCGACCATTTTCGGGTTTTTTCGAAAACTTTCCCACTGTGCCACGCCCAAAAAATCGCAAAACAGTCATTCTTAAAAATGAGGGTTTGTTTGTATTGATCAAATTTAGCTATAAACAAAATTTCATCGATATCTGAGGGGGTCGGGTTCAATGCATTTCGATTTTTACATGAAATTCATCATATGCAAAAAAAAAGGACTAAAATTTCCTTGAAATAAAAATAAGTATCTCAATTTCTTAGTTATCAAAATGTACTTGAAATTGATAAATTCCAACTCAATTTCATCTGGAATTGCGAAATACTTCAATGTCGAGTCGTGGCAGCATAAGACTGTAATATGTACAGTTTCAGTGGCTTGGGAAATATGGACTTGAAATTGAATCGGTAACTCAGATAGAGAGGACAGGTGTGAAGATAAATTTATCTGAAAAATTTATTTATCGAAGATGAAAACCACTTATACCAATTTTCTCAAATCTGATTTTTCGCAAAAAAAAAGAAATTTTGTACAGAAAAAGGAGCAAACAAGCGCTTTTTAAGCCATGTATGTTGAATACAGCATAAAACTAGCTTTATATATAAAACATGTATATTTTTCTTCTTCGTATAAAAATCTTTAGCACATAAAACCCCAGCCTATATATACTCTGATGCCATTTCAGATCGGAGATATAGTCTAATTTTGGAAGCGACCCATGTCGTTGACAGAAATAATAATTTCGAGTGCCAACATTGGCCACTCCTGATATAACTTTTACCTGTATATTCGAAATTAGCCTCATGGGAGCACATAACATATCCATCTCAAATATATCCTGATTCCAATTCAGATCGGAGATATAGTCAATTTTATGAAGCTACACATGTCGTTGACAGAAATGATAATTTCGAGTGTCAATATTGGGAACTCGTGATGAATGTGAATGGACTACCTGTATATTCGGAGTTAGACCTATAGAAGCACATAACACCCCTATCCCAAATATATTCTGATTCCATTTCAGATCGGAGATATGGTCAAATTTAGGAAGCGACCTATGTCGTGGACGGAAATAATAATTACGAGTGCCAATATTGGCCACTTCTGATTAAAGTGAATGAACTACCTCTATATTATAGGTAAGCCCCATGGAAGCACATAACATCCCCATCCCAAATATATAATTTCGTGTACCAATATTGGGAACTCCTGATGAAGGTAAATTGATCAGATTTCAGAAATTTTGGTATAAGTGGTTTATGTCTTCGATAAATAAGTGGTGGCATTTTGGAATATATAAATATTTTGATTAGTAAGAGGAGTTCTTAGAACAGGTTTCTAAATCCGGTTTTCGGAACGTGAAATTGTTTATTCAACGTAGCCACTAGAAAATCTAGTGGTAACAGGTGGAAGTTAATACGCCGCTTCTTGGTAGGGCTTATAATATATGTACATCATTGCTATTACTAGGTAAGTGCACGGTGAAAAATCTGTCTTTTTTTGTAAGTATAGTATACTTGTGTCCAAACACATCGTGTTTGCTATTCAATATTACATGTTGGAGACCCAATGATTAACATGTTATAATATATGTGTTTGTGACCCAAATATAGATGTGTTTGGAACACAAATGCAGCTATGTTTATTGCACTATTTACTCTCTATTAAGATCAAGAGAATAAAAGAGGTACAATGACTGATTATTCACAGTCAAAGTTGTAAGTGTATTTTTGAGCCAGTGTTTCATTAAAATTCCGGAATGTGTGTGTAAATGGAAGATGAAGTGAGAATTTTTTAGTCTCTTGTATTCAGTCGCCAATCCGTCATCAGACAGAGGACAGCAAATGCGCTTGGTTGATTAAGTAAGCAGGCTGTGGAAAAATCGTATATTAAACCCAAGAACATCAGTTTTCTTATTCTTCTTGTTTGGATGCAAATATAATGTGTGTTTGGAGGTTGTCTCATATATAGTATTCTTTTGTCCAAACACATCGTGATTGCTATTCAATATTACATGATGCAGACACAGTGCTTAGAATGTTATATTATATGTGCTTGTGATCCAAATATAGCTGTGTTTATAATACAAATATATCTGTGGTTGTTGCACTGTATATGCTCTCTCAAGAGCAAGAGAATAAAAGCGAAACAAAGTGGGATTATTCGTAGTCTTACTTGCAAGTGTGTAAGTATATTTTTCCATTATGCCTTACCCAGCTAACATTTGAATGGTTGTTTCACGATCACGATTGTTTCGCGACTGGATTTCCAATCGTCACCACGATTGACGGAGCAGAATTATATTTTTCTCTGCTTTTAAGACTTTGTGCTCACGATTTGTTTTTGTGTTTACTTTGTGTCACAGCCTTACATGTAGTTTTCTTATTGTTGTCTTACTTCTTCCCGCATACTCCACCGAACTCGTGTTTTGCTAGGAGAATTTAATTATGTCTCTCTGAAATTCTAACGGGTTTTCCAATATCTACTCAGCAGAAAAAGAAAAAGATTTTGCTCATCGTCGACGATTGGATTTTGCTCATCGTCGACGATTGGAAAGTAAGAGTCGCCGTCTTGACACAGTTACTTCAGTTGCTCAGAACGTGCGCGATTGGAATACGACATCGCGCACGATTACTTTAATCGTCGGCTTCGATCGTGAAAGAGTCGTGCACGATTGAAAATGCTAGCTGGGTAAGTCTGTGATTCATAAATATTCCTGAATGTGTGTGTAAATTGCAGATGATAGTTGATACATAGATCACACACAGATAGTTCGTGAATAGATCATCGGACGGTGGCTATCAAACAAAGTATCAAAGGCGTTTAGTCGGCTAAGTAAGTATCCTGTGAAAGAAAGTTATATTAGTGGAAAATATTTGTGATCAGTAGAACAAGAATAAATAAATGCTCGGACGGTTAAATGGTTTGTGGTGTTGCTTTGGTTTTGTGTATGGCTTTCGTATCTATGTGTGCTACCAAAGTCAGAAACAATTTTGAAGAAATGAAAGAGAAAAGAGCAAGGCAACAACGTGAAGCCCTTTTTTGCCTGCACGAGCATTTACTGAAAAAATCGGAGAGGCCGACCATTTGTGAAATTGAATAAAACCAGTACACAAATTGCAGTCGGATGAACCGACTTAATCACCCTAAGTCGTCCATTGAGTGGGAATTGCGTTAAAAACGCCTATATTCAAAAGTGGCCATATTGAATAGCAAATTGACAGTGTGTTAGATATTATTTAATACCCAAATTAGTTAGGATTCTAAGAGGTTTTGGAGAATTTTTTTGACAACCAACCAATTACCCTCCCAATATACATATATATGGGAGGTACAAAACTGGTCATGCCAAGTTGTTGCCATAATTTTGAACAGTAACAAATTTTATTAAGATTGGTTGTGATTTACTGGAGATATCGAGTCGGCAAACCATAAATACGCCAAACTTTTGTATGGGAGGTACAAAACTGGGCGTGGCACAGTAGTCAGTTATTAATTACACAGTAGGTTAGGCAAAATATTGCCTAGTGCCGAATTTTATTAAGATCACTTGTATTTCGTTTAATTTTAATTTGTTCGCTTAATTTTGTTCGCAAACATGTTTTCGGGTCTATAATTATAGATATAATATCTAACAATTATAATCAATACTAACTGAATATTTTTCGATCAGATTTCGTTTACGCGATACATCAAGCATAAATCACTTTGCTTCAATCATCTCAAAAATCACACTCATTTTGATTTTCTGCATTTGATTGTTGGTCAACATAAATCGTATATGTATGACGCATACGCATTTATTTTCACTAATACATAAAAATATGATTATGCATCAGATGTACGGTGCATACACCGCTTAAGGCGCTGATGAGAAGGTCACAAACATCGAAACGATCATCCGCCAGCGTGAGTTCAAATTCTGGTGCCGACTGTTTAATTTTTTTCTAATTTTCAGAAAGAAATAGAAAAATAATCTTCTAAGAAATATCTTCAGTTCTAATCATGTACAATTGCAATTATACATATTATTTATAAGAGCGTAATTTCTAAACAAACCCCAATGTTACAATTACCGTACTCTCTTCAATGTTACAATTTTGCACTCTCTTCAACTCTTTAAAGATCCAGAAACAATTGCTCATTATTTTGCAGGTGCTGATCAAAAATTGATGCATCTAAAGCGGTTGAACTCATGGAATTATTAAAAAATAATAATTCTTTTCGGAACGTTGCAAAAAAGTTTAATATAAGTCATGTGACGATCCAGAGACTAAAACGGGAGAAAGATATTACTACTTCAACTACACCTGGACGCCCCATCCCAGAAAGATTGATGACCGCTCTTATTGTCGTTCGGCAAAATTAGTGACCAGTGACAATGCAATTATCCCAGCTGCGGCATTAAATATGTTAAATTCGGACGCCAGTGAGTGGACTACTAGTCGAAGTCTCAAAAGATTGGGTGTTAAGACTGCAGAGAAGAGAAAGAATCCATTTTAATCACAATGAATATATAAAAAGAATTCGCCCAGGTCAACGAAAACTGAACTGAGGGTGATCGGAAGTAGGTAAAGTATAAAATTCTACACATTTAAAAATAATAAAAAAAATACAATTACGGCTTGTGGTTAAGGTTAGATGGTCTGATGAGACTAAAATCAATCAATTTGAGTCCGATGGCCGTGCTTGGTATTGGACCACACATGCTGAAAAATAAAGAACTCTCTAACATATTGTCCAAAACATATTCTGCAGGAACCATGCATATGTTTGGAACACACTTCAAACATTAATATGTTTGCAAGTCCCAAACTCACTTGTGTTTAAATGTAAACAGCATCATGTTTACTGGCAGACATGTATGCTTTACGTGGAAACATTGAGTTCTTCATCCCAAACATTCATATACTTACGTGGAAGCATCCGCGTGTTTCCCCTAAACCTGCATATACTTACGTGGAAACATATTTGCGAATTTACCCCCAAACGTAATAATATTTAAAAACGAATTATTCTTTGACTTCAATAGATATGAACGTTTTATTTATTATAATTAATTTTCTCAATATAAATCCACATTTACAAATAATTAATACAAAAAAGTATTTAATTAATTTTTTCCACATGAAATGAGAATCTGCTGCTCTTTTGCTTCACCTTTATTTGTTGTCTCTCACGTTTTTGTTTTCGGAAGGTTTCAGCTATGCGTTGGTTATCACTATGCGTTGGTACACAAACAATATACATACTATTTATATACAAATCTAGTTCATGCAACCCAAGCGTTTATTTCACAAATGGTCCGCCGTTACGATTTTGTCAGTAAAGGCTCGGAAACAAAGGGCTTCACGCTGTTGCCCTTTCCAGTTTCTTTCCTCAAAATCGTTTCTCACTTTGGTAGCACCCATATATATATACGAAACCCATACACAAAAACCACAGTAACATCAAACACCATTTAAGCGTCCGAGCCAGAGTTACCAAAGACCGCCTAAAAAATTATACCAAATGTCCTCAAAAATTGCGCCGTTTGCGAAACCATTATGCTAAAATTGGCGTTTTCGTCTTTTTGTAATTCTGTGTCCGGAACACCCAAAGTCACTCCAAGAAATGGCATTTGAAAATTTAAACAGCTGTTATACCTAAACTGGCCAACTGGTTGCCACCAAAAAGCGGTGCACAATGATTAAAAAATCGGAAGTTTTTGGTTAAAAAAATTAAATTAAGACAATTTTAGTTCGAAAAATTGTGCCGTATGTTGGGGAAAATGTTGGGAAATTGTGCTAAACGGCACTTGGTATAATTTTTCAAAAAAAGTGCTAAAACCAAAAAAATTGTGCCAAAACGGCACAAATTATGCCAATATGGTAACACTGGTCCGAGCCTACGTTTGTTCTTTTTCATCCAAAATAAGAAACACTGACTTCATCTGCAATTTGAACCCACATTCAGGAATATTTATGATTTACTGACTGAGAGAATAACCCAAAAATACAGATACATACTTACCCTCTTTTATTCTCTTGCTCTCGAGAGAGCATAAACAAACAGTGCAACAAACATGGCTGTATTTATATCACAAACGCAAATATATTTGGGTCGCAAACACATATGTTATAACATATTAATCATTGTGTCTCAAACATGTAATATTGAATAGCAAACACAATATGTTTGGACACAAGTATATTATATTTGCGAAAAAGCTCCAAACACACTTTATATATGTATCTAAATAACAAAAAAAGACAGATTTTTCAGCGTGCAGATCCAAATAGTATACCGAATGCAATAACATGGTGGTGTATTCTGCTTCTGAAAGAGTGACTTTTCAGCATGATAACGGCTCAAAACATTCGACACAAAATCATTAAAAACACGTGACGAAAAATAAAATCATATTTTTCAATAATACATTTGGAATGGAAACGTCAACGGCCGGTAGGTGGCCATAAGTACCGTCATGTAAAAAAAAATTACGTTCTCGTAATCACCTCTTTTAAGGCCCACTATTGATATTTTAAAAAACCGAATTTTTCAGAACACCCTAATGTGTCTAATTTTAAACTCATGAAAGTTGACTCTACATCTCTCTTGGCAAGTTGACAGATATGATGTTGCCTGCAGTGCACCAAGTTAAAAGGTGAACTTAAAACTATACTAAGATGCGCCAAAATCTAGACTTGGAAGGATTCGTATTGATGGGACAAATTGAATTTAAGAATATATTGAGATATTGTGATCTGATGTCATTAAAAATTCCATGGCATAACTGTCAATATTTACTTACTCAACTAAACGTCAACCGTCAAGTCGTTTGTCCCATCGAACACAATAAGCCGCTTACGTGTTGCGCCAAAATAAATTGCAAATCTTTCAACGCTAAATATTTAAATTGGTTTAAAATCCCTTAAACATAATTCTAACAAATGACTGGCCATGATGTTGATGCTAATCCCTGAAAACAACCACAGAACTTGTCAGCGAAACGCTTTCTGACACAATAAAATCAATTTACACTACTCGGCGAACGGACGCACTGCGGACCCAGCCACAGACCGGGCTGCTAGCTACACAGGGTGTGGTTCCAAGACGACGGATTAACTCTGCGAAACCAGATCTCGAACTCGTTAAGAACAATAAATAAATGGATTTCTAATTTGGAATTTGTTAAATATTTAGTTTGGCGAATTTACACGGAATATTAATGTTGGCAATTGCAGCGATAACGCGAGAACAACAAGAAAATGCAAACGATATGCAAATGAAAGACTGTGTACGTGAAGTGGAATATTTAATCGCCAAAACTGGATCGGACTTGACATGGAACGAACGTCATTGCTGGCAAAACTTAAGAAGACTTGGCTGCCAAATGTCTGGAAGGTGGGTGGTAGAGTTGCAAGCAATATTTAAATGTTTGTAAATTAACTTCAAACTGAATAAAAACTTTAGTAAAATATTAATCAAAATTCAAGTTGATGTTTTTATAACTGGAATACTGGTGACGCTCGCTTACCAATTCAACAGAAAATTATGGAAGGCAGATTATTGTTAAAGTTCAGATTAGACTGTCATTGCATATCAGGCATCGTAAAACCACGCGAGCGTGAGCACAAAATCCTTCTCACTACTCAAAGTACCTCTGGCGAGATTCGAGTCGTATATTTCCGCACGCTAAACGCGGCCCACAAGTCGTTAGTTTTATTTAAAAGCAGGCGCACGCGAGTACTTTCGAAACACCAATTTTAGTGGGTGCGAAAAACGAACGGTAAAACAACTCGCGATTACTTTCGTTTCTGTAAAATGTATTCGCTCCCGACCTCGTGCGCTTGGGTTGCGCAACAGCACTCTGCTCGCAGTCGCCCTAAAATCCTTGTAGTGAATAAGATATATATTTTGGAAATAGTACATAATATGTACAAAAAACTATGTAAAATGTACAATGTACAACCAATTTACCAAAAAGTGTAAAAGTGTAACAAAGATTACAAAATATTTGCCAAAAAGTTCATAAAATGTACAAAAATACCAAAAAGGATATAATGTGTATCAAAGTTTACAAAAAAAAATGTGGCCAAAAGTTCACAAAATGTAAAAAAAATACCAAAAAGTACATAAAAGGTGATAACGAGCAGATATGCAAATGATATATTGTATCAGTGTCCTAAAGTCTACCAACAAGTAAATAGAATGCACTTTTGGGATAAAGTGTACTAAACAAGTACATAATGTGTGCTAGAATGTACAGAGAGGATGCCAAATAATGTAACAAACAGAATACATTGTACTACAAAAAGTTCAGTATGTGTAGCAGTTAAAGTCAGATAGCGTCATAAAATGTGTACAAAAAGTGTATTGTGTACCAAATAGGTACACAGAATCTACCAAAAACTATATAGTGTAACAAAAAAGTGCATACAAATAACCCAAAAAGTCCGTTTTGGTACCACAAGTGCTTTTAGGACCAACAAAGGAACATAAAAAGTGCCAACAAGGACATAAAAAAACCAATGAAACGTCTTTTCTGGAGCCGAAAAAGAACCACAAAAAGTTGTTTTTGGTAGTAAAAAAAAGTACATAAAAGTACCAAATTAAGTACTTTGTGGTATCAGACGTATAATTTAAAGTATTTGTTATGCACTTGAGGCACCCAAAGTATATGTATTATTTCTTATTGATACCGAAAGTATATTAGTTGGTATTTTATATAATTTTTTGTATCTGACACATTTTTGGTGCCAAATGTACACTTTAGTACAGTTAGAGTACACTAAGTACTTTTTAGTACAATTTATTTGGTTCTTTTCATGCACTTTTGTGGCACGCTATGTACTTTTTGGTACATTTTATAAGTATGTACTTTTTTTTAATGAACAATGTACTTTTTGGTTCATATTATGTTGATACTTTTTGTGCACTTTTTTGGTACACTGTGTACTTTTACAGTGTACAGTTTATCAAGAAGAATGTACGTGTAGAGAAGAAAAAACCACCGCAATGTGGCAACTCTCGAAGAAGAGAACCAAAAAGTCGTCGCAATTCACTCAAACGCATTTCTCTCTGGGGGCATAACTTCATATATTTTACATACATTATAAGCCTGTTTTTTTATTTCCTGCTAAACTAATTTTTCGACGACTTTGTATGGGGAACTAAGCGATATTAAGCGATTTTAAGCGGCACTCCATACAAAGTCGTCGAAAAATAAGTTTAGCAGGGAATAAAAAAACAAGCTTTATGTAATTTTATATAAACATGGTTGGAATTTCTGTAGTTGAATACTGTAACCTCATCAGAAATCTGCTCGTATATTGAAATAATCGACGAAGAGAGAGATAGAGAGAGCAGGGAAGCGTGGCGCTGCACTCGTTTTTTTGTTCTCTTCTGCGAGGGTTGCCACTTTGCGGCGGTTTTTTCTTCTCTACTTGTACATTCTCTTTGACTTTATATACTTTGCCGTACACTTTTAGGTACACTTTATGAGCTTTTTAGCACACATTATGTAGACTTTATACTTGGTAGACTTTATGTAATTTGTGGTACATTCTATGTCCTATTTGGTGTAGTTTATGTAATGTATTTTACACTTTATGTACTTTTTTGTTACCCATTATATACGTTTGGTGCATTTTGAGTACTTTTTGTACAAGTTATGTAAATTTGTGTACCTTCTGTAGCACTTTATGTACTTTCTTGAGCATGCAATCTACTTTTTGGTATTAATTATGGTAATATGGATAACACCGATCCGTATTCATTTCTTAGATCCATTTATTCCTAACTCTCTATGTAATAGCTTTAACGTCTCGCGTGCTGTACGTTAGCTGCTCCCGAGGTGCATGTTTTACTCTTTTGAGACAAAAAGGAGTGTGCGGAAATGTATTTAAATAAACGCACGCAGCTAGCACGCACTCGCGAGTCGTATATTTTCGATTTTTTATATCTCACGATGTTAGGCTTCTCCTCGTTTTGCGGCTCGTGGCGAGTACGTGCCAATGCAGATTGAAAAGGTAGAAGCAATACTAAAAAATTTACAACAAGGCAACAACAACCGGCATTCTGTTTTTGTTTGGTGCGTAGTTTATGTCAACATCAACGTTCTACGAGCAACGTACAACGTCAGAGTTCTGTGGAGCATTTGACAGCTAGTGCGCACCACTTTCGTACGACGACATGAGAAGAAAACCTATCAGCTGTTCTTATGTATAACACAACCTTATTTAGCAGCCTTGGTACGTGCGTGTCATTCTTGTTTCGATTTACACTATGAGTTTTGGAGAATGCAAAACATCTGACTGCAAAGCGATAAATAAAATACAACAGTTACAAAACAAAAATAGATTAGAGAAAAAATATGATTGGGAATAAAGATAAACTATTTGAAAAAAGCGATAAAATTAAAGCGATATTCCCGTATTCTTTTTTTGTGCGTTTCATTCAAAATGCAACCCTGATTGCTTAATATTGTAAGCCCTAAAACCCTAACTCAATCAAAAAATTACAGAAATATTACATATCGGTCAAAAATATTTCTGCAAATCGTTCTCCTCAAGTTTATACTTTCCATCCGTTCGCCTCAAATGAAAATGACGATTTATCTAATAGTCTAACACGGCCTAAAGGTGCATGTAATTAATTAATTAATCAGTGATATGTAATTAATAAATTAATTGTATTTTATTTAAAACTGATCGGTTCCGAAAACATGTCCGTTAATGTCTTTTCATTGCTACAATGAAGAGTTTCGACGATTTTGTCGTTGCAGCAACGAAACTGGTCACACAATGAAAGTGGTAAATTTTCGTCGTGTGCGACATAAAAATTATAAAATTGTTGCGCTATTGACTGACCCATCACTTTTGGAAATTTTAATTTTGGGGCGGTGGAAATGGAAGTGACACTAAATCGGAGAAACTGCCGGTTTGACCAAACGCGACTTCTTCGAATCATGACATTAGTAGGAGTGCGATTAATTGATTAATCAGGCAATCGACCTTTACGGTTAATCGATCTTCATTTTGATTAATCAATATTCGTGAACAGCTCTTTAATCTAAAATGTGATTAATGAAAATTTAAATAATTGAGCTATTCAGTTTGAGTTTTTCAACACCTTTTTTTCTGAAAATTTTCAAATGTCTCCTTTTGTTTGTATGTATTGCAAACATTATTTGAATGATGATTAAAATTATTCAAATATGATTAATGAATATTAAAATTTTTTGATTACGTATACCTTCGATTAATCATAATTTTTTATTATTCGATTAACTGATTAATCACGATATCAATTAATCAAAATGTTAATTAATCGATTAATTGCAAATCCCTACACATTAATAAATTGAAAAAAGAGAAATTACCGCCTACATGAAACGCGCATCCTACAATCATGAAGTTTGATCTTAGAAGATAAAAGACAATAGATTTCGTATTTTTCGAAGTTCAAAATAGGGGCGGTAGAATTGGTCGTGGCACTAAGCCAGGGCAATTACCACTATGTTTAAAAGCGTCTTCCTATAATTGTGAATTTGGGTGGAGATGTTTCTCTTAAATAAAATCAAATTAGTGTTTGACCAAACGCGTGATCCTAGAATCATGAATTGTGGGCATTATA
The DNA here is from genome assembly GCA_963931995.1 of Phaonia tiefii. NCBI lineage: Eukaryota > Metazoa > Arthropoda > Insecta > Diptera > Muscidae > Phaonia > Phaonia tiefii. The sequence continues at coordinate 78,808,446 of OZ008370.1, forward strand.
GTTCTAAAGAAAACCTATCCGCCTTGGTGGACAGATGAGCTTACAACGCTAAGAAAAGAATCTCGCAAAGCTTTCAATTCACGCGATATAAGTGAATCCTGGCAGCCGTATAAGGATAAACTTAAAGTGTATAAACACACGGTCCTGGTCAGAGTTCTGTGGATCGATGGAGAACACAAAGGATACAGCTAGGCTGAGCAAAATAATGGCCAAAGGACACTCAAATCCCACCCATGTTAGGAGGGATGATGGGACATCGTCAAATAGCTCAGCTGAATCGCTGGAGATACTCTTGAAAACACACTTCCCGGACTACGAGAACAAACCCTAGTACGACCATTATCAACCCGATACTTAGATACTAACGGTATGGAGAATATAATCAGTCCAGAGAGGATATCCTGGAATATCAATTGCTTCTAACCATATAAATCTCCGGGTCCAGATGGTATTACACCGAAAATGCTGCAAGGTGTGGAGGTCATAATTAAGCCGTGGCTCTGTATCATATTCTGATCTTAACTACTGACTCTTAACTACTTACCAAAGAGTTGGAGCCAGGTAAGAGTGGTTTTCATTCCCACCGCGGGTAGACGGAGTCATGAAAGCACAAAGGATTTCAGACCGATCAGCCTCTCATCGTTTCTTCTGAAAATGCTTGAAAAGGTAATTGACGCATACATCCGCACGGAAATGGATGGATCGCCCAAAATATCATGCAGTCAACAAGCATATATAAAAGGCCGCTTAACCGATACAGCCCTGCACGATGTCGTCAGAACTATTGAGAGGTCCTTAGAACACAAACAATATACCCTCGCGGCCTTCTTGGATATAGAGGGTGCATTCAATAATGTGAGTTCAGCGGCTATAGAAGAATCACTTGAAGATCTAGAAATGGAAACATTCCTCAAGAGTTGGATAGTGAGATAGTGAGTCATCAAAGCGAGTGAACTCCTCAGGGTGGAGTCATCTCTCCCCTACTTTTGTTACTCGTGATCAACAAAATACTGCTAATACTGGACAATATGAGGATCAAAACCGTGGTGACGTGGTAATAATGGTGTCTGATGTGTTCCCATCCGTGCTGAGCGAAACCATGAATAGGACCCTGAAAACACTTAACGACATGGCCACTGGGAGTGGTCTTGGAGTGGATCCATGGAAAACAGAGGCCATGGTTTTGACCACGAAGACCAAGATACCAATGTTTTATCCTCCTCTGCTAAGTGGAATAGAGATTCCACTATCAACTCACGCCAAGAACTTGGGCGTGATTCTAGACCCTAAACTACCCTGGAAGCGTAACATAGAGCACCGCGCACGGAAAGCAACCGTTGCGTACTACGCTTGTTGGAAAACGTTTGGAAGCCGGCGGGGTCTCCGACCGCAAATGGTGCTATGGATGTACACTAGTATAGTCAGACCTATAATCGCTTGCGCAGTAAGGCCATGGTGACCTGTTGCGGGTTAGACGTCCACCATGAACCTGTTGTGTAGAGTACAGAGATCAGGGTGCATCGGCATAACAGGGGCAATGAGGACGTGTCCAGCTGAATCCCTTAATGCAATGCTCCATATTATACCAATTGACCTTCACATAACAGCTAATGCTGACTGGAGTGCAACCCGAATAAATGCTCTTGGAATCTCGAAGAGCAACACATATGGACATGCGAGAATACTACAGATAATCCCAAGAGAACTCAATATAACCACCGATTACTGCACTCCCACATTGGCGTTCGATAACCTATTCGATGTCAGGTTTACCAGGAGAATAGAGTGGGATAAAGGGGAACCACTGACAGATTTTGACACCAAAGTATTTACGGACGGATCCCAATATGGAATGTGGAACCGGCTCGGGTGTCTACTTCGAAAAGGCAAGCCTCAATTTATCATTCAAACTCCCAGACAAGTGCAGCGTTTTCCACGCGGAGGTACTGGCCATCAAGGAAGCCTGTGCCGCACTTATACTACAATGGAGAACAGAGCGCATTGGAATATTTGTAGATAGCCAAGCGTCTCTCCTTTCACTTAAATCTGACAACACTGCATCTAAACTCGTTAGTGAATGTAGGGGAAAACTTGTCGATCTGCGTCGACTGGCCAACGTGGTTCTTTCTTGAATACCAGGCCACTAGGGTCTCCTAGGGAACGAAAGGGCGGACGAACTAGCCTGGGCAGGATCCACTTCCACCAAACTCAATATGTTGTCAGTCGCAACGCCTATAGAGTCGATCAAGAGAGGTATTTCCTGCATTACCTTGAACGAGTTAAGGCCAGATGGGATAGAATGGAAACGTGCCGCATATCCAGAAACACATGGCCATGGTCGTTCCCTTCCTGCATAACCTCACTGATATACACGAGATATATCTGGGAGATCTAATGAGGTATTTCCAGGTTGGATATAGACACTGTACATTAGACTGTCCGGAGTGGTGTGGTATGTAAACCGGTGTCCCGAGACACTAATTGATGCTAAATAGTATTTTGAGCAACCACGTAGACCGCCCAACCAATCAACCACAGTCCTAGAAAGTACTAGGACGTAAACCTATATAACTAGGGGCATTTCTAAAACTCCAATTGGAGGCGGTGAAATGAGGGGCGTGGAACTAAATAAGATTGATCGGTTTCATGAATAAATGCCGATTCGGAGTTTTGGATTTCTGGAAATTTGTATTATAACGGTACTAAATCGGATATTTGAATAAAGAAATTTGGTGAACTTTCCAATTATTAAGTAGACTATAGTTCTTTGAGGGTTTCTACATTCTAATTGGGACTTGAAGAAATGTGAGCGTCACAATAAACAGTATTAACCGACGTCCTGACTAGATGGAGACGAATGTTCCCTTTATAGGTTAGATGTGAGATAAGACGGGACTTTTGAAATTCGATTAGGGCCAGAAGAATTAGGAGTTGCACCGAATCGCCGTAATATGCGTTATGACCGAACGCATGATCTTTGACTCATAATATTTGGGGACTTGCCCTACATGGAAAGAATAACTTAACAGAAAAAGGACTTTTAAATATTTTTATTAGGAATGTAGATTCGAGGCCTTGGCATTAAAAAGGTGTAATCAGCGTTCTGACCAGAAACAGAAATCGAAAGTTATAACATCTGCAGTGTTTATCCCACTTCGGAGTAGGCTTTTGCGTAAAAGTATTGTTTCAAACTAAAGGCCTGCAGCGTTCCATTCATTTTACTTGTACAAACAGATGAAACAAGTAAGAACCTGATATTATCGGTACAAATACAACAAAGAGAAGAACACAACATGTACTCATGCGTTTTGGATTGAGCAGAGAGCGCATCATCTCTTTCTCTGGCTCTCATTGTAGTGGAAGTTTTTTTTCTCTTTATCTGTTCCAGTCAGTGAAGTAACTGTTGTACCTCTTTTTTAAATGGATATAGCCATTTAATATGGATATTCCATCGTACGCTTTGCTTTGATGCTGATCTCTTACTTTTTCCATTCTTTTTACAAAAAGTGATGGTGTAAGTTTTATCCAGTGGTGCCAGTTTAGGGGATTTATCCCCAAATTGGGGATTTTTTTTTCAAAACAGGGGATTGTTTTTTTGGTCTGGGGATCTGGGGATTTTTTGGGGATGAAAATTTACGATGTATTAAAAGCGCTTCTTTTGTATCATTGTTTGAAAGTTTTGATCTAGCACTACCTAAATCAAAGCAAGCATACACACACAAATAATATTTGGTTTTGTGTATGCAAAAACAAAGAGAAGAAATTTAATGTGGCAAGTCTATACTGTTCTTTTTTTTGCGTTGCCAGTAAACACGTGCAAATCATTATTCCTAAATGTTGTCAGCAAAATATGCATACACTTGCCCATAGACTAATTACTATACTAGACTTAACAATTCTCTCAGGAAATTTATGACATTTGGCCTGGTGTGATATTTACGTTGGATGTTGAAAAGAATTGCTTTACTAATACCAGATAGAGGCAATGGTTCAAAACAACGAACAAAAAAACAACAACGGCATTTCGTTTTGTGTGTTAAAATTATTGTGTTAAATACAACACAAATGTATGCTAACAATAACAGTCAATAAAAAAGTTTAAAACACATTTAAACTTCACAGTTTTTCACCAAAACGACATGAAAAATTAAAGCAAGAAGTTATTGTAATTCCACCTGGTGTATGTCACATTTCGTCAAACATCTCTCTATCACACCGACCGCATCACGAATAGTGTGAAAGGAAACATCAGATGAATCAAATATTCTCTCTAGTAAGATTTACTCTATGCACTTGTCAGTCCCGGAAAATATGAAAATGTTTTACTGGCAAGGCTGTACGTGATGACAACAATAAAACGAGTAACAAAAATTTTTGATATTTTGCGTCGCTGAAAAGAATGGAAGCAGTGAAGAAGAAATAACGAGAAATTCCAAAACTATCTACAAAACTAATAATGAAGTAGATGAATCTGAAGTTTATGAGACGGAAGTATTTGATATACTAAGCCTTAATGACTTTTAACCAATGTCCAGATCAAAATCCAGATCCCATTTGTCATTATCTTTTTGTTATAACTAATTATTATTAAAATAATAATAATATAATATTTATAATTCAATAATAATATAATAATTTATTATGTTTATTTTTTTTCGATATTTAAGTTGTCGTTTTGTTTGTTTTGTTAAACTGAATTCTAAATAAATTTTTATTTTAAAACTTAATACTTTCTAGAAGAATTTTTTTGGGGATTTTCGGGGATTAAAAATAATAATTCGGGGATTTCGCCTAAAACAAACTGGCGACCCTGGTTTTATCTGTGGCAAATTTTAAGAAAAAATAAAAAAAATATGTCTGAGGTAAGTAAACACACGCTCTCCTCATATTCCAAGCCCAGATAACACGAATACCGATATATCTGTTTATTGGGTATGCAATCATACAAGTATTTTTGATGCTGTACTTTCACTCTTTCAGGCCAATTCCATCGATATCTAAAAGAGAAATATTCCATACGCATTCAATCCAAAGCGAGCGAAACAGAAACAAGCAGATATAACAAAAATGAACAACAAGCAACAAGTGTGTTTGGATGGTTCTTTGCACGCCTTTATTTCGAACATGTATACACTCTGAAAAATCTGTATTTTGTTGTTGTTGGGATGCAAATATAGCAAGTTTGCAGGTTGCCGCAAATATAGTATACTTGTGTCCAAACACATTGAGTTTGTTGTTTAATACAACATGTTTGGGACACAATGATTAATAGGTTATAATATATGTATTTTTAAACCAAATCGGTCTTTGTTTGTTGGAAACTGCTGAAAATAAAAACGTGACAGACAACAAAGACACAAAAAACCAGCAGATTTCCAATTCAGGAATGCAATGCTTGCACGTAAATATATGTATGTTACAAAAGCAAACATGGTTTCCGCATAATGTTACAGGGGCCGTTTTTTTAGTATGTGGTTGGGAGAGTTGAATTTGGGGTTTGGCCTTCAATCGTATTAATGAGAGTTATGATCCGATATGATCAGAATCAAAGAATCAAAACACGTTTATATTGTGCTCATTTTATGAAGCAGTCCTTAGTTGAATCTATTGGAATTTTGAATCTTATGACAATTTATTTTTGTATAGTATATTGGCGATAAAGTATGTTAATTAATTATATTTTTTATTCATATTGAATTACCAAAAATATTATGATAATAATTCACAAATTCGGCGAAAATTTAAAAAAAAATATATCTCTATTAATAGAGATATAGAATGGCCTCGGGCTTGAACCATAAAAAGTACCAATAAAAAGGCCGAATATATAAAAATCATCCCTGATGAATTTGAATAACGTGGAGCACGAGGAAACTGCATGCAATTGTTATTGTATGTAAAAAAATTGTGTTGTCTTTTAGGCAACAATAAAAAACATGTCTAATGAGGGCCGATGGCTCTCTGGGGATGGAAAGAAGTTTCTGCAAATCTTTTCTTGTGTGTTTTGCTTGCGATATTTTCCGAACACTTGCATTATAGTGAATTCTCAATTCAAATGAGATTTCGTTTGCATTTAGTTTGATGAGTTTTTCAACAGCATCATTCCAAACAACCGCTGATGAAGATCTGTGGCTAGATCTGAAATAGCTATACGGTTTGCCAGGAAACATTTGCAAAACTCCTTTAAAAAAAACTATATCTCTATTATACCTATAGATATAGAATGGCCTCGAGCTTGAACAATAATATTAAAAAAGTACCAATAAAAAGGCCGAATAAACAAAAATCATCCCTGATGAATGTAAAAAAAAACAAAAAAAAAAATATGTTTGTTGGTCTAGTTAGTTTGAAAACAAAGGAAGGTAGACTCTTTGATCCGTCCCATGTCCGTAGACATACACTTAAGCCGCTGATTCGACCCTCATAGGAATCCTGTGCTATACACGAAGTTCCTCAGAAAATTCGAGTCTACTGCCATATGATTGCTTATGTCCGGTATTACACTGTCCGAGAGATACTTGGACCTGGCCTGTGTGAAATCCGGGCATTGACACAGGAAATGCTCTTTCGTCTCATCGCCCTACCTGCAAGCCATTGCATGTACTATTTTCCACTTGTCCAATACGGTGTAGGTGGGCACGTAAGCCCGAGTATCCCGTTATCCCCCGTTTTTGTCAAAAAGTCATCTTGCTCATTTCAGACTTTCCCAGTTTCAGTAAACCTTTTATCTTCACCCCATGGGGGTCGCCCAAAGGGATACTTGTCCTGATTCCGCAGGGATCTGTGGGCCGATTCCGCCCATTGGCTCAACTCAGCCTTCGTCGCCCCGAAAAGTTTCGCACTCTTCTGGCTCACCTTATGAAGTTTCCTGACTTTTGTTGCCAGAATGTACGCACGCTCATTACCGATAACTCCATTGTGTCCCGGCACCCAGATGATGTTGAGTCTGCTGAGCGTGGAATTATCATTGATCACCTTTTTGCAGTCAACTGCAGTTCTAGATTTGACAGTTTCCGATGATATTGCCTTAATTGCCATTTGGCTATCCGTGAAGATATTCTCGGCCGATGGGTATGTAGTGTTTTCAAGCCATTTAGTACATTCCATAATCGCCTGAACTTCCGCACGAAAGTTCGTATTGTGATCCGGGAGGCGTAGGTATTGTCATCACCGTATTTCCAATGAAAAATCCTAGCTAGACCTGTTCTTTCCATTAGCTTCGAGCTAACCGTATAACAGCAGGTACTAATTGACGTTTGTTCCAGGGTCCCATCCTGCCAATCGGCCCTAAATGCCATGATAGTCACGCAATTCGCCTTAATCCTTACTTCAGATATTCGATTGGATTTACTCGCACCTTGCGTGTGCCCTTCGGTGGTGCAATGATTAGTGTGCGCGCCTCTTGTACATGAGATCCTAGGTTCGATTTCTGCTCTGACCACCATACATTTCTTTCGGCGGCAGACACCTCGCATAGTTACGGCGACACTATCGAATATTTAGCCATGAAAAAGCTTTTCAAAATACCGTTCGGAATCGGTGTAAAAACTGTAGGACCGTATCAGTGAATATAAAACTAGAAAGTGCACAGCTCCCTGGCTGTGAGAATATCTCCCCAATTCCTTCATTGGATGTAATGGGAAACCATTTGTTTTGCGTGTAACCGGTCAATACCTCCATTATTCGTTGATATTTCGACTTGCAATCCCTGTTGACCCATTCACCAGTAGCCTGTAGGCGTGTTGTCACAAGGGCAGCCCCGTATTTGACCCTGATCTCAATTGGCTGGATACATAAAATAGTCTCCATTGCCCTTGTCGGGGTTGTTCTCGTTGCACTGCTAATTCAAATGCAACACATACGTTGAACCTTTCGCAGTAATGCATTACTTAAAGAGTCAGTGTTAAATCACCACCTGTTTCTGAAGGTTGAGGACTTTTACAGTCCCCTGGGTATCACTTCGTCGTCATCCTTATAATTGTTGCCAATGGCTTTGGGTTTGCTTGCTACATTTGCTACTATAGGGGCCTAGACACCCACACCTGCAGAACCACGATTTTTGGAAATCGAAAGCGCATGACTCGTGTTAAAATCAGCTACAGCTGTCAGTGCGGTCATTACTGCATGCACCGTAACTTTATTATTTTCTTTTTTACTTTCCATTTTTCGTTTTTTGAACACCCTGGAATTTTGCCGGTTAATATTTAGATTTACTAAAATTAATGCTTGGGTTACCGGAAAGAGGATTTGGATAGAGCAGCGGTACCATGCTTTGCAGTTCTTCACTTCCGCCCAAAAGGGAATTTAGGCGGGAGTTTGGTGGCACTCCCCCCAAGTACATACACCATTATAAGGTGGGTAAACAAGTTTGCCGAATCTGGAAGAATCGCACAAAGGCCCTCACAGCGAGATGCTTATGTTCGGGTTCAAGACACAATCGCAGCTGTAGACGTTCAGGCAAATCTAAGCGTTTCGACTCGAAACTTATCGGCGCAAATTGGGGTTAGCAGACGGTCATTACAACGGAAAATTCATAATGACTTAAACTCGTTTCCGTACAAAGGCCCAATTACAAGCAAGTTATACCCTCTAGATTTGCCTATTCGCCTGGAATTTTGCAAAAGAAAAAAAAAGATTGAAATGACCGAAGAAGACAATTGCTTGTTTATGTCTGATGAGGACCATTTTGATCTAAACGGCAATGTAAACAAGCAAAATTGCCGTATATGGAGTGAATCTAATCCAGAAATACTCCATGAGACAAATCTACCCAGAACGAGTAACTGTGTGGTGCGCAGTTTCATCAAGATGCATTTTGAGGTCATACTTCTTTGAACAAAATGGTGTAAGAGTAACAGTCAATGGGGACCGTCGTTTAAAGATGTTGAAGGAGTTGTTTTTACCCAGAGCTACGCCGAAGACATATCCGTATCAACAGCATTTGGTTCCAGCAAGATGAAGCAACTACACATATAGCCAGGCTGGTCATGGCGGACCTCCAACGAAAATTCCCAAACAAATTAATATCCAGAAACTCCACTTTCCGCTGGCCTCAAAGGTCGCCTGACCAGACTGCACCAGATTGTTATTAAAAGGTGTACAAAACCAAGGAATTTGACTGAATTTAAGCAATCAATTAAAACAAACAATGATTGAGCCCATCCCGATTTCTACCCTTCAGGCCGCAATGAATAATTTTCTGATCAAGTGTCGCATATGCGTGGATGAGCATGGTGGTCATTTACGGTCTATCATCTTCAAAACCAATTAGTGGTTATACAAGGTATTTCAAAAGAAGTCATCCGATGTTGTTTGGCTCTCATTTTTTTTCTAAATGAAAAATTTCGATTCGGTTTTTTGATTGTGTTTATGTGAACCTTTAGAATTTTATTGGTTAATTTGAGAAGTCACAATTGATTACACTAGCCAACAGTCGTTTTGTGATTTGTTTCTAGCATACTTTTCCTCATTGATTTTGACCTACTAAACACGAAAATGAGTTTTAAAAATTTTTCTGTTGATTGGTTTTCGAGATACAAATTTTTGAACTTTTTTTTTTAAATTTTTGGAGGCACACTTACAATTTTGAGCATATCTTTCGTCTTCTTTGACGTATTTGATCCTACTACTACTCAAATTAAAGCAAATTGAGCCGTCTACAACTCATTCTCAGAAAATTTTCAAATCGGGTGAGTAGTTTTGATGTTGGCGGCTTAAAAAGGTTAAAAAACTGCGTTTTTTTAGTAAAAATGTGGCAGAAAAATTCATATAAAAATTCATATACAATATAAAACGCGATGCTAACAGCGATTTTGGTTTTTTTACGTATAGCTGGCATTTTTCCAAAGAAAATAAGCACTTACTTAACAAAATCTGACAACAAATGGCGGACTTATAATTTTTTTGGTAAAACACCGAAATTCCGCTATTTCACGATATTTTGATTTTCATTATTTGCACAGCTTACCTACCCAACGCAAACGAATAAATACATTTGAACTTAATTTAAAATAAACAAATTAGTCTTAGTACATTATTTTTTAATTTATTTAGAGCACTACATACTCAATGTATGACACAATTAGAAATGGATGTGCCAGGTTAGCTAAACTAACGAAATTAACCAAATCAACGCCCATAAAAAATGAGTAGAAACAAAGATATAACTGTACATTTTATGCCATGTGGAAAAACAGCTGACTTCTTCTTTGTTTTTTGTATTCGCTGCAATTGGTCTCACGTATTAGGGTCCAAATGTAGTCACCCATCATAGCCGTGTCATAGATGCCCTGATAGCGTCGTTCCATAGCCTTCAATTCCTGATGAAAGCGCTCGCCGTGTTCGTCGCTCACGTCTCCTAAATTCTCAGGGAAAAAATCCAAATGAGAATGCAGAAAGTGTATTTTAAGTGACATGTGCACTCCTACCCAAAAATGAAAAAAACGAGAATTAAAACGCTATTTAAATTAACATTTGTTTCAAAAAAAACCTACCCATTGCTTCATAGTTCTTTACCAGATCCTCAACTATGTCCTTATAATTATGGCTTTTGTTGTTTCCTAAAAAGTTTTCCACAACAAGCCTGAAGGAATTCCATGCTGCGGCTTCGATGGGTGATAACAGCTTCGGGAATGTTTCATCTTTCAACATTTTTTTTATATCGGGTCCTGCGAAGACTCCTTCTTTAATTTTTGCCAGCGAAAGGTAAGGGAAAATTGACCGTAAATAGGCAAAAGCTTCACCTTCTTTGTCCAATTTTTTGGCAAAATTTTTTGTCAAACCCAATTTTATGTGCAGCGGCGGAAGTATTATATTTTCACGGTTCTCTATTAGTGGTTTGCGCTGAACATTCGCTTCTCCAACTACAGGTTTCGTTCGTTCCGGCCATTTTTTTTGAATATAATGCTGATCATCAGCGCGGCTATTCCAAAGGCACAGAAAACAGCAATGTCGGGTATAGCCTCCTTGGAGTCCACACAGAATGGCCACAACTTTGAGGTCGGAGCATATTTTCCAATTATATTTGCTATACTCTATGCATTTCAGCAAAATATTCATAGTTTCATAGTTCTCCTTTGAATGAACCGCATGAGCAATAGGAAGAGATGGCTTTTCATTCCCATTATGTAAGAGAACTGCCTTCAAGCTCTCTTTGTTGCTGTCAATAAACAACCTCCATTCATTGGGGTTGTGAATTTGGTGAAGCTCTTGGAACAAGCCGGAAATGTCGCTGCAAAAACATATTTGGTCTTTCTTTGTATAAAATTTTGCATTCTGCTGGTGACGCTTCCTGTACGCTGTTACTTTCACTTCTGAATCCGCAAATCCACACTGTACCATCCGAGACGCAAAGAGTTCGGATTTCTCCTTAGTGAGGCCAAAATCGCGCACCCAATCGTTTAGTTCGGCCTGTGACAGTAATTTTCGCTTTCTGCACGCCCCAAATTCGCTTGCACTTGACTCGGACTCTTGATCTGACGATTCTGCTTTTTGAAGAGATGCACCAGGGCACACTGGATATGGTACATCATTCGAATGTGGTACTGGAAGTGCAAACGATCCCACTTGAGCGTAGTTCCATTTTAAAAATCTCCCTACCCCACTGTTTGTGGTGAGGCAAAAATAACAGTCTGTGGAATGGCATAGCGGCTTTTTGCACATCATTGGTGTATCGAATTTCATATGGCGCCTAAAATTAAAATAAATTACTATATTTGCTTTGCTTAATGTGTTTAAATAAAAATTCTTACCTTCCGCCAGCTGCCCAGTTGGTTAGGATTATATAGCAAAGATCACATAGCGACTTAGGTGTCCATGATTCTGTGATATTTGGTGAAATACCAAAATAATTCAAATAGTGCAATTGCACTGCTGGAGTAAACGTGTGTGCGTGATTATTCTTTATAAACTCGCCACAAACATTGCAGAAATTGTCTGGATTGTTCAAACACTCGAACACACGTAGTCTTTTACTCATTGTCTTACTTGTTGGGTAGGTATTATATGCACTTAAATTCAATTTGTTTCACTTTTTACTCGTACTACTCGCGTTCGTAGACACTTGTTGAATGACAAAAAACGATAAATGAACACCTATAAATACTATACCTGGCTATATACCTGATTCAGCAAGTGTGCGTTTCAAATTGTGGAAAAGTTTCCAAATAATGACCACTCACAAATGTGGGGGAATTTCTGTAAAAAAATCCGATACAGGTAGCCATCGGGAAAACACACATCAATAAAAAAGTGTAATTCCCTTTAATTGACTGTGAACGGAGTAGCAGTCATAAAGGAACACGAAGAGCGTCCACGCACATTCAGAAGCGTATATTACTCTGCAAATGTGGGGGGAATTTCTGTAAAAAAATCCGATACAGGTAGCCATCGGGAAAACACACATCAATAAAAAAGTGTAATTCCCTTTAATTGACTGTGAACGGAGTAGCAGTCATAAAGGAACACGAAGAGCGTCCACGCACATTCAGAAGCGTATATTACTCTGCAACCACAATCATAAAAATTAAATAACTATTTGTGTATTACTTATTTTTTTTAATTCTGAGAATCATAAAAATTACGTAAACGTTTTTTCCAAACAATTTTGTACATGTAAAGTGGGTTTGCCAAAATTCGTATCGTAAAATGCACCTGTGTTTCTATGTTCTGCATTTTCATTATACCATTTTCTTAAAAACATCGAAGAAACGTCCCTACGGTATTGTAAATAGGTTTTTTACAATTATGAAATATTTGTGTTATTAATATTAATTTAAAATTTTTATCAAAACTGCTAAGTGCTGTGACATTTGAAAAAAAATTTCCAAAAAAAAAAATTGCTGATTTCACTAAATTTTTGAAATTTCACGTCCCTTGCCAGAACAGAAGACATTAACCCAGGGTGGTGAAATTTTGAACAGAAGTAACTTATGTATAGGAGCAACTGTTCCGTTCTATTCCAAAAGGATTATAAAAAACTTGCTTTTTCGATCCCTCCTAGTAGGTTAGCTGTGCAAATAATGAAAATCAAAATATCGTGAAATAGCGGAATTTCGGTGTTTTACCAAAAAAATTATAAGTTCGCCATTTGTTGTCAGATTTTGTTAAGTAAGTGCTTATTTTCTTTGGAAAAATGCCAGCTATACGTAAAAAAACCAAAATCGCTGTTAGCATCGCGTTTTATATTGTATATGAATTTTTATATGAATTTTTCTGCCACATTTTTACTAAAAAAACGTAGTTTTTTAACCTTTTTAAGCCGCCAACATCAAAACTACTCACCCGATTTGAAAATTTTCTGAGAATGAGTTGTAGACGGCTCAATTTGCTTTAATTTGAGTAGTAGTAGGATCAAATACGTCAAAGAAGACGAAAGATATGCTCAAAATTGTAAGTGTACCTCCAAAAATTTAAAAAAAAAAGTTCAAAAATTTGTATCTCGAAAACCAATCAACAGAAAAATTTTTAAAACTCATTTTCGTGTTTAGTAGGTCAAAATCAATGAGAAAAAGTATGCTAGAAACAAATCACAGAGAAAATTTTGTTATTTGTGACCTAGTGTTACCATACGGGCTCGTGTTATGGCATTTTTCATCACTTCGGCGAGGACTTCGGGCGACAGATTCTCGCACTCGTGTCGAATGTTGACCTGGAGGGCTTGCACCTTCTCGGGCTTGTTCACGTAAACACGGGTCTTCAAAAAACCCCACAACAAAAAAATCTGGAACGGTTAAATCGGGCGATCTTGCGGGCCAGTGCAAATCGCCAAAACGAGAGATGAGGCGAACCGGGAACGCCGCCTTCAGAATATCGATTGTGGCTCGCGCAGTGTGTGCTGTTGCTCCGTCATGTTGGAACCACATGTCCTACAGTCCTAATTCATCGAATTGCGCCAGAAAAAACTCGGTTAACATGGCCCTATAGCGCGCACCGTTCACTGTTGTCGTTTGATCAGCTGCGTTCTCGAAAAAAAATGACCCGATGACTCCTCCAGCGTGAACAGCGCACCACGCAGTCATTTTTAGCGAGTGTAATGACTCCTTGTACATCACTCGTGGATTTTCGTTGCCCCAGAAGCGATAGTTTTGCTTCGATAGTTTTGCTTCTCGTCCACTTCGTCCACGAGATTGAGGATGGCTTGGGCGCAGTGTTGAATTGAATTGAATTGAATATTTATTAGTAGTATTTTTAATACTTTACATTACATTATGTGTTTTGTTTTTCTTTTTACAAATTATATCAATAACTGATTAAAAAATTTAAATTATTTTTTATAAAAATTACAATTTCTCTTCTGAATAAATTTGGATTCATTTCATTCTTAATAAAATTTGGCATCATGTTGTATAGATTCAATCCTTTGTAGAAAAGTGATCTTTGCATTGTATTGTTATCTGGTCGTTGTAGTCTAAAATCCGTAGCGTTTCTTAAGTTGTATGGTTGAACATCCCCGACGTATCTTAGTTGTTCTACTAAATAATCAGGCGCCTCCCCCATTTTCATTTTTTGAATAAAATGAATTGTGTTTAGCTCTAATCTTTGTTGTATATTAAGCCATTTGAGTGTATCTAACATATATTTTATTGAGGTAAATCGATTGCATTTAAGTATTGCGCGCATAGCTTTATTTTGTAATTTTTGCATTCTTGATATTTGTTGTTCTGAGCAGCATGTGTATAACACAGTAGATCCAAATTCAAAATGTGGTTTAATCGTAGTATTGTAAATGTTTATTGCTGTTATAATTGATATTTTGTTTCTAATACGTTTAAAAAACCCGATTTTTTTCCCAATTTTTTTACATATATATTCAATATGTTCTTTTAATTTTAAGTCTTTGTCTATTAGAAAACCCAGATATTTTATATTATTAACTTTTTCTATTATTACATCGTTAATTTTAAATGTTATGTTAGTGTTCATATTTATTTCCATTATTTTAGTTTTATTTTCGTTTAACTTTAATTTATTCATTTTTAACCATTTATTTATATTATCCATATCATTTGATAAGTTAGCGTGACATAACTCCTCCGTGTCCGCTTCAGTGAAAATCAGCGTATCGTCAGCATATAGTACAATTTCACATTTCTCCAAAACTTTTTCCATGTCATTGATATATATAATAAATAAGAGCGCTCCTAAAATTGAGCCTTGTGGTACTCCAAACTCATTTATCGTAGCATTTGATAGCGTGCCATTAACATTTGTAAATTGCCTGCGATTAGTTAAATATGACTCAAACCATTTCAATTCAGCATCTTGAATTCCGTATTTATAAAGTTTTTGTAGTAGAATATCTCTATCGATTGTTTCAAACGCTCTTTTAAAATCTAAAAAAATCGCCATTATTTTTTTATTCTTCTTCGTGAATTTCCATCTATTTATAACATAGTTGACTGCTGTTTCACATGAAAACTTTTTTCGGAAACCCGACTGATATTTTGAAAGTAGCTTGTGTTGTTCCATATAACTTTCTAATTGATTTTTAACTGTCTTTTCAATGATTTTTTCAAAAGCTTTTAACATATTTATTGGGCGGTATTCTTCACATCTTTCTGTATTTTTAACTTTTTCTATGGGTGTATCCATAGATTCTTTCCAACTATTTGGGAAAATTCCAGTTTCTAGTGATTTATTTATAATTTGCAGCATAATGTTGCCAGCAATGTCCCAGTTATCCAAAATCATATTGATTGTTACTCTATTGTAGTCAGGGTTTTTTTTAATAGTCTTGCATATAGTTTTAAGTTCTTCTATAGATATTGCACGGAATTTAAACTTTAAATTTATCACAGGTATTTTGTTTTCATATTGCACATACTCGATGGAGTTTCTAATTTCTTTAATACTATTGACGAAGTAATTATTAAAGTTTTCGGCTATTTGAAAATTGTCCGTATATTCTATTTGATTAAATATCACACTTGTTATTACCTTTCTGGGTTTTCTTAAAACTAGTTCTTTTATTATTCTCCACATTTCTTTCTGGTCCTGTGCATTGTTTATTTTATCATTTATATATTTATTTTTCTCATTTTCGATTTTAACTTTATATGTATTTCTAGTTATTTTGTAGTTAGTCCACGCTTCGTCGGTGTTTTCTAACATTGCGCATTGATATTTAAAGACCTTTTCCCTTTTCAACATTTTTAGATCGTTATTAAACCATTTATTATTTCCATTTTTATTTATTTTTGTTTTAAAACAGAATCTTTGTATAGTATTTTCAAACACATTATCGAAATTATAGACATTATTGTTAAAGTCGCTTTGTTCATTATATTGTAATAATGATCTTATTTCGTTTCTGAATCTAGCTTTATTGTATTTAAATAATGTTATTTCATTCTCTTGATTTTCATGCTCAGTATTGTCGTACTCGATAAAAATGTCTATAGATTCATGATCTGCTATTTTATTATTCACATTAATTTCTGCCGTAATTAATTCGTTATTAGTTATTATATAGTCTATTAATGTGTTTGATCTTTGCGTTATTCTAGTATATTCGTTTATTAAATGTTTAAGGCCGTTATCATTGAGAATACTTTTCAATTTACTCGTATAAAAATCCCGATTCCAGTCAATATTGAAGTCTCCGGCTATTAGAATGTCAGTGTTTTTATCACATATTTCATCTACAAAATTTTGGAATATATCACAGAATTCTGATTTCGATCCACTTGGTGATCTATATATTATTACTATTATAATTGATGTTTTTTCATATTTTGCCATATATGCACTAATCCAGTAAGTTGAGTCTTTAATATTGTCTTTAATTTTATTGACATTCCAATGTTTTTTAAAATATATTATTACTCCACCAGTCCTAGACGAATTCGACAACGTACTATAATGGTCATATTGTTCAATTTCGATTTCATTTTCTTCTACTTCACTATTTTGATGTGTTTCCGTTAGTATTATAAACTCAGGTTTTTCAGTTTCTGCTATTATTTCCAGTTGATTGAAGTTATTAGTTAGGCCTTGAATGTTGGTATATATCCCATGTATCCTCTTTGATTGTTAGGCTGTTAACCCTATTCTTCTTCTTTTTAAGTTCAATTTATTTTGGTATACTGGACATTCGCGGTTGTTGGTTGCATGATTTTCATCAAGCCCTAAATTTAATCTCCTGTTTTCTTTCATGCAATTTACACATTTCATTACTATTTCCTTCGTACATTCTTTACCACTATGGTCTCCATGGCATTTGTAGCATACATCTTCATTCTTACATTCCACCGCTTTATGGTTATAACCTTGACATTTAAAACATCTCATTACACTTGTACCATCAAACACCCTGCATCTATCCCATCCAATATTCAGTTTTTGACCTGATATTACTTTCGGATATGATTCATTGTCTACGTTCAATTTTGCATTAAATGTTGTTCTATTATATCTTTTCGTTTCAAATATTTTAACCACTTCTAATTCACTGTTTTTTAAAGTATCATTTTGTTTTTTTAGTTTTTCGATTAGTTCTCTATCAGGATATTTATAGTTTAAGTCAGTTATTACAATTTGCATATTAATTTCTTTTGGTACCCTTATTTCATAATCTTCACTAATTTCGCTTTGTATCGCCTCTTTAATTTTTTCACGTTCTTCGACATTTTCGCTCTGGATCACTAATGTACCATTTTTTCTGTTTTCAACATTGGTTATTTTAAAATTAATTGGATCTACTTTTTTATTTAATTCAGCTTTTGTTTTTTCTACACTTTGTTTTTCCTTTGGTTTAATAATTAAGGGGACATTTTTCGATAGATCTGGCATCACCATATTATTTGTCAAAGTTTGCGCATATGACATTTTTGTTGTTTTTGTATTTGTTTCTTTTATAACCTTTTTTATTTCGTTGCACATTTTTGTGTTGCTTTTTTCGATCGTATCATACATATCTTTGTTGTTGCTTTCAAACTTATCTATATTTCCATATAGGTTTTTTACTTCTTGGACATTTTTTTCACATAGTTTTTGTATATTGTCAATTTTTTTGAATCTGTCATCATACCGTCTTTCTATTGCTCCTAGTAATGCTTTAATTTCATCTTCATTTCTCTTTAGTGCACTTTCAAACTCATGTTTGTAGTCTAACAATGTTTGTCTATTTTTGTTGACACTTTCTTGAATTTCCTGCATAGCAAAGTCTATATTTTGGATATATTGCATACAATCATCGCACATATATCTCACAAAACCTCCTTCAGAAAATATTTTTTCCGAATATTGATCAATACCAGAACATTTTTTTGTAAAGTGATACACTTTTTTACATATTCCATCGCATCTAATGCCACTTTCACCTCTTATGCCTAGTTTGCAATTGCTGCATTCAGCCATTGCAGCGAGTTTTTAATACAACTTTTATCCAAGTTAAAACACTTATTTTTGTTGATATTTTATATTCTGCTTAATAGAAATTACTTATTTTCTTCTTTTTAATAGTCACTATCTATTTTTTAATACTCATTTATTATTTATTATTATTTTAATCAGAGCTTCTGTATTTTGCTTGTTTATACAACAGAGTTGCCAGAGTTGTTTGCGCAGTCAGTGTCGGACGGCCGGGGAATCGGCGACGGTATTCGCGCTGCGCCAACACCACAGATGAATTGTTACTCAAAAGTGTATCGGCGAGTGTATCGCTCCATGGCTTGTTTACTTGTATTCTACATCTGTCTAGTCCACAAATGTCAAAACAGATTTGACATTGGCGGCCATTTGCAAAAATAAGAGCATCTTACAATAGGGTGGTCACTTTTGAAACACCCTGTATAAAAAAAGATTGCATTTTCTAAAAAAAAAATGTATTTGAATTTCTTATTGTAGCACAATTGGTGCGTCACCCACATATTATGGCTGATAACTTCTACATTTAGCCATGGACAGACAAACAAAGGTTTATTCGTTGATAAACAAACATGGAGAGGCAAGATATACAAAATGAAAGTTAAAAGAATTTTGATTCTTTTTTTAATTTTTAATTTTTTTTGTGATCGGATTAATATTTTTCTTGTAAAAAAATATATTTCCCTGAATTTTTGCTCAGTGTACTTAAACTATTGCATCATTTTAAAAATAATGTTTATTTGAATTTGAATTTTTATGACCGATTTTTGTTAGTTTTTGGTTAATGTATGAGAAATTCGTACCACAAGCTTACAAGTAATGAACATTTTTCTAATTGAAAAATGGTTGGTTTTAGTTGGAAATAATAGACAACTCAGTTCAACACACACTCACTGGCATGACTAGTTTCGAACTCCGTGACAAGTTCATCATCAGATGCCTAACTACTGTGCCTGAATTGATATACAAACTCAATTCTGCAATTCACATGTGCGAATTCAAAAATTCAACTAAAACGTAACTGACACTAGCACGGTCTTCAAAAATTATATACCACGGAAAAATACAGCTCTGTGATATAGATTAAAACTCACCTCAAAGGACTGCAACAATGCGAGAACGCATGAGGAAAAGAAGAACATGATGGAAAAATTCTGTCTGTTCTTGTTGTTGGAATTATAGGCCTTTCAGTGATGTTGATACTTAGGGATCTACGATCGATACTAATTCGCACGTGTGAATTTCAGAATTGAGTTTGTGTATATACGATTGATGATCAACCGATGGTATCAATTCAGGCACAGTAGTTAGGGATCTGATGATGAACTTGTCACGGAGTTCGAAACTAGTCATGCCAGTGAGTGTGTGT
Organism: Phaonia tiefii; assembly: GCA_963931995.1. Lineage (NCBI taxonomy): Eukaryota > Metazoa > Arthropoda > Insecta > Diptera > Muscidae > Phaonia > Phaonia tiefii. The sequence continues at coordinate 78,828,181 of OZ008370.1, forward strand.
TGAACTGAATTGTCTATTATTTCCAACAAAAACCAACAATTTTCCAATTAGAAAAATGTTCATGATCTGTGTAAGCTTGTATGTAGTATCAATTTATCATAATACATTAACCAAAAACTAACAAAAATCGGTCATACAAATTCAAACTCAAATTTTTTTTTAATTTTACAAAAAGTAAATTTTTATTTCCCAGACATATATTTTTTGTTCTTTTGTAAACTAGTGTAATACCCATTAAAATTAAGGAAAAGAATTAGAGTTCCGTTGGAGAAAAATTTCGTTTCTTATTTTTTTTACGATTGTTGTCTAACACTGTGTGTAATTTTTTAAGTCATGCCAAAATAACCATATACGGACACCACTACGTGATAAAAGACTAAAAAAAAAGGCCCGTGTTTCCCAATTTTTCCCAAAGTCATGCACTTTTTTTTTATGGGCCGCCAAAGATTTGGGGCCTCGGTATCATTTTCGTAAAAATGTGATCATTTTCTTAGGCTCATATCTTGCAAACCGTTCAGAATTTCGATTTACTCTCTGAGGCAAAGTTGTAGCTCTTGTCATAAAGAACAAAAAAAATCAAAAAAACTTCACCTTCCAGATCAAAATCGCAAAAAACTTACAAAAATTCGATTTTTTTTACCTTTTTTCCCGTGTTCAGGTCCATAGGTAGCAAACCGTTCAAAATTCAAGGAAACAACCAAATCTTTGGCGTCCCATAAAAAAAAAAGTGCATGACTTTGGGAAAATTGGAAGACACGGGTCTTTTTTTTTTAGTCTTTTATCACGTAGTGGTGTCCGTATATGGTTATTTTTTTCGTGTTGCACTGTGTAATATAACGTATTTCTTCTTTTCAGATGGGAGCTGGGCGCAGTTGTGTGTCAAATTCCTCTATGTTTGACGTTTGTCTAATTTAGCCATAACTTAATTTAAACAATATTAATTTTTGCAATAGTTTTTTAAATTGGTCCTGTCTGTGGGGCTTAAATAAATGTTCAATATATGCAAAGTGTTTTTTTGTAAGTTGAGCTGTCAATCCAAGTAAGTATACGCAGAAAAATCTATGTTGTGTTGTTGTTTCGAGGCAAATATATCGTGTTTGTCGGTTGTCGCAAATATAGTATACTTGTGTCCAAACACATTGTGTTTGCTATTCAATATTACATGGTGGAGACTGTAACGCCGGGTTTTCTCCTTTGAAGCTGGGGTCGCTAGGTGTTCGTTGCATACCATTTATTTCTTCAGAGAAAGAGAAGAACACGAGCAATACTCTGGATATAGGTAAATTTTACTTCATACATTTTAATATTCAAGGATAACAATAATATTGCAGTAAATGTCTTAGCGTGGAGCGCCAGAATGGGGGTGGCGTTATGTGAGCGTTGGCAGCTGGTAGTTGATGATTTGTCAGAGTGTTACTGGTGCCAGATATCGTTCACAGATCCGGCGCTGACACCTGGTCGTCGTCGATTGGTCGTTGCAGTTCTCGAGGTCGGCGGTTCGTGATAGGTGTCAGGACTGCTGCTAAAATTCGCCTTAGATAACAAAGGTTTAAAGATCGTTAGGCAAACTTTGTACTTGGGAGTTTTAAAAACAGGCGAGGAACCTTTGACAATACTAAGAGCCATGACCCTCAGGCAGGGAGTCTCTGGCTTAGAGCGGGGATTAAAGTACAAGTAAAGTACAAGATCAAGAACCTTCAGGCAGGGAATCTCAGATTTGAAACCGGGAAAAGTTAGGTCGAGACCCAATAGGCAGTTAGTTTCTGGCTTACACCAGGGGAAACTAAAACAACCAGGGAAAAGGCAGACACCAAGTTCAAGACCCCCTCAGGCAGGTAATATCTGGCTTGAAGCACCAGGACAGGTAGGCAAATAGTTCGAGTGCCCACAGGCAGGGAACCTCTGGCTGACACCATGGGAAACAAAAGGCAACCATGCAAAAGGCAAGCACTAAGCTCAAGACCCTACAGGCAGGGAATCTTTGGCTTTAACAAGCGGGAGAGTAGACAATAAGGCGAGATCACACAAATAGGGAATGTCTGGCTTTCAACAGGGGAAGCAATGGCAACCGGGGAAAAAATAAGTATTAAGTTCAATTCCCCAGAGACAGGGAATTTCTGAATTGAACCAGCGGAGGCGGTGGGAAACAAGATCGAAACCCCACAGCCAGGGAATCTGTGGCGCGAACATGGGAAACAAAAGGCAACCAGGGAAAAGGCAGGTACCAAGTTCAAGGCCCCACAGGCAAGGAATCTTTGGCTTGAACCAGGTTAGAGATATTCAGGCAGGTACCAAGTTCAAGGCCCCACAGTCAAGGAATCTTTGGCTTGAACCAGGTTAAAGATAATTAGGCAGGTATGAAGTTCAAGGCCCCACAGGCAAGGAATCTTTGACTTGAACCAGGTTAAAGATATTTAGCTAGGGATTACTACAATGACCACGCGTGACCATGATCACACAGCTTTTCACCAAAACCTGGTGTATGCCACTTTTCGTCAAACATCTCTCTATCACACCATTTAGCTGTCATTAGCATCAATCAAACACTATTTAAACTTAGTTTGCTGTATAGCCTATAATATCTGTGTTCTTTGGTCTCTCAATCTGCATCATTTCGCAAGTACCTTTTCGATCAGCTGTGCCATAGAAACCCCCTGCCTAAATACGTTGAAATTTTAACGCTTACCATGATATTTGGGGGAAAACAAACACGAGTGTATACACTCTCAACAATTTTAAAAAGCAAATACAATATAGAAGAAGCCAGCTCATCCAATGTGCGTTGTACATATCAAAAGGCTAGATTATGAGAGTATACCGATGTTGATGAAGTTCTGATTAAGCACAGAGCAATAGAAAAGAGCTTCTATACCTCTCTTCGTGTTCTCTTAATGGCGACGAGGTAGTAGGCCATTTCATCGAGTTCGAGTTGCTTTGGTACTTTACTCTTTGGTTGGCATAATACGCACAGAAATAAAAGGGAATGCATATTTTCGTTCGATGCAAACATAATTTAGCTGTCATTAGTATCAATCAAACACTTTTAAACTTAGTTTGCTGCACGGTATATAATCTGTATGTCTTCTTTGGCCTCTCATTCTACATCATTTTCTTAGTGGCTTTTCGATCAGCTGTGCCATATAAACCCCCTGCATTAAGTGGACAACAGTTCCAACGCATAAGAACATTCCTCTTTCCGTACCAATAATCACAGACAAAGCCAATGAATTTGTTGAATCACTGGAATATTCGGATTTTGCAGCGAGTGTGGGATGGTTTGACACATTTAAAAGAAGACTTTACATTGTCAGGAAAGTCATTTGTGGAGAGGGTTGTGATATGGATGTTAACCTCGAGATGCCTGGATAAATAATTTTCTTCCGAGCGCAATCGAACAGCGTATAATCAAAATGCATTTTTCTACGTGGATGAAACTGCTCTATTTTTTAAATGTTTACCGGCCAGAAGTCTTGCATTTAAAAAATTAGAAATGCATTGGCGGAAAAAAGTAAGGATAATTAGGCAGGTATCGAATGCCAACAATGTACTACAGTAGACAGTCAAAATTTCCCTTCACTCGAATGCCAACAAACAAAACGATTGAAGCGTTAATCATTCACTGCTCTCCCTCTTACTCTCTTCATTGAATATTTCAATACACGAGCAGTGGTTTGATAGTGTTATTGTATCTAACTATACAAATTCAGCCATGTTGAAGTAAAATTACATAAACTATGCAAAAAGTATGAAATAACCAAGATATGCCGCGTGAGAGAAATGCCTTTGAGTGAATATCTAGCACTTTTTGGTTCTCTTTTACGAGGGTTGCCAAATTGCGCACATATTCTCGATCTTCTTGATCGTCTTTGGAAAGAATAACGATAATGGTTTCTTCCAATATGACTGGAACTGAAAAGCTAATACAGCATTCGCACTGGCAACGATTTCCTTGATTTTGTTACTTTTGTTGATATTAGGCAGAAATCAATTTTTTTTATATTGATTTCCCATACGTTTTGACAAAGGACAAATCGGGTATTTTTCTTATTTGTCTGAGAAAAATGTTTGATTTGTTTGACTTGATATATGCAACAATGTTTTATCTCACACTACGTATTGTTGCATTGTTGTAATTTCCGTACCGGCCCAGTAAACAATTTGTTCCGAATTCGGTCAGAAATACGTCAGACAGTCTGCACAAGCTGTTGAGTCTGATGCCGAAGTCGGTCAGACAACGTACAGAAAATCGTATGAGCGGTTGACAAGAATTCGAAAATTGTTGTCGGAGGAAATTCGGAAAAGTGTTCAGAGTTATCGGACAGATTTCTGTGAGAATTCTGAGGGAAATTCTGAAGGATTTTTAGACGGAACTGAACCAAGTTTATCATAAAGTCTAATTAAACATCCGATAATGGTCCGACTTACCCGATCATTTTCTAACTCCTTGTCCGATTTGTCGTACCAATTTCGGAGAGAAATCTGAAAAACATCCGATAATGGTCCGACTTTTCTGATCGTTTTAACGTGGCAATTTCGCAGAGACGTCTGAACAAACATGCGAGAATGTTACGAATTTTCGGATCATTTACATATGTATGCATTTACATATGCACGTACAAATTAATTATTATTTTTATTTGACGACTGCGACATCTTCATCACTTGCTTGCTCGTTTGTGACTGAAGACAACAAACAAAATAATGCAGACAAAACAAACACAACAATTCAATTCACCGAAACTATAGAGTAAAAACATTTTCGGGGAATTGCCTTGAAAACAAAATCCAATAGAATACAAAATTCCCTTCAGAGAATGTGCAGAAACGTCGCATAATTTTCGAATAGAATTTCAGAGAATGTGTAGAACCGGCTGAAAGAGAATGAACAGAAAACTCGTTTGAATGACTGAAGGAATTTCAGATATTTCGGCTAATTGTCTGATATAATTTAAGAGAACTTGCAGACGTCCGACACGTCGGAAACAATTGTGTAATGGGGGGTTATTCTCAAAATCAGCTGACAGAAATGTTACACATCCGTGTAGAATTGTGAACATAGAACAAAAACAACTTTGACATTTACTGGGTACGATGAAATGTAAACAAACATCTGGGCTGACGCTACTACCTTGTATTTGTATTATTGCCTAAATATTACGTTTGTTTACTATCATTTCAATAACGGCGCACAGTGTCACATTTGGTCAAAAATCGAAAAATTAAAGTCGTTCAAATGATGTGATATATTTATATATAATAAAAACATTCCTATTAAAACAGAAAGTATCATTATTATGGCAATTTCCTGCTATTTTTCACAATATTAGAGCTCGACGTTGGGCATTTTAATCTTAATAAAATACGTGATGATGCTTTGTTCAACGCTCGTAACTTGTTTATTCCTTCACCTTTTCAAGCAATGGTTTCCTTATTTTAAAGGCAATTTATGATATTTGTACTATCAAGAGTCCTATTCGACATAAACTAAACTATTTTTTTATTTATTATGAAAATATTTTTTTATTTCCGATAATGCACCGAAAATGTATGCAATTTCGCAAAAATGTATGCAAATTTTCTAATGGCTCAGGGCAACCCATTACTATTACCGTGGGGAATGGGAAGCGATCGTTTACCCATTACCCACAAGGTATGGGGAAAATAATCGGTAGCTCCCCTCGACAATGGGGAATTACCCATAACGAAAATAATGGGCAGTTACCCATGACGATGGGGAACTACCCATCACGAATACCCTTTACCCACAGGGTAATGGGCAAAAATAAAGGGCAGCATTATTAACCATTATCAACAGGGTATTGGGGAAAATAATGGGTAATTACCCATGGAGAGGGGTAATGGGTTACCCAGGGTAACCCATCCCCATTTTTGCTTGAAAATATGAAAAACTTAGAAAAAATTTCTATAACTCGGAAATGCAGCGACTAATGGAAAAAGACAATTTTTTCTGGCTTCTAATGGGTTTTCATAAACTGGTCTAATTCGTATGGAAGAATTTTTTTTCAAAAAATCGGCACAATAAGAAAATCGCTAATATAAACAGTGGCTTTAACTCGGAAACGGTGCGTGCAATCGAAAAAATAATAAAAGACTTTAACCATTGGATGTCTTCAAAATGGCATCAAGTTTCCGAGATATAGTAATGAGGGCGTTTTATCGATTTTTATTCGTAAAATTTTAGTTTTAGAGATTTAAAAAAAAGTGATGCCATATTGAAGACATCCATTGGCTAAGGGCTCCTTTGGAGATATTTTTCGATTGGACACACCGTGTCCGAGTTGTAACCACTTTTTTATTTTAGCGATTTTCTTAATGTGGCGAATTTTTAAAAAAAATTCTTCCATACGAATTGGACCAGTGTATGAAAAACCCTTAGAAACCAAAAAAATTGGTTATTTTTTCGATTCGAAACTCCATTTCCGAGATATAGACATGAGGCCGTTTTAGCGATTTTTATTCGAAAAATTTTAGTTTTAGCGATTTCTTAAAAAAAAACTCATGCCATATTGAAGACATCCATTGGTCAAAGCCTCCAAAGGAGATACGCAATTTCTTATTTTTGCGATTCGACACACCGTTTCCGAGTTATAGCCCCTTTTTTATTTTAGCGATTTTCTTATTTTATTGATTTTTTGAACAAAAATTCCCATAAGAATTGAAGCAGTTTATGAAAACCCTTAGAAATTGGTTATTTTTCCGATTGGACGCTCCCTTTTTGGAGATATAGTAATTGTTTCTAATTTTTTCATATTTTCGATCAAAAATGATTATGGGTTACCCTGGATAAACCATTACCCATCGCCATTAGTTTAATGTGTACTCGTGATGGCTAATTCCCCATCGTCGTAAGTAGCTACCATTTATTATCCCCATTACCCAAAGGATAAAGGGTAACCGCGATGGGTAATTCCCCATTTTCGTGCTTATTTCATATTCTATACACATTATATTCATTACACATTCCCCACAACGATGAGTATCGGCGGCACACGGGGGGGAAATACGAACTCTGATTGGGATTAGCAATGATATCTCCTCTGTTAATAAAGATACATTTTTTTTTGCGGAAAGCTGCGGTACATGGCGCAAAACTGCGCTATATAAGTCACCTTTTTATTTTAGCGATTTTCTTATTTTTGCGACCACTTTATGAAAACCCCTTAGAAAATCTCAAAAATTGGATATTTTTTCGATTGGACGCTCCATTTCCGAGACATAAACATGAGGGCGTCTTAGCGATTTTTTGTTTGAAAAATTTTATTTTTAACCATTTTTTTTAAAAAAAAGTCATGCCATATTGGAGACACCCATTAGTTATTATTTTTTCGATTGGACGCACCGTTTTCGAGTTATAGCCACTTTTTTATTTTAGCGATTTTCATATGTTTGCGATTTTTTGAAAAAAAAATTCTTCCATACGAATTGGACCACTTTATGAAAACCCCTAGAAACCAGCAAAAATTGGTTATTTTTTGGATTGGCCGCTCCGTTTCCGAGATATAGAGATTTTTCCTAATTTTTTCGTATTTTCGATTAAAAATGGAGATGGGTTACCCGGGGTAAACCATTATTATTGCCGTGGGGAATGGATAGCGATCGTTTACCCATTACCCACAAGGTATGGGGTAACCCAGGGTAACTCATTACCCACGAAATACGAAGCCTGCTAAAATCTTAAAAAGTCTATGAAAATTAAAATTCTGTTTCCGAGGTGAAACTAAAACTCGGGAGTTTAAAAGATGAATTTCTTCAAAGAATTAAAAAGTAATCTTCCTTACCGATTTGCATTTTCGAGCGAATCGAAAACGAATGGCTAGCACTACTATCATATTCAGGTCTTTAAACGAAAAAGTTGCTCGTTCCCTAGTACATAGTTACAATTTTATTTCATTCCACCATATCAACCACCATATGACTGACTGTTGATTTAATTCTCTTACATTTCATGTTTCTGCTAACATTACACACACATTTATCCTTCTATGATACACCCTGTGTGTTAACATAACGCACCACTGTTATGTGCATTAACATAACACGCCAACATGTTGTGTTGTGCTTGCTGGCGGTTGTGTTTACGTTCGCTCGTGTGCCTCAAACACCCAACGAACACACATTCGAATTGATTTTTTAGCATTCATTTATAAACTACAGATTCGTAGCGGCAGGGTTTCAGTTCAATTTCTGCAACGTTCGTGTACGTGTGTTCAAAGAAACGATATAACAAATCCAATCAATCGACCGATGTGAATGAAGAAAGAAGAGATTTTTGTTAAATGTTTTCATGGTTTTGTGACTTATGATTTTTATTGCGTTCGCTAAACAGCCAAACTAACTAACTAGTCTTACGGTATTTTCGAGTTAACAAAACACACAAGAATTTTAAACAATTCTTTGACGGATGTTAAGAAATTTATGGCCAGTTAAACGCCCCCGACTTTTGTGTAATTTATGAAATTTAATTAAAGCGAAGTGGAAAAAATATAAGAAATATTTAAATAAAATAATTTTTTTTTCGTTAAAATTGTTTTAAATCAATTAATTTACCAAAACAAGAAGTTTTTAAAAATACAATTTCCGTTGGAAATTTACACAAGAAAAGAAAGAGATTTAACATAAATTTGCAATAATATAACGAAACAAAATTCAAAAAAAAAACCAAAATTTAGAAAATTAAAATAAAAAAAGCATTTCCTAAAATCGCGTGTGAATAAATTATTTCCTAAATTACTGAGTGATTAAATTATTTTGTTTATAAAACACAACAGAGTGCATTCAAAGTTCAAAACCCCGTTATAATTTGTGCAAAGAAAACAATTGAAATTTGCAAATTATCCTCGGCAACCAACCAACCCCCCACAGCGTTTGCATTTTACTTTGTAGAATTCTTCTGTTCAATTTGACTCCCTCTCTGTGTCTGCTGCTGTGGATTAAAACGCAGATCACAAATGTCGATCTGAGCTGAGGACGATAGAGAGAATTTTATGCATCACATTAAAAGGTTCGTTAAATAGAAACACTTTATTATTGTTGTTGTTGTTTTTGTTTTTAAGTGTCATAATTATTATCAATTTATTTATTTATTGTTTATATTATCAACGGAAGGGAGAAACACAAATATACTGGCTGCAGAGTTTTGCTTTATTTGTTTATGTTACGTTGTGATAAGTGGCGATCCATTCCTATACTCTTTGCTACATTCTCATACATTTACGCTCTCTCTTCCATATGTGTCGAATAGGTGGTGAGGGATTTGTTTTTTTTTTGTCACGAGGTTAAAGTTCTTACGCACACACACACATAAGGGTGCTAAGTAGAAAATATGAGTGATGGGAATTAAATTTTATTCACACTTTGCGGAATTGTAGGAATCCAAGGGAGTTAATGGGAATGCGTTTTTGTTTCTCTTTACAAAATCATTGTAAGGGGGAATTAACAGGAATAAAATTGATGCAGGGATTTCTTAAAGCGATGCAAAGACTCACTAGGGATGCCAACAAAAAAAGTTCATCGAGGAATAAAAGGCAGGACAATTAAGAAAAAAAAATACACTTTTGTTTATTAAAATAATCCTAAAATTCAGTACAGAAAAGTAACAACTTAAGTCATTAAAACATAAAATCACATCAGGTGTCTGGGGACACCCGGTTGGAACGAAGTTCCATTTGCTATATATTATGTACTAGTTAGTTCCAACACGCCTAAGGCGCCCGTTGAAAAATACAATAATTTAAATGGATCTTTTAGAAAATGTATTTTTTGTAAAATGATAAAGTTTTTTTTTTAAAATGTTTTTTTAAAGAATGTATTTATTTTAAAGTATATTTATAGGTTCTTTTTACAAGAATATGTATTATATTTTCCTGAAAAGGTAATTTTTTAAAGCTAGGTACTACTTTTATTAAAAGCTAATGTTTTTTAAGAAAAGGTACTATTTTTAAGAAGAAGTACTTTCTGTAAGAAAAAGCCATAAGAGTATGAATTTTTTTAACAAATAATTATTTTTTTTAAAAACACGTAGTTTTTAAAAAAGTGGTACTCATTTTGGGAAAATGTTATTTTAAGAAAATGTACTTATTTCCAGCAAGGCACTTATCTGAAGAAAAGAAATTGTATTGTATATACGTATGTATATAAAAGATAAAGAATTTGTGTAAGAAAAGGTATTTTTTTAAGAGAAGGTATTTTTTTTAGAAGGATAGGGGTTGTTTAAGAAATAGGATTCTTTTTAGAATTGGTATTTTTTTCAAGAATAGGTACATTTTTAAGAGTAGGTACTTATCGCAAGAAAAGATATTTTGCTTCACAAAAAAGGTTCTCTTTAAAGAAAAGCGAGTTTTTTAAGAACAGACAATTTGTTGTTAGAAAATTTACTTGTTTAAGAAAAGGTATTTGTTTAAAAAAATTTTTATTAGTAAGAAAAATTAGTTTTTGTAAGAAAATTTATTTTTTTAAGCAAAGGTACTTCTTAATGATACGGTATTTTTTTATGAATAGGTACTTTGTTTAAGAATATAAATAGGTATTTTTTGAGAAAATTTATTGTTTTTAGGAAAAGGAACTTATTTAAGAAAATTAAATTTTTTTAAACTTCTTTCACTTTGGCTTTGCTAAATTTACTTTTTATTGGGTTCAAAATTACAATATATATAAAATATTGGAAAACTTCCGATTAAACAGGAAAGTTCCCAACATATGTGAGACATCTAGTTAATTTATTTCTCTATGGTCCAAGACGTTAGTCCAGACACAAATCAAAGCAAAAGTAAACAATATAGTTGATAATACTGGGTTGTAGCATAATAGTGTTAAAACAAAAGTTGATTATTTTTTTTTCATTTAGCCCCCATCCCGCAACGTACGATAAGGAACTTCGTTCCAAAAACAACAAAATCCGTAGATAACAGTAACAATTTATAAATTAAAGAAATATTTAACAACAAAGAGATTGCAAATAATTATTTTTATAAAAATCACGTGTTTTATATTTTATTTTTAAAAAGTAAAATGAGTGTATTCTATTCCAGATTAATTTTCTTTAATATTGAGTATAATCTTTTTGTTTTAAATATTTAATAATCAAAGACATTATTTTATAATTTATTTTTTAAAGAATTACAAATATTTATCGCTTTTGAGGACTTGATTAACTATTCCGTTTTTAAAATCGTTTGGGTTTTAAAAATGTACTAACTTAGTACAAGTGTACGTAAAATTAGTTTATATTATTAATTCGCTTTCTAAATTTTTTATTAGAAATTTATTTCGTTCTCCAAAAATTAAACAAAAAAACCGAATATTCTTTCAGATGTCGCATTAAGCCCGGTATTCAGATTTTATTCAACTTTCGTTGAAATAAGAAGTACGCGCATAAACAATAATGCAAATTTCATGAACCGACAATTTCGATCACTTTTCATTTGCTTTGTACTCAGCACTTTGCGAAATTTCGTAGGCAAAATCAATTACAGGGAATTTTGACAGTTCGATAATTTTAAATACCACAATAAAATGGAGTGCGTTGGGGAATTTCTTATAAAATATTTGCAAGGTAAATGAAAGACAGGTGGTAACTCTCCGCAACAAAATTATATGTTTAGAGATAAATGGCAATATTTCTTACGAAGATTTCGCAACAACTGAATACGGGGCTTTAGAATGAGGATTTGAAAATACAAGGAATAATTATAAGGAACATTTTCTTATTTATTGTTGGCATAAAAAAAAGTACAAAAAGATGTCTAAAGGCTAAAAGGAAGTAATTTTGCGTACTGAAATTTTTAAATTTTCTTGGGATAATTTTTATTTATTCGGTCTTTTCGTTGGTTTGTTTTATTTTAAAATTCAAGCTCAAGACCATCTATATCTCTATAAATAGAGATATAGTTTTTTTTTTTTTTTTAAAAGAATATGTTTCGAAAATGCATCCTCATGATTCCTGGCAAACAACCGTATAGCTATTTCAGATCTAGCCACAAATCTTCATTAGCAGTTGTTTGGAATACTGCTTTTGAAAAAATCGTCAAACTAAATGCAAACGAACACTCATCTCAATTGAGAATTTTGCGCTATGCAAGTGTTCGAAAAATATCGCAAGTAAAACACACAAGAAGATATTTGCAAAAAACTTCTTTCCATCTCCAGAAAACCATCGGTCCCCAATTTTTTTAAATCATACCAGAGTCATGAATTTTATACAATCTAACATTTCTCAGTTTGGCAACCAGTAATGTAATTATCAAAATCATATGGTTCTGATTACAAGTTGATTAAATAGCATTGGGTGGTTAATTCATTATTAACCATTGACTCACAGAGTAATACCAAAGAGCCTCCATTACTCTCTTCGATGCCTCTTCATGACGACGAGGTAGTGGGCCATTTCATAGAGTTCGAGTTACTTTGGAAATTTACTCTTTGGTTGGCATAATTCGGACAGAAATAAAAGGGAATGCGTATTTTCGTTCGATGCAAACAACATAAAACATAATTTAGCTGTCATTAGTATCAATCAAACACTTTTAAACTCAGTTTGCTACATGGTCTGTAATCTATATGTCTTCTTTGGTTTCTCATTCTACATCAGTTCCCTAGTACGTTTTCGATCAGCTGTGCCATAGAAACCCCCTGATTGACTAAAAAACTCACTTCGATGTTTAACCACGGTTTAACTAAGAAACGAAGAAGACAACTGACTGACACACTAGCCATTAGTAATTGTATTCAGCTTAATCAATTCAAACAAAACCATCGGGAATTAAAAAATATTGGAAAAAAGTGTTCAAATTCTAAAATCCGAGAAGTTTGATCGATTTTACGAGGAAGGGGTTTGTCACGAAACTAACCAAGACTAAATTTTTATTTATTTTTATAGCATTTCTAATAACGTGCGGCCATGTATTTTTTATTATTTAAAAACAAGTTGAAAACCCATCCCTAAAAGTCACTCGTCACTTTCGAGTGAGTAAAATTGTTCTTCAATAAAAATAAAGTGAATAAATCAGAGTGTAATTTTCTGGAGTCATCATGAAAATGCATATAAAAAATTGTCAAAAATTGAGCTCATTCTGTCCTCTGTAAGATTACATTTTCTCACTCTCGCGCTTTCTCCTCAACTGTTTTTTTCCACCTACAGAAACGGGTTTCCACTCCTCCTTATACCACTCTGTCGCGGCTCGCGTAACAAGTGACTGAAGAGTTGCCATATGTGCAACGTTCTTTTCATCACTTACCATGCGACACTCTTCATCGTACCGTGGTTTGTCGTTAACCTGTTTTTCATAACCGAGTACGGTCTCTCCAGCAGTTTCCAGAGAGTTGGAAGTTTGCCTCCACAGCCCTTCAGAATTACGAGGCGGAGGTGCGTTCTGCGCCAGTATCTGAGTGAGCTTCTATGAATAGGCCGTGGCTATCTCTGGTATTTGCATCTTTCCGATGCCCAGTTTTCTGTATGTTTGGTTTCGTACAACTGTCGCTCTGCTTATCCTTGTGTCAAAACACACGTACATCCATTACTCTATTACTCGCTGAAAAATCTGAATTTTGTTGTTGTTTGGATGCAAATATAACGTTGTTTGGATGCAAATCACAAATTTACTATACTTGTACCACAACACATTGTGTTTGCTATTCAATATAACATGTTTGAGACACAATGATTAATAGGCTATATTATATGTTTTTGAGACCCAAATGTGTGTTTTTTTGTTGAAAACCGCTAAAAACAATTACGATACAGAGAATAAAGAACAAAGAAACAAAAAAAACAGCAGATCTTCAATTCACGAAAACAGTGCTTGCAAATATGTACATGTTTCCTGCAATATGTTGCTGGGGCCGAAAATTTTCAGCGTGTAGAGTTCCTTCCATCAATTAGCAGGTTATCAATCTGGTTTTACGTGATCAGGGGATATCCAAGTATCATTATGGATGTCTTTATGTTGGAATATCGTACTACTTCCAACCATGTTTTTCGCCGCGGCAAAATCTACCAGTCTCATTCCGTTATCGGAAGCAATGGCACGTAGACTAAATTTACCAATGGTTGGTTCAAAGATATTTTCCCTGCCGACTTTAGAATCATGGCCAGGGCAGCGGACGCACGTTTCCTCTAGTCCTTGGTTCCTATGACCTTGGTGTGAACATATTTTTCTTCCGTCGGGGCAGGTACACAAATTAGCGATATGTGAGATTATGTCCCGTTTTTGCGGGTGGTGGCTATACGTTCACTCATGGGTTTGAACCCTGAGACCAGATGTCGCAGTCTTACGCCAACTACAACTCCGCAACCAACTTCATGCTGATTCTCATGGTAGCTGTACTATATGTCTTAGTTCTTTTTCCTTGTACAGCCATGTCCTGTCCATCGCATTTCCTGGATAGCAATAATGAAGGTAGTATCGAGGACATCTGCTAGTTGAATAGTGTCACCGCATCTGCACGTTGAAAATTTTTCCTTTTTTTATTGTTTGGATGCAAATATAACGTGTTTGTAGCTTGCCGCAAATATAGTATACTTGTGTCCAAACACATTGTGTTTGCTATTCAATATAACATGTTTGGGACACAATGATTTATTGGTTATAATATATGTATTTGTGACCCAAATGTGAATTTGTTTGTTGAAAACTGCTCAAAACACTGGTGTCTGTCACAATTAAGAAACAAAAAGCAGCAGATCTTCAATTCACGAAAAACATGTTTGTAAACATGTACATGCATCCTGCAACTGTTTTTCAGCGTATGTTTAGTGTTTTAACATTCCAAGTGCATATCCGTAAATCGTGGTCCTTATAACCTTTCAGGAGGTCGTCAACAAATAAGGAGATTTTATGTTTCTCATTCTCATTACGTATTTTCAGTGCCAATATAACGGTGGTGGAAGGCAAGCCCAGCCCACCGTGGTTTTGTATTTTACCTACTGCCAGGATGATTATGTTTCAGCCGCCCATTATGGATACGACGCTGACGCTGACGCTGAAAGAACAAAGCAATATGTCAGATAGTTCGAAGAGCTTCAGTGACAGGGTCAGCTATTTAAACAGAGACGCATCAGTGATCGAATAACCTATCAGGGTGCTCATTCGATCCGCCTTCTCACTCTAGCTAGCTAAAGGAGGGTTCCGATAAACATATAGCCTGGGGCATACTTCTAGGAAGTAGTGAGCTGCTTGGACTGCCCAATGAAAGAATCATTTCTGGCCACTCCCAAAGGAGTGGCAATCAGAAACTTTCCACCTCCACAGGCAGTCGCATTGTGTATATTTCAATTAACTTGACAATCAAATTACAAATTTTGAAATTTAATTTTAAAAGACATTAATTGCAATTTCAAAAAAAAGACATCAGTTGCATTTTAAAGACATCAATTATAATTTAGGGCCCACTATTTCCAGTTTTTGAAATGATGTGTTTCAAATTTCAATTAAAATCCTTTAAAATTCAATTGGTGTCTTAGAAATTTCAGTTGATATCATTAAATTTGATGTAGTTTAAAATTGCAACTGACGTCTTTTAAATTTCAGTGTTATAAATTTCAATTGACGTCTTTTAAATTTCAATTAATGTCTTTTAAATTTCAATTGATGGCTTTTAATTTTCAATTGATTTTTTTTTATTTTTATTTGATGTCTTTTAAATTTCAATTGACGTCTTTTAAATTGCAATTGATGTCTTTTAAATTTTGTTTGATGTCTTTATAATTTTAGTTGACATAATTTTAAATCATTTCTTTTTAATTTCAATTGATGTGTTTTAAATTCCAATTGATGTGTTGTAAATTTTCAAATTTCAATTGATGTTTTTTAAATTTCACATAGATTTTTTGAATTTCAATTGAAAATGGAATAGAGAAATTCTTACTCTGCCGTCATAGACCAAAAATTAAATTTGTTTACATTACCCATGTGTGACATTTTATGAAACTCAGAGGAGCAAGAATTAGAATTTCTAAAGAGTTGGAACTTCATAAAGTTCATACCTAAATGTTGACAAACTCCGTTTCAATCATTTTGATCAGTTCGGCCCCCCCCCCCACAAGCCTTTAAATCTGAAATCGAATACGCAGACCCCAGTCATCTGCTCTCTTAAAATACACATTCGTGGCTAATTCCTTCTTGTTTATGCTCCTCTTTAACACACAACTATCCCCCACCACGTCCTAGTGCCCTCATGTGGGTTTAACATTTGCAGAAGTTGCTTAGATCCTGTGAGAGAGAACATAATATTTAGAACCAAACAAAACAGAGTGTGGTTGACTATCAGTTTACTCTTTACAATTTACTAACAATAGATAGTTAGAATGACATTTTATTTATAGTTTTTAATTTATCTCGTTACTCATTCAAATTATATGCCTGACTGACTGACTGTGTGTGATGACGTTTAACAATTACTTTAGTTTAAAGAAAAAATAATTAAACCAAATTAAACTCATTAAATTCATTATTACTGTTGGCTAGTGGCAGTTATGGTCATTATCATGATTGTATCTCTTACTAGACGATATTTCATAAACTGATTTCGCTGTGCTGGACTTCTAAGAAAGATGACTTTTGCTCGATTTATTTCGAAGTATTTCGTTGTGTTTTCCCTTTCGTCTTTAGTTAAAGTTTTGAATCTTTCTTTGTCTTGTTTTTTTTTTACTTTTTAGCTAACACTATTGTTTTCTGTTTTAGTTTTTGTTGATTCAATTCTTTTTAATTTTCATATATTTTTTTTTTAATTTTCATAATTGCGAGAACTTTGTTCTTTATCCATTTGGAGGAGCAGCAGGTGTCAGTGAATAAAGTCTAACATGTCAAGTGCAAAATATGACTTTGATATGGAATAAGTGAAAATTGAACTCTCTGTTAAATGACACAAAATTTTGAGATTTTAAGAAACAAAAACAATTTGAAAAAATCAATTTAAAAAAATGACATGTTTCTGAGATAACGTGTCATTTTTGTGAAGTAGCCTATGAAAAGTTGGGAATTGAGTCAAAAGGAAATATTCAGACCTTGCAAGCTGAAAAAAACGGCCTCTGTAACATATTCTCCCAAACATATTCTGCAGGAACCATGTATATGTTTGGACCACACTTCAAGCATTTGTATGTTTGCAAGTCCCAAACCCAGTTGTATTTAAATGCAAACATTAGCATGTTTACTGACAAATATGTATGCTTTTACGTGAAAACATATGCGTATTTTCTCCCAAACATAATAATATTTAGAAACGAATTATTCTTTCTTTCTTTATTTATTATAATTAATGTTATCAACATTTATCCACATTTATAAATAATACAAAAAATTAAAATATTTAAAATGCCCGTTTTTACATTTACTTGCATTGAATGCATTACTTTTTGTTTTGAAATGAGAATCTGCTGCTCTTTTGCTTCTCCTTTATTTGTTGTCTCTGACGTTTTTGTTTTCAGAAGGTTTCAACTATGCCTTGGTTATCACTATGCGCTAGTACACAAACAATATACTTATATACAACTCTAGTTCATGCGAGACAAGCGTGTATTAATTATTTGTGTTTTTTTTTTTTATTATATTTCCAAATGGTCCACCATCCGATTTTTACAGTAGAGACTCGGGCAGAAAAAGAGATTCACGTTGTTGCCCTTTCCAGTTTCTTTCCTCAAAATCGTTTCTCACTTTGGTAGCACACATCCATATATGTGAAACACATACACAAAACCAAAGGAACATCACAAACAATTTAACCGTCCAAAGTTACGTTTATTCTTTATGCACTGATCAAGCGCTTTCGATATCATCTGTCCGAATTAAAAAAAATATTAAAACTAACCATTGACTACTAAATACATGAAATTAAAACGCAAAACATCAGCCAACATAAGAAATACATTCCGGAATATTTATGAATCACTCACTGAGCGAATAATTTAAAAATACAGATACACACTTACAATACATACACACTCGTTGCCACTCTTTTATTCTCTTGCTCTCGAGAGAGCATAAACAGTGCAACAAACACGGCTGTATTTATATCACAAACACAGATATAGTTGGGTCGGAAACACATGTATTATAACATAATAATCATTGTGTCTCAAACATGTAATATTGAATAGCAAACACACAATTCGTTTGGGCACAAGTATATAATATTTGCGACAAGCTCCAAACGCATGTTATATTTGCATCCAAACAACAAAATGCGACAGATTTTTCATTGTGTATAGGAAGCTATTTTGAGTCACATAAAGAGATCTCTGGATATCTACAAGAAATGTAATGGTAATAATTTGAATTCCATTCAATTTATACTGCTTACATAAAGTATTTGCGAATTTTACACACATTTTTTCTACCTGGGCAGGATATATGAGTTTTACAACACTTTTCCACTTGAAATTAAAAAAAAAACAATTGAAATTTAAAAATTCTATTTGAAATTAGAAATACATCAATTGAAATTTAAAAATTTTACTTGAAATTTTAAATACAACAAATGAAATTTAAAAAAACATAAATTTCAATTGATCTCTTTTAAATTTCAATTGATGTGTTTCAAATTTCAATTGATGTCTTTCAAATTCCAATTAATGTTTTTTAATTTCAATTGATGTATTTAAAATTTAAAATCGAATTCTCGAAATTGAATTGATGTATTTCAAATTTCAAATATAATTTTAAAATTTCAATTGATATTTTTCCAAATTAAACTGATATTTTTTTAAATTTCAATTGGAAATGGTGTAGTGAATTATGGTATGATATAATGCAATTATATTGAGGGTACAAATGTTAGACGTCATACGATTATCAGGTGTGATATCTAGATGTAGAGATAACAGAATTTCCCAACATTTCTGTTACGTCATGTGGACATAATATTTGGAAAGCTTGCAATGGGGGACAGAATTCGATTCTATTTTCAATATTTGCTTCAAATATTACTTATTGTAATTAGTTTTAATGTAAAAAAAATTGTTTTCGATCTCACATGAATATGGAGTTTTGGAGCAAGAAACTGAAATATTGAATCTGTTTTATTCGCAGATTGATGAATTGTTTCATTTGGTATAAATTGATAAAAAAAATTCCATAGTTGATAATTCCCAAAATTTCAGCAGCCCCGTAGGTAAATTTCCCCGGACTAATGCGTAGTTGATATGAATTAGTTAATGATAACTAAAGTAAATAAATAAATGGTTTCTCGTTACATCCCATGAAGAGATTAGGGAGAGCTTCTCTCAAACCGCGTTCTAGTTTTACACTCACTGATTGGGACCTACAGTGTTACACCAGCTCCGAAAGGTATTTTGGGAAGCTTTTTCATGGCTAAGTACTCGATAGTGTCGCCGTCACTAAGCGAAGTGACCGCCGTCGAAAGAAATTTAAGGAGGTCAGAGCAGGGATCGAACTCCCGTTCTCATGAATAAGAGCCGCCCACACTACCACTACACCACCGACTACGTTTATGAAAAACAAAATGATTTGTCAATAATGTAGTTGTGTAGTTCACGAACGAACTACTTCAATTGAACAATTCACTCTTGTGAACTAGATGAACTACCCAGTAGAACCAGTATACTATACGTGTTCGCATACGTATAGTATACAAACTAGGCAGGGATACTGTGATCTTTACTATGCCTCTCTAATATACGTTTGTTAAGGAATAGCCGCTTGTGTGGGTACAGACAATATGGCATACAAAGTATATGGAAATGTTTTCAAATAATCTTCGTGTTTTGTCTTCGTATCTGATATAATACAACCTTTATCTACATTGTTTATTGTAATGTTTACAATTTCAATACAATTATGATGAAAATGTATGACAGAATGGTTTACAATCAGTACCTACAGTTGAATTAAATTCACTCAATTCAATAAAAAAATATGAGTTTTGAATTTCTTATTAATAATTTTTAATATTTACGAGGTCGGATCAATAAGTCGGTAAGTTTTTGAATGAAACACAGTTTTTTTTTGCAAAAAAAATATTTATTTTTCAACATAATCTTCTTTTAGCTCAATACACTTAGTCAAACGTTTCTTAAATTTTTTAATCTCTTCAAAAAAATATGATTTTTCGAGATCCATAAAATAGGCATTTGTTTGATAAATAATTTCATCGTTGGAGCTAAATCTCTTTCCACCGAGCCATTTCTTTAAGTTTGGAAATAGGAAATAGTCACTGGGGGCTAAATCCGGAGACTATGGTGGATGAGGTACCAATTCGTAGCCCTATTCATGGAATTTTGCCATAGAGACTGCACACGTGTGCACCCGTGCATTATCTTGATGAAAAATAACTCTTTTCTTGGCCATATGGGGTCGTTTTATTTAAATAATCTTTAAATCGGTCCAATAAGTTGGCATAATATTCGCCATTTATTGTTTTTCCCTTTTGAAGGTAATCGATGTGGATTATCCCGCGTGCACCCCAAAAAACTGTTGCCATCACGTTATTGGCCGACAAACTTACCTTGGCCTTATTCGGAGACGGTTCACCCGGAGAAACCCATTGCTGCTTGGTCTGTGGAGTGTTCTAATGGATCCATGTTTCATCCACAGTTACAAAATGCCGCAAAAACTCCAAACCATCATTTGAAGTTGTCACATGATTACGTTTATAGTCAATTGAGAGCAAACGCGGCACCCATCTTGCAGACAACTTTCATTAAAAATTATATTTTATTTACAAATTTGTATAAATCACGTGCGCATGCTTACACGTAACAAACACTACTAACGATTTGCTACGAATATACACATTATCACTGTCCACGTTTTCAATAAACAATGTATGCTAACAAGTATACGAGTAATATCCAATCAAAATTATCATGAAGTCGAATCAAAAATGTTAAGCTTCGTTAATGTACACTTTTTCTGTAAACAAAGTATGTGCAGATGTATGAAGTTGAATTGGAGACGAGCACAAATTTGTCATCTTCGTAACTGCATATGCACTCTATATACAAAGTATGCAAAGATGTGTGGAGTTGTCTTTTTTGTATCATATACAATCTTTGTATACTTTCCGAAGTATTCGGGAAAAGTTCTATTGGGTACTTCACACTGTTCCGCTCTTTTGATTCAGTAGTTTACTTGCCTCAGCAGTTTCCTGTCGTATTTCAGTTGTGCAGTACTCTCCGCCATTTTCTAGTTCATGCTCTCTTTGTCTCACTCAATGTGCACAATGGTGCGTAATGTTGCAATCTTTGTGGAATGGATTTGTAACCGGCTTCTACACCATAACTACAGCGTTAATCACCATTTTTGTTCCGAAATATAAAAAGATTACGAAAACACCAATATTTCAGAAACGGTATAGCCCAATCGTTAAGCCGATCTTCAATTGGGCGATTTAGTCCATATTAAACAAATATCACAGTATCTAAGACACTTTAGAACTCTGCAAAAATCAGAGCATTTTCGCGATTATTCACTCCGATTGAACTAAAACTACAAATTGAATTGAAATGAGGTCTGTAGTAATTCACAGCTCATGTGAACTGTTAAGCTGAAATGATAGAATGAACTAGTGAACTAAATGAATGAACTAGTTCTTTCTGTTGAGCTGAAATAAAAAGAGCGCTCACTTGAATGCACTAAAATTCCCAACTCTACAATAATGCATAGTTGATTTGAATGTAGAAGGCTTTAATTAACAATATAAGCAGGCAATGGCAGTTGGTAGTTAACTATCGGCTACTTTATCGTAATTGCATGTTAGTTAGAGGACAACTTTGGCGTGTTTGGGCTAAATACCATAAATAAACAAGGGGAAAAACCAAACTGGAATTGTGAAAAATGCGAAATAAATGCATAAAATAGAAGTCATTTTAACAAAAAAATAAACAAAACTAAGTAAAAACTATAATTTAACTATCTAGGCCTAAAGTATGTCTACAACTGGTCAAAACAGAAACATGTATTTTATGCCCTCTTACATTTCTCAATTTGATAATCACTAATGTGATTGTCAACAACATATGGTTCTGACTACAGGTTAACATATCAATATTGGGTGGTTAAATCATTGTTAACGATTGACTGAAAAACACAATTTGATGTCAACTACGGTTTAACTAAGAAACGAAAATGACCACTGACTGAAAAACTAGCCACAAGTGGTAACAAATAACTTGGACGTAGTGGATTCGAAATTAACTATGTGTTAATTGATATAAACTAGAATATGTAATAAAATATTAAAGTATTACGATATAAATTTCATTTAAACGAAACACAAGGATTTACATTTTTTTAAGGATTAATTAACAAATATAACATTTTTCTTATAAGAATATTGTGCTATTTCCTTGAGCTATACAGATCAGGTGGTTTTTCTGCAATTAGAAAAAAAAAATAAACAAAAAAACTCACTTTGGTGGACGATCGTTTCGAAGTTTGTGACTCTTTTCATCAGCGCCGTCTTGTTCACATTGTCACTAATTGCAGTTGACGTCGTTGTGGTTTCTCGCCTAATTCGTTTTATCGATGTGGGTGGGATATAGAACAGCCTATCCTAAATGGATTAATAGCTCAGTTAGGGTGCAAAATATTAGGCAAATGGGGTGTCTCAGTAAGAATACACTTTTTCCTTTTAAATTAGAAACGCGTATTTTTTTAAATAGTTGTTATTTTTTTATTGGATTGTAAAGAATACATCTTCCGATTAAGTATGGAGTAAAATATCCGTCAAACGGCTCCCACGGCTCTAATGACTGGTCATTACTCTTTTCACGAAATTTTCCATCACTTTTTCACAAAGTTGCGGCTGTATCTCACCGATGACACGTTGGATCTCGGATTTGAGTACAGGAGTTGTTTCTGGTTCATTCACATAAACCCGAGACTTCAGAAAACCCCAAAGAACGAAATCGCATGTCGTTAAATCGAATGATCTTGGTGGCCAGTTGACATCAGAATTTCGTGAGATAATTTTTCCTGGAACTCATTGATACAATAAATTGATTGTTTCATGCGCGGTGTGGCAGGTGGCGCTGTCTTGCTTGCATGCCGTCCAGTTGAGGCCACAAGAACTCCGTTATCATGTTCCTGTAACGAATGCCGCTCACAGTCACTACAATTTCGGCCTCATCTTCAAAAAAGTAAGGCCCAATCCCCCAGCCTGGCCAACATCCGCACTTGACAGTTGCTCATTGTGGGTGCATTTGTTTCTCATGGGTTGCATGAGTATTTTCTGAGCCCTAAATTCGACAATTTTGTGTATTCACGAAGCCATTCTGATGGAAGTGCGCTGCAACGGAGAAGATGACTTTTTTTTTTTTAAAATTGGCATTGACTTCACTTTGCTCCATTGAATGATTTTCCATGGTCTGCTGGTTTGAGATCCTGTTTAAACTGAATCTTGTACGCATAAAGGTGGAGGTCTTTTGTCTTCGTGAAATTTGCAGTTGTTGAGAACGATGCCGAATTGATGTTTTCGAGTTTTCGGCGACACTCTCGTTTACAGCAGCAATGTTTTCAAGAGACCGACCGGTATGTTGATGCACAGGAGTGGTACTGTCCATAACTGACCCAGTTTCTTCACATTTTTTGAACACTCTTCGAATGTTTCACACATTAGGGGCACTTTCTCGACTGAAAATTCTTCGAAGTTTGCGAGCGGTCTCAGCATAACTTCCAATTGAGCTTTTAAATTACGAATGTGAAACTCATCCTTATTGCCAGTTTTTCAGTCGGAGATCATCTTCCGATATGAGTTAAACTACGTTTAAACCAGATTTTAACTTTTTCAGTCAAAGGTAAAACTACGTTTAACTCTCCAATTTGTGCGACTTAAACTGTGTAAGTTTTGATTGTGTTGGCTTTGGACAGCAGCAATTAAATACAAGAAGAAGAATTTTGTTGATATTTTTTGGAGTTTTGAAAATGAGTTTTTCCTCGGACCTAGAAGACATTAGTGACCAAGAAATGTGCAAAGAATTTTGTTATGAGGCTACAAGAAAACAACGCACAATAATGACCCGGACAAATCACTTCAATTTGCTTGGCGATAATGACTTCTATGTAAGTTTCCGTCTAACAAAAGCATAACTGCAACAAAAAGTTATATTTTAATTATATTAATGCAAATTCCTTACCTCAGCTGAAGAAACGAAGCTGCAACCACATAGAACAATTACCAAAACAAAAAAAAAGACAAATAACAACAGACAACTGTTGATATATTTGACATTTGCACAAGGTTGCCATGACAGTGTAAAAAAATTGTGATGTATTTAACTGTGCACTGAAAAACAGAATGGACAGTTAAACTAAGACTAAATCTAATCTCAGTTTTAGTAATCCGCGGTTTAAACTCCCTCTGAAAAACTGGCCATTAATGTTTGTAGCTGTGATTGATTCATTGTATCGCCTTTAGTTTTTGAGATATCAGACAATCAAATATTGAAATATTTTAAATTCGTATTGTGCTTCAGTTGAGCCTTCGGTGTCCAACCGATTTCGATGTCAATTTTATTTCGTTTGTAGACATTTAAGACTATATTTTGTTTAACTTTGAATTGAGGATTTCAAAAGCTTTTTTAGTCCGTCTGTTAATTTCTAAAAAAAAAACACTTTTTCAATAAATTGACAGTCGAAGGCCTAAATTCGAAGCCCTCGATTATTACAATACAACTAAGAAAATTTAAATTTTGTTTCTTTATACTCTTTCTTTATATTCATGTTTCTTTTATACTCTTGAATCATGTATTCATTGTTTTTGACCAAATTGTTATTATTTTCCCAGTGGTTTTTATGAGTGGGACCAAATGCCGTACAATACTCGTAACACTGTTACATCTGGTAATTTCTGGCCATCAATGAAGCAACAAATCTGGCCAATTTTAAGGCCAGACACATACAAACAAGTGGAAACAAATAAAATCAAATCCCACTTTATGACCCAACAAAATATGCAAGTAACTAAACGAAACGTAACGTCAAGTGTTACAAAATAACGCCTTCGCACATTTTTGCCCTTCATGTAGATTTCTCTGTGGGGCGTTTGAGTAACCAGCAGAAAACCAGACAAACTAAACACCGACTATCTACGTATGTATCAGTTGGTAATATAATACACGTAACTAGTTGCTAATATAATATGCATCTGAATCTATTGAAAATATGTGTGTTTATATACTACATACATACATACATTTGTACATAAACACAGAAAGAATACCAACCAATGTTGTACTATTTGAAAACGTGCAGAAGAAGAAAATAAAAACTCAAAACTACACAAATTCTAATCAGCTGAGCGAATTGTCAGTGTTGTATTGTTATTGCAAAAGAAAAGTAATCGATAAGATAGACCACACATAATAACAAGAACAATAGCTGGCACGAAAAAAATATCTATCGATAGATTGCGGATTTCTATGTGGAAGGTGGTACAGAAGAAAGTACAGTGGG
The DNA here is from genome assembly GCA_963931995.1 of Phaonia tiefii. Taxonomy (NCBI): domain Eukaryota; kingdom Metazoa; phylum Arthropoda; class Insecta; order Diptera; family Muscidae; genus Phaonia; species Phaonia tiefii. The sequence goes on from OZ008370.1 coordinate 78,853,608, forward strand.
AGAAATTCGTTTGAGCGCAGCTGTTAATACGAGGCAATAGTTGCTCGATGTTAGAACCTATGGATCTTTAAGTAGTGATGCACAAAATCGCCGACCGGACCTGTGCTTACTAGAACCAAATAATGGTTCCAAAAGAACCGAAAACGGTTTCAAACAAACCGAAAGACGAACCCAAATGAACCGAAAACGGTTCCAAAAAACTTAAAATGGTTTTTAAAGGGTCGAACAACATGTTCAACATAACCGAAAACGGTTCCAAAAAAAAAACCGAAAATCGATTTAAAAAGGACTGAAAAACGGTTCGAAAACAACCGTAAAACGGTTCCACAATAACAGGAATGGGTTCCAAAGGAACAAACAGTGTTAACGTTTGGGCGAGGGTATGAAAATGTGTATTTTTTTATAAATTTGTATGTTCTTACAATACCAGTTTAAAAAATAAAATAAATGGTTCCCCATTACATCCCATGAAGAGACTGGGGAGAACTTCTCACAATCACTGAGCTGTGCGCTTTCCAGTTTTCACTCACTGATTGGGACCTACAGTTTTACACCGATTCTGAACGGTAATTTGAGAACCTTTTTCATGGCTAGATACTCGACAGTGTCGCCGTCACTATGCGAGGTGACCGCCGCCGAAAGAAATTTTTGAGGTGGCCAGAGCCGGGTTCGAACCCAGGATCTCATGTACAAGAGCCGCGCACACTAACCATTGCACCACCGACGGCCACAATACCAGTTTACTATTTATATTTCGGGTCCAGCGATAAAAAAAAACAATCATTTATCATTGGAAAGGGTTCCATTGTTTTTCAATATATTCTCATATTTTCAATATATTTTGCATGCGCTCAAACCAATTTTTTGGACGCACTTTTTCCACTCCGATTGAGACACCTCCAAAACTTGGTTTTTGAACGCTTCAACAGCTGCTTCGGGCGTCGGAAAACGTTGACCACGCAGTAAAAAGAAGTCATTGGGTGCCAAATCAGGGCTGACCCACCAATTCGACATGTTGAGTGCTCAAATAGCCCATTGATTCAGTTGAAGTTTGAGAGCTCGCATTGTCTTGATGCAAAATGAACCGTCTTCTCTTGCTCTCTTCGAACAGTGTTGCCAAATAGATGGCGGTGTACCATTAGGAATTGACCGTTCTACGTTCCACCGAAGGCACTGTGGCCACATGACCGGTTATACCAAAAAAATTCGATCATTTGCTTCGATGTGCTTCTTTCGCGAACAACTTTTTTAGATTTAGGTCGTCTTGAAAAACTCCTACAATCGATTGCTGTTTTGTTTCGGACTCATATCCATAGATCCATGATTCGTCACCTGTGACGTTGTTATACACTGCATTTGAGCTACCGCGGTTGTATTTTTTCAACATTTCTTTGCTCCACCATGAGCCTCTTTTTGAGCCTTCGTCAAATTATGTAGGATCCAACGAGAACAGATATTTTTTAAGGGCAAATGAACATGCAATATGTTATTGATGCTTGTCACACAAATGCCTAAGGATGCATAAATCTCACGGTATGTCACATGTCGGTCTTGCTTTATCAGTTCATGTACAGCACCGATGGTTACCGGCAAAACGACAAAAGTTGGACGACCTTCACGAAATTCATCCTGGATCTTGGTACCAGCCATTTACAGCGGTTTCTGATGGTGCTTAATCGCCAAAACTCGAGACAAGTTGATTGATACACTCTTGTCTCGACAATCCACGCCGAAAATTGTAAAAAATCATTTACACGGGTAATTCAATTTTTTAACAGAGATGCATTTTTTCATACACTGTAAATACAGTCACGTGTTTCTGCTAAAAAAAAAAATGTCAAACTTTCCAATGGAAGTTCCAGTTTTCATTTGGCAACACTGGTACTGCCAGGTTCCGAAATATAAATACCAACCCTCGTAAGATATTGCACTTTGGGACAGAAATTTGATTACTATGGATGTCGATAACGTAAATGCTATCGTATTATGCAGAGAGGTAGACAAAAATGGTGCCACACAATAAATGTGGATCGACATTCTCTCTTATCCACCATAATATGCACCGATAAGTACATCAAATGTACCACATAATACCTAGCATATTCCTTAAAATGCATAAACTGTAGCAGAAAGTACACAAATTGCTGCAAATCTGTACATAACAACATCAAACGTACATAAAACTTAACTAAAATACAAACGTACCAAAATGCCACATCAAATGTACCATAAATGCAACAATAAATTCTTATCGTGTACGGTATAGTACGTAAAAGTATCAAACAGTGTATCATACAATTTATATTGCACCAACAAGTTCATAAGATGTACCAAAAGAGTAATTTGTGGTACCAAAAAGTTCATACGTACATAAAGAGTACCAAATATAAACACTGTACTTTTTGTACACTGTATGACACATTCGATATGTGTTTTATGTACTTTTTGGTATAATTTTTTATGTACTTTTTTTGCTACGCGTTGTGTACTTTTTGCAAACAGTGTACTTTTTGTACACTGTATGGTACATTAGATGTGTGTTTTAGGTACACTTTTTGGTATAATTTACCTATTTTTTGGTACACATTTTGCACATTTTGTTACGTAAATGTACTTTTTTGGCACATATTGTACATTATTTGGTACAGCTTGTGTACATTTTTGGTATAAATAATGCACTTTTTGGTACAATTTATGGACGTTCTTAGTACACAAAATGTACATTTTTGGAACACTCTAGAATTTTTCGGTATACTTTATGTACCATTTGGTACATTCTATGCACTTTTACCTAATTTACCTATGTCCTTGTTGATATAATTTTCGGTATACGTATTGTATATACTTTTTCATATAATTTTGTACATTTTGTGAAGTTTTTTTTAAATATTTTTGTACTTCTTATATTTTTCTTTTTCTTCTTTTCTACTTATGTATTTTGTATACTTTTTGTACTTTTTGGTACATGTGTTGTAAATTATTTGTATTTTTTGGCAATGTTCCCAATTTTTTGAACATTTTGTACGATCCTTTGTTACAAATTGTCTGCAGTTTTTTTTGGAAATTTTTCTCATTTTCTCAATTTCAACTTTTCATACATTAACTAAAATTGTTTTTTACATTTTGTACAGTACTAAATTTTGGTACACTTTATGTACTTTTTGGTGTAAGTAGTTTTTGGACAATTTTCCAATTTTTGCGTACTAATTCCAAGATATAACATTTTTCAATATGTACACGGGTTTAAGGCGAGGTCGAGCAGTGAGTTATTGTTCAACGCAAGCGCATGCAGTCAGGAGCGAATAAGTTTTCCGGATACGCACCTAATTGCGAGTTGTTTTACTATTAATTTTACACACGTTTTACGCATTTTTTCAAGTTTAAATTTCAAAAGTAAATTTGCGTGCGCTGCCTACAGCTAGGTCGTTTCTATGGCACAGCTGATCGAAAAGGTACTAGGAAAATGATGTAGAATGAGAGACCAAAGAAGACATACAGATTATGGACCATGCAGCTAACTAAGTTTAAAAGTATTTGATTGATACTAATGACAGCTGAATTATGCTTTATGTTGGTTGCATCGAACGAAAATACGCATTCCATTTTATTTCTGTCCGTATTATGCCATAGAGTAATACTTAAGAGTTCCCATTACTCTCTTCAATGCCTCTTCATGACGACGAGGTAGTAGGCCATTTCATATAGTTTTATTTGCTGCTGTATTTTACCAATTTTGCACTTTCGTTGGACGTAAAACGGACAGAAATCAAAGGGTGTGCGTATTTTCGTTCAATGCAAACAACATAAAACATAACTTAGCTGTCATTAGTATCAATAAACAGTATTTAAAATTAGTTCCTGTCTTCTTTGCACTCTCATTCTCCATCATCAGCCTAGTACCTTTTCGATCAGCTGTGCCATAGAATTCCAAAAACGATGTACAAATAGACAGTCAAAATTTCTCTTCACTCAAATGCCAACAAACAAAACGAGTGAAACCCTAGTACTTCTCTACCCTCTCTCTTACTCTCTTCATTGAATATTTGAATACATAAGCGGCTTTTTGATAGTGTTATTGTATATAACTATACAAATTCCAACCGTGTTGAAATAAAATTACATAAACTATGCAAAAAGTATGAAATAATCAAGATATGACACGAGAGAGAAATGCGTTTGAGTGAATATCTGGCACTTAATGGTTCTCTTTTACCAGGGTTGCCAAATTGAGCACATCTTCTGGTTGTCTACTTCTTGATCGTCTTTGAGAATCCCAAAAACGATTTAAAGTAGGCAGTCAAAATTTCTCTTCACTCAAATACCAACAAACACAACGAGTGAAACCCTAGTCATTCTCTGTTCTCTCTCTTACTCTCTTCATTGAATATTTATATACACGAGCAGCTTTTTAATAGTGTTATTGTATATAACTATACAAATTCCAACCATGTTGAAGTAAAATAACCACCGAGTAATACTATAAGAGTGTGCACTAGTTGCTTTTGTACTAACGAGTTCCGAGACCTACGAGGAAAACATATAGAGAATGAGAGCAATCTTTAACTTTAACAATTTTCGTGTTAATTGGGATCTACACAAATAACTTTACTCTAACACTTCATTACATTTAGATTTTTTTCACTGAATATCCCTTTTTTTAATCGATTTAGTTGGCAAAATTTACTCCCAGTTGATGTGTTTTGTAATTTTTGCTTGACACTCGGCAGCAGAAGTTTGAAAATCACACCACGCAACCCAGTCCCTATCAACGAGTCTTCTTTGATATCACATTCTCTATTTGTTCTCCAAGTACTAACTTGATCAGCTGTCTCATCGGTACCCCTTGAAAATAACATAAACTATGCAAAAAGTATGAAATAATGAAATAATCAAGATTTGAGTGAATTTCCAGCACTTTTTGGTTCTCTTTTACCAGGGTTGCATAAGTACGCACATCTTCTGGTCGTCTAATTCTAGATCGTCTTTGAGAATCCCCCTAATTATGCAAACCAAATATCAAATTACCAAAGCAACTCGAACTCGATGAAATGGCATACTACCTCGTTGTCATTAAGAGAACACGAAGATAAGCATAGAAGCTCTTTTCTATTGCTCTGTGCTGCAACTAAAGACTTACAAGCCGCATTTTGCGTTCGGAAATATACGACTACAATCATGCATAATGTATTTTGAGCAGTGTAATGGATTTTGTATGTTCGCTCGTATGCGTTTGCTCGTAAAAGTTTTATGGACTTTGGAGTTACTAAAAACCGTTTGCGGTAAACGAAATAACAGTTGATGGAAAGGCTTTTCCTTTTCCCGTATCATATATTGTATCACGTGCTGGAAACGTTTTTCGATGTCACAAACGATAAATTGATTTATCATTTGTTTGCTGCAACATGTGTTCATTTGCTGCAACTAGTATAATCTCCAAACTTAGTTCATTTATTTAAAATGGGGCTGGGGCGTATCAATATTTTTCTTTGCATGTTTCGTGTGCGCTCAAACGAATATCTACCACTGTAAATCAATTAATATATTGCTTAAACATAGAAATACTAACATTACGGTTGGAAAGAAGATAAAGAGGAAAGTCTGAAGAGTAACACTACATTCTTTTCTTTCCGGAACAAATGAAACTGATAACATATCTTGTATCACTGCGATTTCTATCAGCATTTGAACATTTTGTATTCGTTTTTAATAATCTTTTGGAATTCTTTCCACCGTTTCTTTCAACTTCATCGCAGATTTCCTTACGTCCCATAGTTCTTAACATAGATAAGAATTTGTTGGGGGTCTTATGGCGTGTTGACAAACAAAGTCTCCCCCTTTCCCTTGCCCTCTTCATGTTTTGCTCACTTCCTGGTCTCCTTTCTGTAACTGTCATTAAGAAACATCAATGTACATATGGTTGGATACCCAAAACTCTACACAATTGTGACATTTATTGTGTTTCGTTTTGCCTTTTGGGCCCAGAACATGCGCACTGGGAGCATTTGTTTACATCTTTTGACAGCTGCCAAAATCATTTGTTTTGTTTCCCCTTGTACACACAGCCTGTAGACTTTCACACCGCCCCTTTGCTCCACAAAAAAAGGATACTACAACCCAACAAATCCTTTGCATTCGCACTCTCCATCGCCAGTCATCTGGTGTGTGTATTTACCTTTTAACCAGAGTTTGCAATTATCCTTTGTAACGTTAAGTCGTGTCGTGCGCTGCGTTGCGTCGCATCGCCTTTTGTTTGGTGTTGCGTTATCCTTTTTAATAATAGCAAGGACCGCTGCAATTACGGTTTGCGGAAATTCCGTCCATTCGCTTTGCACTAGTTTGTGTGTGTGTGTTTGTGATTTTGCTATATTTCCGTGTGTGTTTCCCTACTGCGGCGTATAGTCGATTGTTGTTTGCATGACTACGACGGCTAGACATGGCACAAATTCTCTGCAATCTAAGAAAATAAGGAAAAGTTTCTGTGTGAAATGTTCAGTTGAATTTGGGGTGGAAACGTCTGTCTTAAAGTGCACAAAACCAAAAGTTTATTAATACAAATATAAACAATATAAGGTTAGTAAGAAGTCATTTATAACAAAACCCAATATGTGACACAGTGAAAGGATTGCCTGGACATCCTTAAAGTGTTGGCGGAACAAAATCCTAAGCCAGACGGAGGACATTTAAATCGATTCATATGGGTAGTAAGAGAATTTTTGCCACAAAACAATAGTTTTATTTATACAAAAAATGAAATAAATCCAGACTCAATCAACGACTTGTTTGAATATTGGAGGGCGTTTACAGTGGCGATAACACCAAACAGTTCTAATCGCTTTACAGTGTAGGACGAATAAATATTTCTTTAAACAGCTGCTGTTTTTTTGAACTAAATGCTGATAAAAATAAACTTTGATCCAAATAAACTGAACAAAAATCGGCCACAGTTAACCCATATTTAAATCTCATTCCCCACCATTGGTATGTGATAAAATGTGAGTCATTGGGTTCATACATTGTTTATAAATATTTCATAGAAATAAAAACAAAACGAACTTCCTTTTTTTAAATCCCTTCAAATGAGCAGAAACAGTGAGTATCTCTTGATTGGTATTAAAGTCTCATTCATAGCTATCTACTTATCCACGAGTATCCTATGCGCATTCACACAGTTGTCTACAGTCAAAACCAAAAAAACAACCACGGGGAAATCTCCCCTATCCTATGATACAAACAAAGAGTATGATGGCATTTTTATCATTCTCATGGTTGGACTTTAAGTCCTCTATTAAAGTTGCCGGCGAACGAGGGAAATCCAAATAGTAGTAACATACCTTTGGCCTCACATGGACGACATTCGAAATACTTCTTAATTTTTTGGCAATTAACATAAATTGCCAGACACTCGACAGAATCCGGGAATTTGAACGTGCATAGATATAACAGTTTATATTTAAAAATTTTAATTAAACTGAACAAAAAAGTTGCATCAAAAGTGAACTGACATATATATACATTGCCGCAATGAAAATATTCATAGCAAACTGAATGAAAAGCTTCATCAAATTTATGAATTCCTTCACCAATTGGATGAAAGCTTTCCTCACTTTTCAACCTACAACACGTTTCATTGAATTAATGAAGAGCATTTCATTAATCTTTCGCCCATATTTCATCAATAGTTTACACTGATTCAACGACAATGTTAATTCAATTTGAAGTATATTTTACATCAAGTTGTAGTAAATTTTCCAACATTTTGATGTAAATTGTTCATCAGTTTGCTGTACATTTTTTGTCAATTAGACGTAAGGTTATCATTGATTTGATGTAAGTTTGTCATCAATTTGATGTAAATTGATCATCATTTTGATGTAAATTTTTTGTTAACGAAAAAAAAATCAATGAATATTCGAACTCACGGGCGGTGTGTTAACACCTTTCTGTACCTGTTCGATAGCTCTGAACACATTAGCAAATGTTACATTGGAAAATAAAAAACAGCCTTCAATCATATGATGACGTTACATTTAAATAATATTAATACTTAAAATTATTTAAAGACCAGTATCATTATTTTCTTGCTTAATACTTTCATCATTATCATTATTTCTTGCTTAATACTTTTTGTTTTATTCCCACAAAAAATAAAGAGAATGCAAAGCAACAAACACATGCACATACATACATTGTTATGTTTGTACATACGCTACACAAGTTCACACAAGTTTCGTTGCTCTCTTGCTATCTCATTTTTATATACGTATAACCACGTCATTATTCTCTTTGCTCTGAGAGTGCTCCGTACCCACCCAAATCAACTATTCGCTGCCACTACATCAGTCTGACAGTGACGGACAAATCTGTGTTCTATATAGGGGTGGGTCACCCTTATCACTTGGGGATATGCAAAATACATTTTGACCGATTCTGACAACTACCCGATATGTACACAAAATTTCATACAAATCGGTCCAACCGTTTCGGAGGAATTTAACGCCAAACAATCTGTGATCGCATTCGGACAAACTGTGTTTGGATGTGTTCTTTTTGTGAGTTTAGTCCCTGCCCCCGCCTATAGATGTTAACACATCAATAAAACAATATTTAGCTCACTGAAATAAATGTTTTTGTTTTGTCATAAACAGAGCGATGACAAAAAGTATTGAATAGTATAGAGAACTTATTACACTCATTTTTCGGACTCATGTAGAGAGTCTGATAAAAAGACCATAAACGAGTCTTATTATCTTTATAGGATATTTCAATATAAATGCACCATTTCGACAATGTTATTACATAAAACAATACAAAAAGCATAAATGTTTCAAAAGGCATCAATGTTTCACATCAAAATTATGAATAGACCCAGTTATGACAAAAAGAGAGTTACACGTTTTGAATCACTCGCCAGATGTCGCCAGTTCTTTTAAGTCAAACATTTCGTTCCATGAGTTCTCTATACAAATTCAATACTCTTTGGCGACGACGACCTGCTTGTTTGTTCGCTGCCGTTATATCAATACCTTCATACTTATTTTCAGGCAGAGACTATTGTTGTACAACAACCACTTATGTATGTGATGCTAACGCTGTGTGTTATTTGCATGTGTTCACTTTGGTAGTTTGCCCTACATCAAAAATCTACAAGAACAGGGTAAAAGACCGCATGAAAAATGCTCTTAGCGTGAATGTTTTCTGTCCATTTCTCGATTTTCTATTATGTGCTTATGTTAAATTTTATACGCCTTTTTGAATCGATCCCACTAATTATTTCCAAATTCCGAGGATGGAGATTGATGGAAAAACGATTATCAATTCAATAAAGTTGGAAATGGTGAAAAAAATGCACAATCTTCAAATTGAAGAACTTTATTTATTGAATTGATGAAATTTGTCACCAATTCAATGACAAATAATTAATGCCACAGTGACCCTATATTCGTGTAAAAGAGGCGTCGGAGGCGATGAGGCCTGCCCCAAAAAAGAGTTTTGTTTGGATATATACAGCTGTAATACGCCCGAAATTTCTCGCGCTGGAAAAAATCCACATACCTAAGTCGATTGACAAAAGTCCAGAGAATCACAATGATGTGCACCACCTGTGCCCCTCGCATAACCTCTACCCTTGGTTTGGGGTTTATCCTTCAATTGTTGCTACTATATTTGCTAGGGAGGGAGACATTTCTCACGATAAAGTATGAGTCCATATGGTCATGGTCATGGGACTGAGGCTTACATGGCACCTACTTCTAAGTTTCAAAGAAACTTCTCCACTCATATCCCAAAGAGGGGGGACTGGAAGGACGCATGCCAGGTTATAGAAGGTATTTAGGCTCCTAACCTGATGGCTACAAACTAGATGACCAGACAGGTTTTGGTGTGTATTGTACAGAGGCGGGTCTAGTCCTTGCACAAAGGCTACCTGACCATTATATTGGCATTCAGGCAGAAGTCTTGGCGACAGGAAGAAACGTCATCACCGCCTGGTGTATCAACATCTACTCTAACTGTCAGGCTGATATAAAATTTCTGCAATCTGCATTTCTGGCTTTAAGAGCTGCCAACACTAGCCTCGAATATGTAATTGAGATCAGCAAGTGGTTCGATATCCATCTTATATTGGTGTCGAGCCACTGGACCAATCCGTGGATCCATAGACGGTACGATCTGGCAAGATTAGGGACTAACTTACCTGTTCTGTTGGATAAGGAGCATGAGCGAATGGCGCTCGTCTGCAGGCAAGCTTATGCTTAAAACCGAAGCTCTCGGACACCCGAATGGTAGACACAAAATGCAGAATCACTAGTCAAGTATGGTTTGGTCACTGGACACTGTTATAATGGCAGACACTCGTCTAAACTTGGAGTCTCAGCTCCTGATTACTGCAGAAGCTTTGGGGATGAAAAGGCCCTTGCTCTTTTCTTACGATGCTTTCGCCAGTGATTTTAAGGCACCCGTTTCTTCTGCGGAGTGTGACATATATGCCGAGGCCACCCAAAAATGGGAGTTATATGTAATCAAACTACATCTTCGCTACTGAAAGAGGGAAGATGATAAATACTACGATTACTCCTGAAAAGTATACAGTGTCTATGTATTCCACTATCTGTAGTTTTGAGTCAGATTCAACCTAAATCAAATCAGATCTATTTCTCCTTGCGACATAAGAACTTTCAAGGCGGCAGAAGCAGCCTCAGAAAGGTGGAATTTAATTTGCAGAAGCCGGATCATAATCAAAATTCGCCACCACAGTTGCATCCGCCTTGTAGTCGGTGCCACCAAGAAGCTCATCTTCAAGTGACTCTTGCGATAGGGGAGATTCCCCTAAGGAAACTACACCAAGATTATGTGATGGATCCGTATGAGACCCAGCACCTGACTTGATGAGGTGCGGCAGAGACTCGGCATTCAGTATACAATTTGTATGCCTGCGGTTCAAACGACAGACCTTGCAGTTTTTGGTTGGAAGACCAGGATTGCAGACTTGCAGCCCTTTATGTGTGAGTCCGTATCGAATGGTATTGCCGGAATACAGGTGTGCGCCCTGGGCCGAGACGGGATGTCGTATTGTTTGATAACATCCAGTGACTCACCCAGCCAGATTTCACCTATTTTCCTACCTGCAAGTCCGTGAGAACATGCATATAACATGTGGGAGACACAATGATTAATATGTTATTATACGTGTTTTTGTGACCCAAATATAGCTTTGTTGAAAACTGCTAATAACGAAAATGTGACAGACAACAAAGAAACGAAAAGACAGCAGATTATCAATTCATGCAAAGAATGCTTGTGCTGAAAAAGAACGACCCCATCAACATACCGCAGGAACCATGTAGATGTTTGCAAGCATTGTTTTCTTGAATTGAAGACCTGCTCTTTTTTCGCTTCTTTGTTCTCTGTCACGTTTTGTTTCCAGCAGTTTTCAACAAACAAAGCCACATTTGGGTCACAAAAACATGTATTACAACATAGTAATCATTGTGTGTCCAACATGAAATATTGAATAGCAAACACAATGTGTTTGGACACAAATATACTATATTTGCAACAAGCTACAAACACGTTTATGTAAATATATGGTTGTGCCAAACATGTACACGGTTCCTGCGTAATGTTATAGGGGCCGTTTATTTGCAGCGTGTATGACTTGAAATGGTCGAACGCGTCACGGAAAACTGGAGTCACAGAATATACCATATTAGCCCACAGAGCAGTACTAAAGAGCGTTCATTACTCTCTTCGATGCCTCTTCATAACGACGCGGTAGTAGGCCATTTCATCGAGTTCGAGTTGCTTTGGTAATTTACTCTTTGGTTGGATAGAAATAAAAGGGAATTCGTATTTTCGTTCGATGCAAACATAATTTAGCTGTCATTAGTATCAATCAAACACTTTTAAACTTAGTTTGCTGCATGGTCTTTAAACTGTATGCCTTCTTTGGTCTCTCATTCTCCATCATTTCCCTAGTGGCTTTTCGATCAGCTGTGCCATAGAAACCCCCTGGTTAGGCCCATTTAGTCACAATATTTGAAGGAATTAATCTTTAAGAAATACGCGAAAACAATGTTACTTCCGTATGATGTCAAACATTATCCAATAAAATTATTTTTTATTTTTGAAGAATTATCGTCCATATAAATGAATCACCCTCTACTTCATGTTTTCATGGAAGAGCGATATGTTGTAATTGTTTACAAACATAAAGTTGTATATCCAATTCGATAGCTGGACATGGAATATGTACAGTGTGAACTCAATATTTCGTGCAATATACACAGACAGGAACAAGACACTTTATCGCGGACAAATCGCTGCAATTGACGTGTCGGCATAAAATTAATCACGACGCGTATATTCTCGCTTATGTCTGGCGGTGTTCGAATGAGTGAATTCCTATATATGTTTTTGCTGGCTTAAAAATATTTCCAGATTAAGCTGTAGTAAATGTTGTAATTTTTTCCAAGTGTCACTTAGTATAATTTGCATAAATTTGTCACGTTTTTGTCATATTTTATAACTTTAACGGTTAAAATTCAAACACCTGACTGACCTTATGTGTCACTTTGGTAATTTAGCATAAGTCGATAAAGTAACAACGAAAAATATGTGAGAAATCATAAAAATGTGATAACGAATCAATAGCATTAGCAGGAAAATATTCAAATCGGAGTTTGCTCTAGTAAATATGAGTCAGCCTGAACAAATTCTCTCTAATACGATGTGTGTCATTCATTAAGATGACACATAGCCATTTTCAATGTCAAATTTTCGAACGCCCTAATGGCGACACACACATACATACGTGCATACATATGTTCCCTAACTCTTTGTTAGTACATATATTAACTATAATTTGAAAATAATACGCTGGATTAGAGAATTTTCTACCTCCCGCACCTTAAATGTCTGACGATGTAGCCAAGGTTTCCTGCACTACGTAATAGTGTTGACATTTCCAACTGTCACTGAAGGCCCTTTTGCAAATGACGTCATACATTGATAGCAACTCGCAGCAAAAAGTTATCACAAACTAATCATCCATTCTGTGCAAAACATTGAGCTGTTTTATTTGGGCGAAATACAAATTTCATATTGTTTTCCTCGTGGTTATTGTTCCATTTGTTGGAGTATTGTATTTACTAATATTACGTTTTTTTTTTTACTAATTTTTGTTTTGCTACAATTTAATTGATTAGATTGGTTTTCAGTTCCCAGTAGATAATTAGTGCAAACGCAACAGACTACGCGATGCGAACATTGCAGCTCTCGAATATACAAAGGGGGGAGTACATGATCCCATTTTAACCACATAACACCGTATAATTTACAACCGCCATAAATTAATAGTCTCCATTTGCGAGTGCAGTAGTGGCTATAAGGAACTACCTATATGTGCACATACATATCTCCAAACTTACGTCTGTTCTATATTGGCACTTAACGCAAACGCCAGCTTCAATCGCAGATAATTTTGCCATTGGCGCGCAGTTAAAATGGGTTAAATGTTATCGATGTTGCCGATGATGATAATAATGATGATATACCACTCACTCTACATGACCCAGTACAAGGAGTGCTCACACAACTGTGTATTAATCAATTTGTATTTTTTTGTTGTTCTCTCTAAATTTTCTTATTAGTAGGTCCATGTTTTGTGTCTCTTCATTTGTCGCAACATCACCATGAAGATAAAAGTCATGTCGCTCGCTGTTTTGTACACGAACCAATTGATTTCATTTGTGTCTCAGTAGCAAAATTTCTAGGGCATCGTGGGAAGGGAGGCGAGTTGTTGAATTGCCAATGTCATTTCCAGATTATCGAGGACATCTGAAATCCGTTTCGATAACAGGACAACTGTTAAGTATTAATTGCAAGTAGTCATAGAATGAAGTCAAGTTTTTCAAAAGACACCCTAAACTCAAATATAAAATATATGAAATTAATGTTTCATTTAGAAGGCGGTCCCAAAACTAGCCGACCTACCAAAAAAGAGACAATAAAGTTGGGAAAAATTGTCTTTATTTTTCAACATAATCTCCTTTTAGCTCGATACACTTTTTCCCATCGGTATTCAATAGCTTCGATAACCTGTTTATAGCAAGAATTGTCAAACTCCTTAAAATCGTCATCAACCCCAGACTCCACATCTTCATTGTAGGCAAATATTTTACCACTAAGCCATTTTTTCAAGTTTCGAAATAGAAAATAGTCCGAGGAAGCTAAATCTGCCGAATAAGGTGCGTGATGCAGCAATTAGAACTTTAATGTGAACTGCACCAATGTCTTGACGAAACAACTCTTTCTCTTTCATCAAATGCAGTCTTTTCTCCACAATTTCATCACTTAAACGCTGGAATAAATTGGCATAATATTCACCGTTGATGGGGTTTTCCCATTCCATACTATTATTGGCCGTCGGTGATGCAGTGGTTAGTGTGCGCGGCTCTTGTACATGAAAACGTGGATTCGATCCCTGCTCTGACCACCTTACATTTCCTTCGACGACAGCCACCTCGCTTAGTGATGCCGACACTATCGAGTATTTAGCCATGAAAAAGCTTCTCAAAATACCGTTCGGAATCGGTGTAAAACTGTAGGTCCCACTCAGTGAGTATAAACCTAGAGAGCGCATAGCGCATTGCTTGTGAGAAGCTCTCCCCAATCCCTTCATGGGTTGTAATGGGAAAACATTTTTTGATGTGTTAACATCTATAGGCGCGGGTAGGGCCTTAACTCACAAAGTGAATACATCCAAATACAGTTTGTCGGACTGAGTTTGTCCGACTGCGATCACACAGATTGTTTGGCGTTAAAGTCCTCCGAAACGGCAGGACCGATTTGTATGTAAACTAAAAGGGAATGCGGATTTTCGTTCGATGCAAACATAACTTAGCTTTCATTAATATCAATCAAACTCTTGTAGACTTAGTTTGCTGCATGGTCTCTAATCTGCATGTCTTCTTTGGTCTCTCATTCTCCATCATATCCCTAGTGGCTTTTCGATCAGCTGTGCCATAGAAACTCCCTGATAGAACACAGATTTGTCCGATTGCGACACACAGATTTGTCAAGCTGCGAAAAAAAACCCTGATTTAGCGGCAGCGAATAGTTGTCTTGGGTGGGTGCGGAGCACTCTCAGAGCAAAGAGAATAATGACGTAGTTATACGTGTATAAAAATGAGATAGCAAGAGAGCAACGAAAATTGTGTGAACTTGTATAGCGTATGTACGAACATAACAATACATGTGTGTACATGGGTCTGTTGCTTTGCATTCTCTATGTTTTTTGTGGGAATAAAACAAAAAGTATTAAGCAAGAAAATAATGACACATGTGCTTGCACTGGTCTTTACATAATTTTAAGTATTAATAGTATTTAAATGTAACGTCATCATACGATTGAACACCATTTTTTATTTGCCAATGTAACATTTACTAATGCGTTCATAGAAATCGAACAGGTACCGTGTAACAAAAAGGTATTAACACATCGCCCTTGAGTTCGAACACTCATTGGATTTCTTTAAATTGTTTTGCTCCAAAAAGTACAATAACTTTGTTCGTTACTGTAACGAAAATTGAGCTGTTACAGCAACGCAACGACGAACGGTCAACGAAAATCTTGAATGACACGGTTCGTTGCAGCAACGAGAAAATGTTGTAAATTTTTTATTGCAAGTAGAGGACTGGAATGGGAGAATCGTGTTCAAAAAAGTGTATTAAATTTTTGGTCAATATGGGGCTCAAATGACGTGCTATGAATGAGCATAATTAGCAAAATTTATTTTCAACCTTTTTACGGAGTATTTTTTCACGGCATATATTTTCAGATTTTTCGCGTATTTCTCATTGTAATTCGCGAATAAGCTTTTTATTATTTTTATTTTATGTATTTGAAAATATTTTCATGTAAATTACACAATCAAGTAAATTGAAAATGTAAATGAAAAATTGGGAAGAAAAGTATGAAGTATTAGGACGAAGTACTCTATCGAAAATTTGAAAATATATTTGTCTGTTTATGCTCGTCACGACACGTCGTTTGATTTAATTTTTTTTTTATCAAATTAGTTAGGAATCGAAGCTTCAATGACCGGTAGGGGGCTACAAGTACCCTCGTATAAAAAAAGTTTGAAGTCTTCAATACGCATCGGTTAAGACCCCCTCCAAAAAAACTTTCCAGCACACCCTATTACGCATGTTGTTTGAAAGTTTATCGAGATGAATGGGTTGATACGACAAAGCAGTCGACTATGCAACGCAATTGCCTTTTTATGTCTTTGTTAATACTATTTTGTCCAACTGTGCACAAACATACGGACATCGAATTGTATGTAATTTCATTGAAATTGAAAAGTCACACAAGAAAATATAAAACGAAGAATTTTATGTTAATGGTCAGACAATATTGAGATGCTTCAGTTGCCATATTTAGACTCAAAAATGCATAATAAATTTATTCGTTGCAGCAACGAAAATTGAGGTATTGCAGGAACGCAACTAGGAGTGGTT
This sequence comes from Phaonia tiefii, assembly GCA_963931995.1. Classification (NCBI taxonomy): domain Eukaryota; kingdom Metazoa; phylum Arthropoda; class Insecta; order Diptera; family Muscidae; genus Phaonia; species Phaonia tiefii. The sequence goes on from OZ008370.1 coordinate 78,870,126, forward strand.
AAAATACACTTGCATGACATGTTTCGTTGTATTAAAGACACCTTCGTTGGTATGTACGTTACTTTCATTGGAGTAATGTTAACAGCCGTGTTATCATCTCTGCATCGAATCGTTTTGACTTCAGTATAGGTGCTAGGGAATTTCGTTTATTGTTCAAAAGTGTTTTCTTCTTCTTAAAAGTATGCTGTCTACACGCTGAAAACTAACGGCCTCTCTAACATATTCTCCCAAACATATTCTGCTGGAACCATGTATATGTTTGGAACACACTTCAAACATTAATATGTTTGCAGATCCCAACCTCACTTGTGTTCAAATGCAAACAACATCAGCTGGCAAACATGTATGCTTTTACGTGGAAACATATGCGTATTTACCCCCAAACATAATAATATTTAAAAACGAATTATTCATTGATTACTATATATATGTATGTATTATTTATTATAATTAATTAATTAAATTAATTTAATTAATTTTATCAATATAAATCCACATTTATAAATAATTCATACAACAAATTAAAAGATTTAAAACGGCAATTTTTACACTCAGGTGCATTGAATGCATTATTTGCTTTTTTTCATGAAATGAGAATCTGCTGCTCTTTTGCTTCTCCTTTTTTTTGTTGTCTTTCACGTTTTTGTTTTCGGAAGGTTTTAGCTATGCGTTGGTTATCACTATCCGTTGGTACACAAAGATTATGTGTATATATAAATCGAGTTCATGCAAGCCAAGCGTTTATTTCACAAATGGTCCGACATTCCGATTTTTTCAGTGGAGCCTCGGGCAGAAAAAAGGGATTCACGTTGTTGCCCTTTCTAGTTTCTTTCACACTTTGGTGGCACACATGAATATATGCGAAACACATACACAAACCATTTAAGCGTCCGAGCCTACGTTTATTCTTTATCCACTGATCAAGCGCTTTTGATATCCTCTGTCCGAATTAACAAATAAATTAAAAAATCCATTGACGACTGAATACATGAAATTAAAACGCAATACATCAGCAAAAATAAGAAACACTGACTTCATCTGCAATTTGCACGCACAGTCAGGAATGTTTTTGACTCACTGACTGAGAAAATAATGCAAAAATACAGAAACACACTTACAAGATAGACTATCTCGTTGTCCCTCTTTTATTCTCTTGCTCTCGACAGGGCATAGACGGGGCAACAAACACAGCTGTATTTTTATCACAAACATAAATATATGTGGGTCGCAAACACATATATTATAACATATTAATCATTGTGTCTCAAACATGTAATATTGAATAGCAAACACAATATGTTTGGACACAAGTATATTATATTTGCGACAAGCTCCAAACATACTTTATATTTGTATCCAAACAACAACAAAAAACGTGTATATGAAGGTTTTTTGTACCAACGTTATATTTTTGTATAATTTATTTTGAAACGTGATTTTGAAACGTAATTTATTTTGAAACGTGACTTGTTTCCGATTTATTTTTTACATTTCTGCTTTTTGTGAGAACTTTTCTCTTTGTGTATTGTTATGCACAAAATGTTCTTGTAAAAGATCTAAAACTGTATTATGTTTTAATCCTTGACTTAACAATCCGTCCTTAAGCATTTTGTTACACGTCCGCTAAAGTTTAACGTTCTTTCCCTCCAAGTATGACACATCTAACGATCGTTCCCAACGCTTTATCTGCGATATTTTTTGAGGTTGTTCCAGGATTGACTGACGAGTCCAAAGTTCTTCGCCCAACCCCAGTTTAATTTGTCATAACAACCGTTATTTAACAAAAACCAAGAAACAGAAATTACTGACAAAAGTTGTCTGCTATCATGTACTCCGCACAGTCCTCCCTACATCGAGTAGATTGTTTCTATACCTCCTTGCCATGGCCGGATGTTAGACGAAGGAGGTCGTGGAAGTTTTTGGTTTGGCGCTTCAAAATGGTGTCATAGGTTGGTTGGATTCTATTTAATGGATACCCAAAATACAACAACACATTCAACCATAGACAGACACCCCAACACGCTCATACGAAAATGAGTCATAAATGTATATTTACGACGTACGAATGTGTGTGTTGTATGTTCGGGGCCCTGCAGATATTGAAAGTACTCCAAGGTATTTCATTTCATTTAACACAAAATATTACTACTCGTGTACATTTACCTAGATGTGAAAAATATTCTGAATGAAAAAGCAAAGAACTATAAAACTAAAGGTGACATGCAATGCCAGTTGTATAACATTAAATGGAGGTTTCATTGAAATATTCAATAGGAGAATTCACGCCATTGCGACGGCAGGAGTGCGAGTAAGTTTGCATGTCAACACTTTAATTATGGAAATTTATAGAAAATTGTTGTATTTTTTTTGCTAAATCAAGGAACAATTTCAGGCAATTTCTTTACTCATGAATTCTCCTTGGCAAATACTGCCTTATTTAACATAAAAAGCCAACCATAACTGCCAAACTGTGTGATTAGCAGCTGTTCGCTTGCACATCTTTTTCTAAGTTATTCCAAATATGACCATTCTACACTGAAAATTGTACTTCACAAATACTCGGAAATCCTTTATAGATTACGAATTCATCCAATAATTTTCGGTTGAAGAAACATTTCATAGAATTTCTGGAACAGTCAAATAGATTCTATGAAACGAAATATATGAAATTTGTTCATAACATATATGAAACATTTTTAAAAGTTCTAATAAATATAAATAAAGTTAAAAGTTCAACACTATGAAAAATCGTTATTTTTTGTTGTTTGGATGCAAATACAACGTGTTTGTAGCTTGTCGCAAATATGTTATGCTTCTGTGCAAACACACTGTGTTTGCTATTCCATATTACATATTGGAGACACAATGATTGATAGGTTCTAATATATGTTTTTGTGACCAAAATGTGTCTTTGATTGTTGACAACTGCTGAAAGCAAAACCGTGGCAGGCAACAAAGAAACAAAACAGCAGCAGATCTTCAATTCATGAAAACTTATTGAAGCCACCCAGTCACTCTTTCTAATAAAGCAAAATTGGGTGCAATATCTCTAAAACTGAATGAGATACAATTCAAGAAATTCGAAAAACCAGATCAAAATTTTACGCTTTGCAAAGAACGAAAAAGGCGAGTATCTGTAATATGAAAAAATTGTAACTTTTTGTGGGCATTATGAAAAATTATGCCAAATTATGTTTAAAAAATATAAAAGAGAAAATCAAAATTTTGTTGTTTTCGTTAAAATCCAAAAAACAAAATGTAGTGAACTTTGTAAATTTTTCTAAATACACCCCACTGTGCGATTTTCAATATTGATATATCGCAATAATCCTTAACTCCTTGCCTACACTTGGGGTTTTGCAGGGCTTGAAAATATAAGAGATATTTCATTTTGTCCGTTGGGAATCGATTCTGAACCACTGTGCGGCGACAATATCGAGCAACTAACCATGCAAAAGATTTTCAAAAACCCGTTCGGACCCGTTGGTAAACTTTAGCTCACTGATTATGAAAAGCTATGGTCTCTCCCTTCATTGGATGCAGTGGGAAATACATTTATTTATTTCATTTTGCTTCCAACTCATTTTTGGTGATCCACTTAGAGAGTCTCCAGATAAAACCCTTGATCACATTTCTATATGTGTCGGTGCATTTTCCCTGCACTGCAATTGGCAGGTCGACAGGATATATTACGGCGTTGCTACCATAGATTAATTTATACGCAGATTTGTCAACTCGCTCAACGGTTTAATGATTGAAGGGAAGCGAACTTGTAGAAGTTGCAAGTTTGAACGTCTAGAGAAGAAATCTGTCGCTGAGGTTTGATAAACACAACTGAAATTGGTACTCCGAATGTTCAAACTATGTAAATATATGAACATCGTGAATGCACACAACTAAAAATGGAGGATATTGTTCGATGTTGCTGACAGACGGTCGTTTTAGAGTTGGGTAGGGTTGGGTAGTTCATGAACTATCTAGTTCATTTTGGCTGACCAGACATCAACCTCAGGAACGTAATGCACTTGTTCGATACGGCGCGTACGTTAGTGATTGTAATGTCTGGGCACCTTAAATGAACGAGTTCGAGAACTAGTGAACGAGTTCGACATAAGTCTAGAGTTGGGTAGTTCACGAACTATATGTATATTTCATTTAGGGCGACCAGATACCTCACCAGACTTCACATAATGCAAATGTTCGAAGTGGCAAGTATGTTCGTGATTGTTATGTCCGGGCACTTTAAACGAACGAGTTCGAGAACTAGTGAACGAGTTCGATACAAGACTAGTACGTTTCCTCATTGAAAAAGCGCATAGAGAAACGTTAGATGAGACGGATAACAAATCTAAACTATATATAAATTAATCTATGGTTGCTACCTGATCCCTTTAGCTCAAGCGAAATACTACCCAGTGCTAAATTAAAGAGAAGTGGAGATAAGATTATACCTAGAGCAGTTCCTCTATTCAGATTTCTAGTTCGATTAGCAGCGCTTGAAGTGCTTGTTTTGAGTTCAACTATCGAAACCGACATATTCGAATAACCGATTTTTGATTTATTCGAAAAATCAAATTTTTGGAAAACCGGTTTTCAGTTTCACAGACTGGAAAAAACGGGTGAAACCGGTTAATTGGCATGGAAAACGATATGTTTAAATTTGTGGAGAAAAATTAATACAAAATCAACACAAAACATCATTTCTTGTCTTGTTTCCTTTGACCGTAAAAAGGATTATTATTATTCAGAAAATCTACCAACATATATTTTAATGTAAAAAAAAACACATCAGTTAATATTTATCTTGTGAATTTTCTTTTTCGTGAACTGAATTATAGTTATAGTATCATAGATTAGTTTGGATTAATTGCATTAAGTTGAATTGGATTTAACTGAACTGAACTTAAATTGAATTGAATTGAATCGGATCGAATTGAATTGAATTGAATTGAATTTCATAAAACTGAACTGAATTGAGTTGAATTGAATAGAGTTGAATCGAATTGGATTCAATTGCATTGAATTAAATTGAATTTAATTGAACTGAATTAAATTGAATTGAATTAAATCGAATTGAACTGCATTGAACGAAACTGAACTGAACTAAATTGAATTAACTTGCGATGATTGAATTTAATTAAATTGACTTGAATCGAGTTGAATTGAGGTGAATTGAGTTGAATTAAATTGACTTGAATTGAATTAAAATGAATTGAATTAAGCTGAACTGGACTGAACTGAGCTGAATTGAAGTGAATTAATTGAATGAATTGAACTGAATTGAATCGAGTTGAACTGAACTGAACTAAACTGAATTGAATGCAAGTGAATTGCACTGACTTGAATTGAATTTAATTGAATTAATTTGAATGGAATTGAATAGAATTGAGTTGAGTTGAATTGAGTTTAAGTGAATTGAATTGACTTGAATTGAATAGAATTGAATTGAATTGCATAGAATTGAACTGAATTGAACTGAACTGCATTGAATTGAATTGAATTTACCGGAATTGAACTGAACTGCATTGAATTGAATTGAATTGAACTGAATTTAAGTGAATTGAATTGGTTTGAATTAAATTTTTTGTTTTATTTATTGTTTCATAAAGTTCTTGACAAAAATAAATGCTTACTTTGAAATTAAATTAAATGAATTAAATTGGATTATATTGAATTGCAGTGAACTAAATTGAATTGGATAAAATTGAATTGACTTGAGTTGAATTGAATTTAATCGAATTGAATTGAATTCAAGTGAATTGAATGAAATTGAATTGAATTGAGTTGAATTGAATTGAATTGAAGTGAAGTAAATTGAATTGAAGAAAATTGAATTTGACTGAATGGAATTGAATTGAATGGAGTTGAAGTAAATTGAATTGAATTGTTTTGTACTATTATTATATAAATTCAGTCATTTCGTATTAAATAAAAGTAAAAAGCAAAAAAAAAAAATTAAATTAAAATTAAAGTATAAAAATAAAAATCAATTGAAATAAAATTTTGTTTACAAACAAAAATTTATTTACGGATCTGCAACGGATCCGTAAATTCGCGATTACAATGATTCCTATTGTAATTTTTTTTACGGATCCGAAACGGGTCCGCAACGGATCAGTAAATTCGCGATTACACTGATTAATTTTGTTAAGTCTATTACGGATCCGGAACGGAACCGCATCCGTTTTTGTGCACATTGGGTTGTTACTGCCTAGAACTCCAACGACATCTGCTGCTACCATGTATTTGTTGGCAGTGGCTACAAACGTGTTGCCGTATCGCATTTTTTTTCACCCATTACACCAAATGTTGCCACATTTTGTAGTATTAAGTGTGGATCGTGTTTTTTTTTGGAAAATCATAAGTGGCATTAGTTTAATGGTATAAAAAAACAACCCTAATATTGATTAATCAAATTGAAGATAAATCGATTAATCGTATATATGATTAGTCAAAATGTAAACGATTAATGAGGTTGCCTGACTAATCAATTAATCGAACATCGCTAGTAGAGTTGGGTAGTTCAAGAACTATCGAGTTCATTTAGGCTGACCAGACATCATCACTTGTTCGATACGGCGCGTACGTTGGTGATTGTAATGTCTGGGCACCTTAAATGAACGAGTTCGAGAACTAGTGAACGAGTTCGCCACAAGACTAATCCTTCGCCTTTATATTTTTCTTAGCAACATTGAGATGTTGCTTGGTACATGTTGCTGACATTTCGTGCGATTGCCGGAAATATTTTTATAATTAAAATTTTATTTTTTATCAAATTTTGTAAAATTTGTTTGATTAACATAACATAGCGCAACTGTTCTGATGATTGTTTTGTTTTTATTTAGTCTGACTATTTTCAATCCGCATGACTTCATATCATATTCCTTCAAATTTGTCTATGAATCATTTTGATAAATGGAATTCTTGAAACAATTACACATAATCAGCAAAATACACAGTCATACACCAACATCATCCACCCCATCATATCCGTCCTAAATAATAATATATAAAATGCTCCACATTAAGAACAAATAAGATGTCTTGTGAAATCAGCAGTGTGGTAGGTCAGGATTTTGGTATCTTAGATGAGCCATGAAAAAGAAGCATGAATAGATTTGTCATGAGACATTTTTGGGCACAGTGCCCACTAGTAGAATGAATTGTGGTTCATTAAGAAACCTAAAATAACTGGCTGGCGACTACTGGTGCATATGGGATAAAAATCACGCAATATTGACATTCAATTTAATGTTAGGAATTAATCCCCCCCCCCATGTGCAAGATATGAAATCATGTAATTTTGAATGGAATAGGCGCCTGTGGCGATTAACCGAATTGAGAATATTCGGTGTCGCCCTTACACCATATGGCATTGTAATGGCGGAGCAAACAAATTTTGACGTTTGTAAGACATGCCCGATTGTGCTGTTCATAAATTCACAAATTTTCAAATGTTTATTTTTGGGTTCTATTGATTGTTGTGTGTGTGTGTGTGTGTGTGTGTTGTCGTCTGGCTTGTCAATTATTTACTTTTAATCAATTACACCAACGACAGAAAACAGAGAGAGAGAGGGAAAGAGGGAGCGAGAAGGGTTACGGACGGATGGTTGGAGGGACAAACGGCCATAGTCAACCAAATTGTCAATTATTGCAGCCCCCAGCTTCGACATTTCATTAATTCCCACTTGCACAACATTTGACACACACACACAACAGTGAACACGAATGGCCAAACTTCAAATTTGCGTCAATGTCATTTCAAAACCTAAACAAGAGTGGCAACATCAACTCCCCACATTGATTTTTACGTTCAAGTTGAACAGGCACATACATATACACACGCTCACTGAAAATGTTCGATCAAGATTGAAGTGTCAGAGTCTCTTTATGGTTCCCTTGTCGAATACCATATGCTACTGGTGTTGGGTGGTTTAGGATCTTTTCTAGTGGCAAATCAACTCAATCACCAGGGTCTTTGTCTCTGTTTAATTTTAATTTATCAGACTTCATTCAATTTGCTGCCCTCTGTTTCGTTACGATTACGATGTTACAGAAGCTTTAACGGAGCTGGAAATTTGTTACGTTTTCGAATTGAAATTCACTTGTTTTCGAAGATTTCGATCTTCAATCGTGAAGAGGATGATGATGGTGATGACAGAAATAATTGAATTATTATTTATTTTTAACGGGAAACCATTTAGTTGAGGCGCTTTTAAAATGAGGGTTCAATTAAAATTAACTTTGTAACAAATTAAAATATTTTTATTAATTGTTATTGTTTTTGTAATAATCATCAGCGCCCAGATGTTTGTTGGGTGAAATAATTGAATGACTTTATAAATACAACATAACATATGATGACTATTCTTAATTATGTTATTCTTAAGACTATAGGAAATATTGTTATGGTAAATTATGTTTTATTAATAAAATGGTCTAAGTCAGTCTGGTCTAAAAATATTTACGCATTTGTGTCGTTGAAATTTCCAGGTACTCATATGTTCCGATTTCCGCTTGTTTTCATTGCATCTACAAATTTTCAAATCACTTAGGTGAAAGTAACTTGCTTCAACTTTCACCCTGTTTAAAGAAAAAAAAAAAAAAAAAAAAGTGCTTGCTTAGTCCGAAATAACACCTGCTTCTCCGTTTGTTTTCCAGGCTGATGTTATTGTTTTTGTTTACGGCTGATTCGTCCACTACCTAGAAATTCTAACGGTTATCAACGTTCACCCTTTCCTTCAACCATTAAATTTGTCTTGTCCCCGTTTACTGCCAAAGCCACTTTTGCTGATTCCTTTTCAATTCTCAAAAATACTGTAGTAATTTCTCGCAGACTTCGCAAAATGAAGTCTAAATTAACAGCATAAGCGAGCAGCATGTGACTGTTGCTGCTAATTGTTTCATTCGTGTAGAATGCAGCTTTTCTCACGATGATCTCAATTAAAATGTTGAAGAGATCGCATGATAGGGTGTCGCCCTGCCTGAGGCCTCGCCTCGTACTAAATGCTTCAGTGAAAATGCTTCGTGTCGGTCAGTATCATTCTGCAAAGGCGGGTCAGCTTAGCAGTAATAGCAAGCACCGACATAGCTTGGTACAGTTCCCCGTATCGGCCAATCGAAGGCAGCCTTATAATATACACACAGAAAAAAAATAAAAATCAATTTCAATTAAAAAATTTGATTAATTTTTTAATTGATTTTACAAAAAAAACTTCAATTAAAAAAATTTGTAAATTTGATTAAAACATATATTTAAGGTTTTCAAAAATATTGAGTACGTATGTAATCAAGAAAATTAAAAAAATTATAGGTTTTTTTCGAGATTTTTGATTAAATTTTGAAATGAATCAATTAAAACCGTTATTGCTTTTTTGCAGTATGAAACCCCCACCGCCTGCGACGACTCTAGAAAAAACTAAAATGTTATATTTTTAAAGCGATTCTATTCAATGTAGAAAAAAATAAAATTTTTAGAATTTGGATTCATAATCGGTACTAATGTCCGGTTCTCTTAAACTATAATTATATATTAAATTTTGAATGTTTAAACGGGTTGTATTAAATACAAAATAAATAAATCACAAAAAAAATAGTTCGAATAAATTCTGATTGAGGGAATGTAATTCAACAATAAATTCCAATGCGTTATCACAAATTATTTTTATTTTGTTCTTATAACCGAAATTGTGGAACTGCTCTGGTGATTCTGGAGAAACATTAAATTTACCTGCTCCTTCCGCAGCAACCGTCACTCCATTTTGGCATTCCATCTCTTCTGCATATTCAAAGCTTTGTTGGGGAAATATATATGTACATCTATACTGCTTTTATCAAATTTAGGGCACTCTTGTTTTACACGTTCAAAATATCTAAGAAGTCTTAAAGTTTATTTTTACGTGAAATTTCTGAAAACAATTGTATGTGGCATAAGGCGGCAAATTGTGTCTTTTCAAGTGCATACATCAGCCACATTTTTCACTGCAAACAAAACACTCAACGCAAATACTCATTTCCAATAAAATTTATTCAAAAACATTTGCCAATTAAAGACAATTACAAAATAAAATCTTTCAATCAACAATAAACGAATTACAAATAACAACAGTGCTGTATATGAAAGACTAGAGCCGACGACAGCTGGTGCTCAGCCGCCACACATATTGCCTTCCAACGGCGCTGTAAAATTCAACTTTCTGTAAAGTACTTAAGGATATGTTAAGAACATATCATGCATATTTATATTAAAATTAAACATTTTAAAATTAATTTTAAAAATTAAACATTTTTAGCGCCGTCGATTTGCGTCTTGCCAACTCCAAGTTCTGTTGTAAACTCAAAAAATAAATTGTAAATATGATTAAAAATTTAATTGATTCAATTAATTTGTAATTGAATTTTTTGAAGTAATTCAATTATATTTTTAATTGAAATTTACAGGCCAATATTTTTTTCTATGCGTAGAGATTTTAGGTGTCGATTTGTTTTTCATGGGGTTTCTCCAGGATTTGTCTTAATGTGAATATCTGGACTCTAGTTGACTTTCCAGGCCTAAAGCCACACTGATAAGGTCCGATCGGGTCTGCACCTAAAGGCTTTAGTCTTTCGCACATTGCGCTCGAGAGGACCATGTATGCGATGGATGAAAAGTTTATTCCACGTTAGTTGGTACATACACGCTGAAATAGTTGTCTTTTTTGTTGTTGTTGGGATGCAAATATATCGTTTTTTTAGTTTGTCGCAAATATAGTATACTTGTGTCCAAATACATTATGTTTGCTATTTAGTATAACATGTTTGGGATACAATGATTAATATGTTATAATATATGGATTTGGGACCAAAATGTGTCTTTGTTTCTTGAAAACAAAAAAGTGACAGACAATGAAGGAACAAAAAGCAGCAGATCTTTAATTCACGAAAAAATTCATGCAAACATGTACATGGTTCCTGCAATATGTTGCTAGTTTCATCCAACAATCACAAGACCTTGTCTATGCCCATCAGATATATTTTTCTCGGGGTCTTCGCAGGGTCCCATAGTAGACATCCTCCTGCGGCTAATGCTGGAGACAAGGACGCAAGGACGACTTTTAGTAGATTCTATTTCTTCATCAGACGATATTTGCCCTGTACTTTAGTCCCACCGCATGTCTACCAGTCACACAATGCCCCCTCAAAACTGAAGCAAGCACAGATTCCGTGGGTCTGGCTGGATAGAGAAGGTTCATGGATATTCCTCTTTCCACTATCGAGTAGATTAGGCTTGTTCGTACATAATATGTTCCCCTATCCACATCTCCTTTATCATTATATAGGGGTAATCTTCCCGGATATTCTTATAGGTCACTAAACTGCAACCCGGTCCTCATTACATAAATAAGATCACCGACCAATTGACAAAACATTGGAGCACAAACTTCGCAAGCATCTCATTGCACTCCTACTGGCCATACACCAAATTTTGGAGAACGAAAGATACTAGCAGAAGAGAAAAACTACACTTCGAGATAGACGTGGAGATGCTGCATAAAGTACGCGTTCCCGTCAGAGAAAATATTAAATTGTCAGACTGACTGTGACCGATATTCCAAATTTATATGGGTGACGATAAATTCGTATTTAAATTAGCCAAGACACAAACACTTTACTTAGCAGGGCTATGTTATGGAACTAACATGTCTCGGTGAGAATACACATAATTCCCAAAACCACTTTTTGTTCTGTGAAGTTAGATCAATTGGTCCTGAGCAGCTCATATATTTGGTTGTTTGGCAAATATATTCAACTTGGAATGTTTTATTTTCGGAATTTTATAGTCGTGCATTGATTTTTTAATTGAAAATGTAATTATTAAATTGTTTAACACATTCCAGTTAATTCTATAACATAGTTCTGCTAAATAAATTGGTTCGTGGCTTTGCTATTATAAATTCGAATTTATTTTTGAAAGTTTTAATTTTAATGTCATGTGTTTTGTTTTTGTTTATGTTGTGTCAGGGAACCTCGATGAAACAGCTGTTCGACTTGATAGTTGGAGTACTCGTAGAGAATATAGGGAATGGGAGAATGAGCGATAGGCCACTGGGAGAATTAGTGTTGCTCAATGTGTTTTCACACATTTGCCTCCGTGCAGGGGTATCCACGGCACACGTGATCGACTATGTAGTAGGAAATTGATAGAAAACAGAGTGGATACACGAGAGAGCGTTAAGCAACCAGAAACAATGATATTATAATGGCAGCTTGATGATAATGACAGCTAAATTATGTTTTATATTGGTTGCATCGAACGAAAATTTTCATTCCCTCTTATTTCCGTTCGTTTATCCCCAACCAGTGAGTAAAATTCAACAGCAAATCACACTCGAAGAAATGGTATACTACCTCGCCGTCATCGAGAGAACGTAAAGAAAGTCTATTGCTCTATGACAAAACACATCAGCTGAGAGCAGTGTTGCCAGAAGTGACATAAAATGACGATTTCAGCTTCTGGAATGACGATTTTTAGTCTATTCCAAAATTGAAATTGTTGGTAACGCAAGCGCGACAGCTATATATATTTAAACATAAACTTTAACCCATCAAGGGATATTGGGTAGAAAAATTCCCCACAAAGGGAACCATTTCTGAAATAATAGAATTATCGAGATTTAATTTTTGTAGACGGACTGAGGAAGTATAGAACTATTAAAAACTTACGATATTAATGTATAAAACATACCGTGTCAATAATATACATATGTATGTAAATACCCTATATTATCTGTGTGACGTTTAATCAAATATTATCTGTGTGACGTTTAATCAAATTCACACAATTGAATCGGGGGTCAGCCAATTAGGGGTTAATGAAAATTATTCATGAAGAACAAAAACTGCATCGACTCTTCTTTTTTACCCTATAAAATATAAATTTCAGAAATTTTAAATAATTTTATTTTAATTGTCAGAAAAATAGAAAAACGTTTTTCAACACATACCCATTTTTGTATTAAGCGGCCAACATTCTGCGTCTTGACGCCAGGGAAATAAAAAGAATTGTAATTTTTGTCGTTTACGCCAGAAGCGACATCAAATGCCAGGTTTCTTTTTCTTCCATAAGAATACGTGTAAAAATTTGCACCGCCTACGTTATCGCTCCGATTGTGTTCGTACACATATTTGTCAACTGTGTTCGTTGGTTGTTTGACCAATAGTTGAAGAGATTTCGGAATAGAGTTTAAATAAAGATATATGAATTTTAAAAATATTATTATAACATATTGATTTAATTGCTTTGTTTTACTGTTTTCCCCCCACAAAAATATTGAAATTTGGTACAGCAATTGCAGTTTTTAATGTTGACGATTTTTTGACGATTTCGAAAAATTATTTTGACGATTTCTGCACCTCCAATTTGACGATTTGTGATCGACTTTATCTGTCAACACTGGCTGAGAGTATTGTTGGGCTATGGCAGGGGGTTCCTACGGCACGGCTGATCGAAAAGGTACTAGGGAAATGATGTAGAATAAGAGACCAAATCAGATTATAAACCATGCAGCAAACTAAGATTATATTGTGTTTGATTGGTTCTAATGACAACCAAATTACGTTTTATGTTGGTTGCATTGAACGTTCTGTCCGATTTATTTCCATCCGAAGAGTAAATTACAAAAGTAACTCGAACTCGATGAAATGACCGAATACCTTTTCTATTTCTATATGGCTATAGCGTTGGACAGTTCATGAGCTCTATACGGGCACCTTTATTGAACGAGTCCGGGCACCTTTATTGAACAAGTTCGAGAACTAGTGACTGAGTTCGACAAAGTCTATTATGGCGTGTCAAATCCAAAGGCAATAAAGTGTTGGAGTAACATTATTTGTATAGATTTCAATTCAAACGCAAATGGTGAAAACCAAAAATTCTCCTCTTTCTCTATGAAAACTCCAACTATTTCAATGACTTCCCAAGGTTTCCGATACAAAAGACACAACTGTTGCATATAGTGGTTTGTGTACTAAAGCCACACACTGCTTTTGAATTGTTGGCAAGAGTTAATACAACTCTGTAACTTCAAATCCTTCCTGATATTGTATACTATTCCATACCGGAAGAGTTTTTTATTCCACTGCAACAAATGTCATACTTACCACTCAATCTCTATGTCTTCTATTTGTTACCTCAAGTAACCTAAATATTTACGTGTAAAGTAAATAATGACTATTTTTTATGAGTAAAATAAAACGAAATAAGAAAATAAGCCAAAGTATTCGATATTATGTCAATATTTTCACAAAGAAACAAAATCCACTACTAATATTGAGTCAGTCAGACATTCTGCCAGAACACGGTACTTTTTGTAAGAGATGATGACAATTTTATGTTGTCATGTTCCTTTTACTTTTCACACTCATCTTAAGCGGCAAATAAGAGAAAAACAAAACAAAACAAATATTATGCCTTTAAGTTATACAATTGTTGTTTTACTGTTAAATAATACTTTACAGTACCTGTTGAAAACATTATGAATGATCTTCGAATTGTCCTTGTAGTTTAAAAAAATAACCATTTACGGAAGCAAATTTGTACACAAATTGTCAATTTTGTTGGCTTGAAATACCGGTAGATATTGAAACTGACTAAGTCTAAAACTGAGAATTGCAAAAATTTTGTATATATTTATTATTATCAAATTTGTTATTCTCAAGTTTTTAACCGTTCTTTCGTTTGCCGCAAACGAATAGTAACTCTAAACTCTAGAAAACTGTTACGAGATACGAAAACCCCTTCACACTAGAGCAGTGGTAAGCAGCCCATAGCCTCGCGAGGCAGACAATACTCGTATTTTTCTTGTATGTTTCACACACACACGATCGGCAACTCACATGTACACAACAACTACGCTTGAATCGAAGCATCAGTCTATGCGTGTGCGTTTGCGACCGCACGCAAGCACATAATACGTTTGTGTGCGTGCGTTCGGTTTTGCCTACCACTGCACTAGAGATATAAAAGGAGAGAACAGCATAAACTTCAATTAAAGACACATTAGAATAACACATTGGAAGGTCACTGAGTTAGAAGCATTGCTGAACTAGCAAAGAACTAGAGATTAACGCAGTATTATTTGTTGTAATTTTGGGCACAGGCATATTTTGTTTTTGTTTCATGACTCTCACCAGAGGGTTTCTAGGGAACAGCTGATGGAAAAGGTACTAAGGAAATGATGTAGACTGAGAGACCAAAGAAGACAGATATTATAGACCATGCAGCAAACTAAGTTTAAATAAATTATGGTTATGTTGTTTGCATCGAACGAAAATACGCATTCCGTTTTATTTTTGTCCGTATTATGTCCCACCAAATAGTAAATTACCTCATCGTCATCAAGAGAACGTGAAGAGAGCGATAGCGGCTCTTGTCTATTTCTCTATGGTCTAACTTTCAAATTTAACACAAATACATATGAGCAAACAGTACACAAAAGTTAACAACAACAAAATACACTGAATATGACAGATACGGCGCAAGAATGCTGAATTAGCTGTTCTAATGCGTCAACCTCTCCTAGTTCAGCCATGGTTAGAACACTAACGGCCTTATTCATAAAAAGTTACGTCTCTCAAACCTCTCACAAGTTTTTATGAATAAGGCTATAAGAGAGAGAGAGAGAGAGAGAGAGAGCTACGAGAGTTACCTACTTCGAAACGATCGTCCGTCAATCTGAAAGCACGTCCATGGAGAAATAGGCAAGAGTTTCTATCCCTCTCTTTACGTTTTCGATGCAAACAATATAATGATAATTTTGCTGTCAATAAAAACAATTCAGATCCTTACATTGGAATTGTTTCTTTTTTTTGTTTTAATTTTAATGAAACAACCCATAGCTGTTCTTAACATTTTGAGCACTTACTGTTTGCTGTAGCCTAAGTATGACAAATCACTCGAGCCTATAAATACGTACATTTGGAACTATAACAATTCTCATCGCTGTCATAAACACATTGTCACCATACAAATGCTCGTGAGTGTTTCTCATACCTATTGCAAAATCGTACGTACACACATGTATGTACGTCAAAGAATGTTTGGTATGAGAGCAGATATTACGAGTACGGCCGATGAGGTGACAAATCAACGACATTCTTTTGAAATCAATGAAGAAACCTCACGAAAGAATAAACAAACGATTATGAATGAATTGGCTGAGAGAGAGAGAGAGAAAGAGAGAGCGCGATAACACTGGTCTTTCGATGAAATGCTTGGTTGCGTTGCACTGGTTAGACTTCAAGACGATTGGATTTACAACCCAGTCATATTGATAACTACGAAGCTGAGGAATTGACACATTTACCAAACTACCACGATACGCTCAAGAAAATGATGTCAGTCATTACAGATAGTGCATATAATGTAAACTGGGATATTTACGAACCAATCGTTATCATCTTTCGAATGTCTGTCCGCCGCAGTGTGTAAACACACATGTTTATACAGTTTGAGTTTTGTAAACAATACGAGTATCACGGATACAAAACACCCGGGAACAGAGGGAAGTGGTGGACAAGCATTTTCTTGAGGCGGAGATAAGATTGGGCAACCCACCTGATTGCATTTGGTGTCGTTTGATTTCTGATCCCTCTTTGGGATACTCATCTATTTTCACACTCTCTTCATGTTAGGGATTATTGAAGGCGCCAATAGTTGAAAAACCACCATTCACTACCTATAAGGTGTGAAGAGAACACCACATAGTCATTTAAATGATTAGGGTGACAGTTTGTTACGTTACCCTTTTCGAATAAAGATTACATCCAATCACAGCTGTTAAATATCAGTCATTATTTATCGAGTGTATTATTTTGTAAGCTTGATTTTCTTTCTCGTATTTTCTAGTAGTATTTATTTGCCAATTCTCTAACTAAACCTTACAAAAGTATTTAATTGTCCGTCCATGCCAGAGCAGAGTTTTGTTGCTTCTGTGTTATGCCATTTAAAGGCCGTGGGGCAATGTCGAGGTACAGTCCTCTAAGCCTTAAGAAATAAAATAAATGTTACGAGTTGGTTCAAGAAAATGCTCAAGATAACAGCTGTTAACGTACCGTAATGTTTACATTTCATTTAAGCTGTTAAACGTTATGAATTTCAACACGGCTTTGACGTAAATATGTATGTGGATTAAAGTATGTAGTTCTATCATAGTTCCACGCTGGAAGCACAACTTTGGTCATATGCTTGAAATAACCAGCAAATACACAAGCCACAACAGCTGACATGCGTACCTCTGTTATGGCGTTAACATAACTCTGTTAACATGTTGGAAAAGGGTGTGATTAGTGAAATATTATCTTTGGCTGATGCGACCCATCGGATGTAAAACTTGTGAGTTACAAAGAAAATACTAAGCACTATCGAAAGAAATTGACAGTGATCCAAAGTTAATTTAGTACTTAAAAATGTAAATCGATCTATTTGAGACCACAAGGTTTTCATCGAAAGCCAGCTAACGTACAGATTCATATCCGCAAAGAAATGGGCTTAATTCTCTGAAATAGTATTGTCAGTGTACATATAAAAATCAGTGAATGTTGTTACGAAATATTCCCAGGCAGTTAAAGTCGTTTCTTTTGTTGTAAACGAACTACATATAATTTAGCACAACAGTTTTATATCTTGCTTTTGTGGTAAATAAAAAATCTATTATGTAAAAAAAAAAAGTGTATACACACACACACCCATACATTCATAGGTTAGCACTCTCACGAATTGCTTCACTCTCCTATGAGTGGAAACAAACAATCACACATATACTCTACTGTCTCTTCAATTGGTTCTTTCATTTGTCACGAAAAACAAGATATCAAGTTCCAATGTTAACAGCTTGTTCGCCTTCGTGCAAAGTATGCGATGGTTCAGTGCATGGTAAAATGAGTAAGGTAAACTCGTTAGAACAGCTGATTTCAACATATTTCTTGCTTAGGTGTTACTCTTATGTCAAATTCACATGCATTTTGTTTGTGTAATTTTTTGTTTACTTTTACAGTAGATACACACATGAAGAAAATTTAACAGATTATGGACACCAAACAAAAACAAAATGCCTGTGTTTGTTGTAACAATTCCTAGTGCGTTTACCTTACTTATTTTACCATGGTTCAGTGGAAAAACGCGCTGCGCTGGTTTGGAGCGATGTGGCCTGAGTTCAATTTTATTGCAAGGAAACTGTAAGTATCACCAAAATACTTCTATTAGTGAGGGTAAAGACGACCTAGAATTAGACGACCAGAAGATGGGCGAAATTTGGCAACCCTGGTAAAAGAGAACCAAAAAGTGCTAGAAATTCACTCAAAGGCATTTCTCTCAAGCGTCATATCTTGATTATTTCATACTGTTTGCATAGTTTATGTAATTTTACTTTAAAATGGTTGGAATTTGTATAGTTATATACAATAACACTATCAAAAAGCTGCTCGTGTTTTGAAATATTCAATGACGAGAGTAATAGAGAGAACAGAGAATGACTAGGGTTTCACTCGTTGTATTTGTTGGCATTTGAGTGAAGAGAAATTTTGATTGTCTACTTGTGAGGGTTGCTAGGGAAGTATTTTTGTGGCAAACATTTCCCGAATCTCGTGAAATTTTTTATGTTTGGAGTGAGTAGAACACGTTTGCGGCAAACGAAAGAACAGTTGATGGTAAAGTTATTTTTTTGTATGCCAACGTATGTGAAGTTCGTACCAGAAGTTTACAAAGGCTGAAACATTTTTCTAAGTGGATATTGATTGGTTTCTATTGAAATAATTGTGCCTACTTCTGTGCCTGAATTGGTACCATTGATCACACTTATAGAAATTCTTATATGAAATTTATATAGGTCAATTAGTATCGATTGCGGATTCCTCAGTACCGATTCATACTTTAAGGGTGGTATTCTATAAGTCGTGAATCAGTCACTTCGTCACTTTTGTCGTTTTGGTAGTTTATAAAACGTTGCAGCTGTTCGGTGACTACCTGCGTTGAGTTACGTTATTTAATGAGTAGTTTATAAAACGCAGCGCAACGTTTTTGATCACTTCAGCTGTCAAATTGAACACGCCACAGTTGTTATCGTTAGTTGAAGAAATTACAAATTTCAAGAAAAATGTCGATCGAGGATAGGCAGATGGAAGTATTCTGCATTTCAGTGTTTATAAGTAGTTGCCAATTTGGGCTGAAATGCATTCGACGGATAGAGCTCAAACTCTTGTTTTTAAATAATTCAAAATTATACTGTTTACGCACTGAAATTCTTATTTACAATAATAAAATTCGAAATGGAATGTTCAAATAAATAATGCGTTGCAAAACTATTATAATTATATTTAAAAATTATAGACATCCGTTGATGTTGACAATAATAAATAAAAGAAGCATTACATTACAATCAATACATACCGCCAAATGGCACGTGTTTTTGAAAAGACAACTACTGTAATATAGATGGGAAAATTTATTGGACATTGAACCCCAAAATGACAGAGGTGTTTACACATTTTATGTGAATATTGTTGGTATTTGCAGTATTATAAATAATAACAATCTTAAAATCTGTTGATCTACTGAATTAGAGCTAATTTTTTAATCCTTTTCATTCTGAGCATTTCACTCAAGATAACTTTTTCTGATCGATCTATAATTGTTTATTTTAGTTGGGCAACTCTATAAACCGCAAATGTCAGTGACAACTTTCGAAAACGAACGCAAGCCCGAAGTGATATATAAACTACCATTTTTTGACTTTGGCGTTCGCGTTGCCTTCTGCGTTTACGTTCACTTTCGGCACTTTTAGAATACTACCCTAAGTCTATTATTCGTTTCTTGTTGCTTGTGTTTTGAGTTACATATCGTTTGCTGTAAACGGTTTCCGGCTCTCCTAATACTGCAGTAACCTCTCGCAAATTTCGCCCAATGATGTCTACGTCGCGAGCATACGCCAGCAACATATGGCTTTTCATGTCTTGTTCATGTTTACTGTAGCTGTTCTCGTTATTATATCCATTAAGATGTTGAAGAGATTGCACGAAGGTGTTTCGCCTTGTCTAGGTCCTCGCTTGGTACAGAATGGTTTGGTGAAGTCTATACCCACCTCCACTGGTGATTCGGTGCTGGTCAGCGTCATTCTATAGATGCGGTTCAGTTTTGCCGGAATCCCAAATTCAGACATAGCTTCGTACTATTTTCCCCGTATGGGATTATTGAAACAGATTTGTAATCGACAAAAATGTGGTGAGTATCGACTTGATTTTCGTGGGTCTTTTCCAGGATTTGGCGTAGCGTGAATATTTGGCCAGTCTTGTTCTTGCCTGGTCTAAAGCCACACTGATCATGTCCAATTAGGTTTTCAACAATTGGTTTTAGTCATTCACATAATACGCGCGACAAGACCTTATACGCGATGGATAAAAGACTGATACCGCGACAGTTTGAACATACACACGGATCACCATTTTTGAATACAAGACATAATACACAGAGACTCCACTCGTCAGGTATAGATTCTCCCAACCATCGGTGTCGGTGGTGCAACGGTTAGTGTGCGCGGCGTTTGTGCGAGAGAACGTGGATTCGACCACGGCCACCTCGCTTAGTGACGGCGACACAACCGAGAAATAAGCCATGAAATAAATTCTCAAAAACCCGTTCCGAACCGGGGTAAAACTGTAGGTCCCAATCGGTGAGTGAATTGTTCAGTGATTGTTGGAAGCTCTCCCCTATCCCTTCATGGGATGTAATCGGAAAATATTTATTTATTTTTATGTGGTCTAGCAGTCCTTCGCCACCGACCTTAAAAAGTTCAGCGGGTAGCCCATCCACACCATCGCTGGGGGGAAGGGGGGAGTACAATCTACACTATCTTCCACTATCATTACCTCCTGATCTTCAGTGGAAGATTCTGAGTGGAGTAGTGCTGAAAATATGTCTCTCCACATTTTAAGCACACACTGCCAATCTGTAACTAGATTCCCATTCTAGTCCTTGCAGGAGGGCAGCCCATTATTCGGCCCGATATTCGATATTCTTACACTCTGGAAAAAATTTCGGAATTCATTATTCATCCTGCACATTTCGCTCTTTCTCTCTGTTCCGTCTGCCATTTTTTCCGCCTAAATAGCTGGGTGTCCTGCCTTCTCAGCCTCCTGTACCGGTCATTCGCAGCACGCCTTATAACTGACAGTTTCGTTGCCATACGTGCAGCAACTTTTTCATCCGTTGCAATGCGACATTCTTCGTCGTACCATGGCTTATGCCTCTGCGGTTTTTTTATAGTCAATGTGCTTTCAACTGCGCTTTTGGGTCCTCAGGAGTGGGAGTATTATGCTCTAGCAGGAGAGTGAACTTTTGTTGATAGGCCTTTGATATCTCCGGTTTGTCGATATCCGTGTTCCGTGTTCGGCTTCTTGCATTTTTCGCCCTGCTCAGTTTTGTGCGAACTTTCGCAGCCACCCGGTAATGATCCGAGTCGATATTGGCACCTCGAATCACACGTACATCCATTACACTAGAAGAGTGCCTGCCATCTATTACCAAGTGATCAGTCTGGTTCTTCGTTCTCTGATCTGGAGATAACCAGGTCGCCTTATGTATGTCCTTATACTGGAATCATGTGCTACTAACAACCATGTTCTATGCAGCGGCGAAGTCTATCAGTCTAATTCCAATATCGGAAGTGGAACCATGTAGACAGTGATTACCAATAGTTGGTCGAAAGACACTTTCCTTTCCCAATTTGGCATTAAAATCGGCTACACGCTAAGGAAAGAAAAACATTTATTATTGCAATCGTTCATGTAGTTCTCCCAAATAAACTCGTATATCGCAAATGTGTATCATGTTGTTGCAAACGAGTTCTCGTTTGCATCAAACGCGTACAAAATTACATTTGCCGCAAATTTAAAAAACGTTTACGATAAGTAAAATTAACCATTTTTCTGATGAGAGCACAGATTACGAAGAACGTAAATTTCTCTCATTATGTCGACTGTATACACAGTCCTATCCACTCGTTTGGCATTCACACTCACGCATACACATAAAAGTGATTATCCAACTCTAATGCTTCTGCCTTGTCAATACATTTTGGATGGAGAATTGAGTTGTTATTTGAACGCAAGGCGAGACAGACGTGTAAGTAGACAATGAACAAATTGGCAAAAAATTTTAAAACAAACTTTATGGGTAAATCCAAAATCATAAAAGTTGGAAATTTAAACAAAAAAAGAGCTTATGGAAGCCATCAATAAAAATTTTAAAGAACGAAAGAACAGTTGGTGGAACTGTTTTTCGTTTCTCAAAAACGTTTTTTCAGCTCGAACTTTTTCAGTTCTCGCAAACGATTTTTTATTTTGAAGTATCTAGAACTCGGTTGCTGTAACCGAAAGAACAGTTGGTGGAACGGTTTTTCATTTCTCGCAAATGTTTTTTTCAGATTATATTTTTCTTAACACGTTTGCTGCAAACATTTTTCGGTTCTCCCAAACGAAATGAAATTTATGGCTTAACAGAAGTTCGTTTCTCCCACACTGTCGGTGTGTGCACACAAATTAACGAGATATTGAAATATTACGCTTTGATGCGAATTGCAACTATGCTTCGTCAACAGTTAGGGGGTTTTTTCGTTTACTTTTCATGTGTATTTTCATTGCCTATATAAGGGTGGCGGAAGGCAAACCCAGCCCACCGTGGTTTGCATTTTACCTACTGCCAGGATGATCATGTTCCAGCCGCCCATTATGGATCAGACGCTGACCAGAATGCAGTGTGTCGCAACTGAATTTTGTATTTTTCAGGTTTGATCCGCCGTTGACCGGGTGTGTTGGCTCATCCGCCTTCAAAGGACAGATGCAAATGTCCAGTAGTTCGAAGAGCTTCAGTGACAGGGTCACCTACTAAGACCTACCGGAGACGTATCAGTTATCACATCACCAATCAAGCTGCTCATTCGTTTTGCCTTCTCACTTTAGCTATCTAACGAAGGTTTCCGATAAAGCCATTGCCCAGGACATACTGTGTGGAAGTAGCGATCTGCTTGAACTGGCCACTAACAAGTGAATGGCTAAAAGAAAATTTCCACCTCCACTGACAGTCCCATGTCTCTGAATTGTTTCAATTGGTTGCAGTGTTTTAAGTTGTTTCAATACTGCAACCAATTTGTAAACTCCCTGATTAGTATCTACAGTTTGACACCGCGGTTTGACAGGGCTATGTATTGATAGACAATTGAGGGCATGGGAATTAAAACTCGGTAAAGACCATTTTTGGTGAAATGCGTTTTTTCACATATTCTTGTTCTCTAGACCACGGCGCACCCTCTGATACACCATCCACACCTCTATAGTTCCTAGTTTGGCCGCTAGGGAGCATCAAAGTACATCCATATTGTCAGTGAGTATGAAAACAAGGTATTCAGAAAACAGTTTTTTGCTTCTCCTGAAAAGTTGCAAAAATGGTCTTTACCGAGTTTTAATTCTCATGCCCTCAATTGCAGGGTTAATTAGTCTATAGTGTTGCCGTCATACAGTGAAGTGGCTGTCGCCGAAAGAATAAAGGGCTGATCAGAGCGCCCACGTTCCCACGTTCTCATGTACAAGTGTCAGGCACACTAATCATTGCATTAGGTACGATCTCTAAATGTAGTCCTTGGTATAAATTCGGCTGCAAAATTTCTTGAAAATTGTAACAGCCTTTAAATTTCTTAAATTTGCTGAAGTCAACCATGAATTTCAAAAACACGAAAAGACCTCACACGTGCAAAATTTCCTCCCCAATTAAAATTGAAAATAAAGTCTGTGCATTCATAACTCACTCAAATGGAAGGAATAGGAACCCATAAAGAAATTATAACTCATGTCTGCATGTCTTCCTCCAAAGATTGAGACGGACGAAGCAAAGAGAACTCTAATAAAATACAAAGTGTTGATTGATTTATTACGGCAAAAATTTTCATTTAATTGCGTCTTCTGAATGGATGATAAAGTACATGAACCCCGTGTAATTTTTAAAATATTTCGCGTAATTTAAATTTAGATCCGGAGTGGTGCGTTAAGGATAAAGTAAAAATACGACAGACCAAAATTAAGAGCAATAAATTTTGAAAATGTCTCAAACAACATTGTAGCGCAAAACAACACAACTGCTGGGAGGATGCGACACAATGAAGCGCGCAAGCGACGCAGAAATCCCCTCGGCAACAACATGAACTGAATCCACTGTAACACGCACTCTGCAAAAATACTCGCACTTCTAATGTTGCGGTGTCATCGCCAACGTCATTAGTGGTCTTCTGCGCGCTCGACATGGCCTCTTTGAGAAATTAATGAAAATTGTATGTTCAGGATTAAAATCCACTAAACAGCATGCACGTGTCCACATACTTCTCTGGGGTTTTCTTAATTCGGCATCTCCGAGTGCCCTCTTTGATTTGTTGCCTTTGCATGTCTGTATCTTTATCAACTTCAGATGCGTAATATTGAAATGATGAATGCGTGTAAGTACGTTGGGACATACCTCCAAGTATGAGTAACATTCGTTCTCCTCATCATCGAAAATGGTGTCTACATCATTGTACCATCGTTGCCACAATGACGGATTTGTTTGCATCTGTCAACTGCATCTCGCTTAATTGTTGATGCTGCGGTTGTTAAATTGCCAGTTTGTTAATATGTTTTCCAGGAAAATTGAAAGTTATTCGAATCACACGGAAATTATTTAAAGTACTTACGTACTTACGATTACATTAGTCCACCCTCCGGGGTTGTTGTCCTCCGCACGCATACAGTAACAACATTATTTCGGGGTGCATACTTTTGCCTCGTACTGTTGCTGCAACCATTATTATTCGTTGGGTGCATTATAGGGGTTCCCTTATAATCACCACTTTAAGAATGTCAGAGTTTTATTTTGATTTAATTGGGATTTATTATGTCCAACGGTTAAATGAGTTCTCTTAATCTCTTCCATATGTTTTGAATTTATTTATGTTAATTGTATATTTCTTCTTCTTCGTAATAAGTTCCCATACGGGTATAATGGCAGAAGGGAGCGACGAGGCATAGAGATGCAAATGAAAATACATATCTCCATTAATATGAAATGTAATCGACTGGATACAGTAATCACAGCATTATTGTTCTCAGACAATACATTCAAAAAAAAGTGTAGCGTTGGAGGCAAAAAGTATTTCTTGTGGTAAAACATATTTCGTTTGCTTGTTAAAGTCATGGCCGACCGTAGAGCAGTAGGTAAGAGTCGCCATCCCTCGTTTTACGTTCCCTCGATGACAACAAGGTAGTAGGTCATTTCATCGAGTTCGAGTTGCTGTTGTATGTTAGCCTTTTTCGATTTTTGTCGAGAAGCTGTTTCATGGCTAATTTAGTCGATAGTGTTGCGGTCCCTAATCGTAGTAACCGTCTTGAAATGAAATGTATGGTGGTCAGGACAGAGATCAAATCCACGTTCGACTATTTAATAAAAACGCAACAGAAAAAATCGTAACGGATGGTTTTCGTGACTGTAAAGAAATTTTGCGAATATTTGTCATGTTTTTGTGCATGCGATGTTATTCGGTCATTTGCATAGTAATGAATTATCGATGCTATTGATGTTTGGTTTATATTTAGTTTGACGAATTTTTCAGTAGCGTCATTCCAACCAACCGCTGTCTGTGGCTAGATCGCAAATAGCTCTACGGTTTGCAAGGAAACATGAGCTGGAATTTTGAAAAATATATTTTTTTTTAAAATTCATACAATATCCCTATTAATCATACATGAGCCAAATTAATTATATGACAATTGTAATTTGTAGTTTAATTTGAATGACCTGCCCAAATGAAAATTCAAAAAAGTGTCAATACCATTGGCAATTGTACGTATTTTCCATAGAATAATACATACCATAGAAGCTTTTATTCGCTCAATAAATTAAACGTCATAGGTACGATGGAAAGTAAAAATTGGATGGTGGAAAAT
The DNA here is from genome assembly GCA_963931995.1 of Phaonia tiefii. Classification (NCBI taxonomy): domain Eukaryota; kingdom Metazoa; phylum Arthropoda; class Insecta; order Diptera; family Muscidae; genus Phaonia; species Phaonia tiefii. The sequence continues at coordinate 78,896,121 of OZ008370.1, forward strand.
GTGTGTTCAATAATACCAGATAGTGGCAATTGTATACAACGATCAACAAAGGAACAACAACCGAATTTCGTGTTTTTGTGACACACTAGTTGTGTTAAATACAATACAAATGTATACCAACGATATAAGACAACAAAAAAGTGCAAAATATATTTAAATTTTTCAGTTCTACACCAAAACGACAGGAAAAAGTTAAGTGAACTTATTTTGTAACTCCACCTGGTGTAAGTTAATTTTAAATTTAATTGCTCTCATTTCCACAAACCTACGATGAAGAGTGTGAAATGAAAAGTCAGATGAGAGAATAAGTTTATCTATGTCTGTATTATTCTATGGTATTTTCAAAGCATTTCCTTCATGTCTGCCAGATTTGGGTTTCTAATATTTTATACAGTACAGGTTTATGAATTTGAAAGTACTACGAGGCAATACCAAACCTCTACCAAAAAGGATGTACAGGTAGAGAAGAAAAAAAGACCGCAATTTAACAACCCTAATAGAAGAGAACGAAACAAGTCGACGCTATTCACTCAAACGCATTTCTTTCCCGAGTCTTAACTTGATTATTTCATACTTTTTACATACTTTATGTAATTTTATTTAAACACGGTTGGAATTTCTATAGTTAAATAGAATAACATCATCAGAAAACTGCTGAAATAATCAACGAAGAGAGTAAGAGAGTGAGCAGAGACACGACACGCTTCACTCGTTTTCTTTGATGGCATTCCACTCCATGAGTAAATTTTCTTCTCTATACAATAGTTGCTTTATGCCTCTACATATAAAATACTTTAAAAACGAAATTGCCAGCAGTCAAACAAATTCAAAACAATTAAAAACTTTCCCATATTTCAGTACAATTCGCATCCGATTCCACAACTTGCATTTGCATTTGCATTGCAAATTCTATATTTTTTAATTTCCATTACGAACAATGGTAATTCTTTTGCAAATTAAAAAAAAACATGTATGCTATTAACCCATTAACGCCGACGGGTGCAAAAACGCATCAAAAAAATAGTTTTTTTTGAAAATTCATAGGAAATGTTTCGTAATTGATATCGCATTTCTGTCTTCTGGTATGGATAAAAGATGGATGCCTTTACATATTTTACATAGGCTGTTTTTTTATACGACGCCATCTACGTGATGATAAACGCATCGCCAAGTACATGTTTTTCCAAATGCAAAAAAATACCCTATTATACAGATAAAACAGATAGAAAACAAATAATTAAAAAATATCTAATAATATGGATCGGTTGCCCTCTGCCCTATATTTAACTCATATGAATTTCAAATTTGTGCATGTAAACGTCTTTGCACAGGTTCATGCTGTGCGTTTTCGCACCCGTCGGCGCTAATGAGTACATTTTTGCTAAGAAAAATATTTTTGGTTATACGTATGTGCGAACGCTAATGAAGCACTCACGATCTCTTTTATGCAAAATTTCAGCTCAGCTATTTCAGAACAGCTATTGCCCGGCTTAAGAACAACAAAGCCGCAGGAGCCGATGGATTACCGCCGGAGCTGTTTAAGGCTGGCGGGGATGAGCTGATAAGGTGCATGCATCAGCTCATTAGCAAAATTTGGTTAGACGACTGCATGCCCGGCGATTGGAGTCTCAGTGTACTATGTCGCATATTTAAAAAAGGTGACCCGAGCATCTGTGCCAAATACCGTGGAACAAGGTTCTATCAAGTATAATGTGCGAAAGATTAAAACCAATTATCGCTGACCTGAGTGGACCATACCAGTGCGGCTTTAGGCCTGGAAAATCGACAACTGACGAAAAACAAATCGACGCCTATCATCTATGTATCGATTATAAGGCGGTCTTCGATAGTCCGATACGGGAGAAACTCTACGAAGCAATGTCTGAGATTGGTATTCCTGCAAAAGTCATACGCCTTTGCAGGATGACCCTGACAAACACCAAATTCGCAGGGAAAGTTGGTAAGGATCTTACCGAACGCGAGGCCCCAGAACAGGCGACACCCTATCGTGCGATCTCTTTAACATCTTAATGGAGATCATTATGAGAAAAGCTGCAGTCAACATGAATAAAACCATCAGCAGCAAAAGGCACATGCTGCTCGCGTATGCTGATGATATAGATATCATCGGACGCACAATTAGAGAAGTTACTGCGATTTTTTCGAGAATTGAGAAGGAGTAAGCAAAAATGGGTCTGACGGTAAATGAGGACAAGACAAAATTAATGGTTTCAACGAACAGGGCCTCCACGCGATTAGACCAAAGCGTGAACATTGATAACCGTTATAACTACGAGGTAGTGGACGAATTTATATACCTCGGATCTGCAGTGAACAAAAACAACAACGTCAGCCTTGAGATCAAGCGGAGAATTGAGCTTGCGAATAGATGTTATTTTGGGCTAAGCAAGCACTTTAGAGATAAAGCCCTCTCTCGAGTAACAAAAGTCCAACTGTACCAGACTCTCTTTCAACCTGTCTTGCTTTATGGCGCAGAGTCATGGGTCCTATCGCAAGCAGACTAAACATCTGTAGGAGTCTTCGAGAGAAACATACAAAATATATGGCCCTATAGTGCACAACGGCGAGTATCGGCAACGCACGAACCATGAGCTGTATGAGCTATATCCCGACATTGACATAGTTAAACGGATCAAAATAACGCGATTGCGCTGGCTAGGCCATGCCAGTAGAATGGATGAAGACGAACCAGCACGAAGAGTTTTCGAAATCGAATTCGAAGGAAGACGAAAAATAGGAAGACCGTGACTCCGCTGGAGGGATCAGGTTAACTATCCCAGCGTACACGTGGTATTGCCAATTGGAGAAATAAAGCAAAAGACCGAACTGGTTGGCGAAATATGTTATTTTCGTTTTGTAAGGTTTCTGACCCCCAGGGGTTGTCCGAGACTGGATAAGTAAGTAAGTAAGCCTCAGGATTCGAACACATGGCCTCAGCACTTGCAGCCGGATGTGTTACTTACTCGGGTACTGAATGTTGTGATTTTTTTTACTGCGAATTGCGAACATACAGATAGACAAATTATCACGAATAACAGCATCCCTATAGCATTACCTTAGCCGGCCTGCCCACAGGGCTGCTTGGATTAAATCTCTGCAATGAATGTCTTGAATGATATAACAAGACATTCGCTTCAAAAGTGAGTGCGTCAAATACTACATTCACTGCTAACAAAACAAACTTGTATTTATGTGATAATTCATTTAGAAACAAAATGAAAAATAAATTAGAACGAAAACATCAAACACATCAAAACAATTTGAAGCAAAACAAAAGTACTACTTTTCAGAGAACACTGGAATCAATACTCACTGTGATTTCAAATCTAATAAAACTCTGCTTGTGTAACTAGATTGGTTTCAAGAAAGAAGAAAAGAGACTGATTCGTTCGTTAGTCCATGAATTTTCCTTTACAATGCAATTTTTCAAAAAACTCTTGCCAGTACTAAAATTGTACTCACTAACGCTAACACTTAATAGATACTATGCGCACTAAGTTTGGCTGCCTACTTCTTGATCGTCTTTGGGTAGACAACCCATATTAGTGCGCAGTTTGGCAACCCTCGTAAAAGAGAACAAAGACGATCAATAAGTATACGACCAGAAGTTGTACGCAATTTGGCAACCCTCGTAAAAGAGAATCAAAAAGCCGACAAAAGCTTGATTATTTCAAACTTTTCACATACTTTAGGTAATTTTACTTAAACATGGTTAGAGGATAAACTATTTACTAAAGTAGATAGTTAAAAATTCTCTTGGCTCTAATGCCAACACACAAAACGAGTGAAAGGTAACGACTCTTCATTGAATATTTCATTACACGAGCAGTTTTTTGATGAAGTTATTGTATGTAACTATACAATAAAGTATTTACATAGTATGAAATAATCAAGATATGACGCTACAGAGAAATGCGTTTGAGTGAATCGTATCGACTTTTTGATTCTCTTTTACAAATGTAGCCAAATTGCGTACAACTTCTGGTCGTTTACTTCTTGATCGTCTTTGGGTGGAGTTTGTATAGTTACATCATAGACGATCAAGAAGTAGATAACCAGAAGTTGTACACAATTGGCAACTCTCGTAAAAGAGAACGCAAAAGTCTACACAATTCACTCAAACGCATCTCTCTCTCGCGTCTTATCTTGACAAAGACGATCAAGAAGTAGACGACTAGAAGATGTGCGCAATTTGGCAACCCTCGTAAAAGAGCAACAAAACGTGGTAACAATTCACTCAACGGCAGCTCTGTCTCGCGTGATATCTTGATTATTTCATACTTTTTACATACTTTATGCAATTTTACTTCAACATGGTTGGAATTTGTATAATTAGTTATATACAATAACGCTATCAAAAAGTAAGTAAAGAGTAAGAGAGAGAGAGAGACAAATGTAACGCTACACTCGTGTTCTTTGTTGGCATTGGAGAGGAGAGAAATGTTGACTGTCTACTTTATGATTTTATTTTTTATGGTTAACGTTATCAAAAAACTACTCGGGTATTGAAATATTCAATGAAGAGAGTAAGGAGAGAAAGCTGGGTAACGTACCGCTTCAGTCGTTGTTTTTGACGTAGAATACGTCTTACCTTACGGTATGAGGAGTCATGTCAGGTTTTTATTGTTGTAATCTTTATTTCATTGAATTTGAGGAAACGGCTAGATGAATTTTTTTAAAATTTTTTTTGTAGGTAAATGAAGATGTTATCTTTCGTTTGATATACATTTCATATTGGTTGATATATTTCTAGTATTTTAATTTCTCAAATGAAAATTGTTTAAACACATTCACTCAAACATATGTGTGGTGTTTGGTTGAGTGTTTTTGGTTGCTCAACATTGCTTAGGAACATGTATCTAGTAAAAAGTGAAACGAACAGCAAGCTAATGTTGCTTGGCAACATGTATCTAGTAAAAAGTGAAACAAACAGTAAGCTAACGTAATAAAGCTTTTTTGCGAAAGCTTCAATAAAGCTGTTGTAACCTTAATTTTGAATTGTAAAGCGTAAAGCTTTCACACAACGCTCGAATGCTAATGCGAAGACTCGATAAGGTAAACCTTTTTTAATATTAGGGCGGCCCTCTCAACATTCGCAGAACTTATTTCAATAAAAATATTAATTAAAATACATAAATTAAATTAAGTTTAAAAAAATTGAACATAATATTTTTTTTTTAAACGGACTTGAATCAAATGCCGTTGGTAAATATAAAAATTACAGCAGACAGTCCCTGCAGGCTGTGCCAGAGACACGGCCATTAAGTTTAACGTAGAATACGCCATCCGATAAGACAGAAAACATATATAACAATAAATGATAAGTAATATAAGCAAATGAATTTATTCTTATATATGTTTTCTGTCTTATCGGATGGCGTATTCTACGTTACACTTAATGGCCGTGTCTCTAACACAGCCTGCAGGGACTGTCTGCTGTAATTTTTATATTTACCAACGGCATTTGATTCAAGTCCGTTTAAAAAAAAAATATTATGTTCAATTTTTTTAAACTTAATTTAATTTATGTATTTTAATTAATATTTTTATTGAAATAAGTTCTGCGAATGTTGAGAGGGCCGCCCTAATATTAAAAAAGGTTTACCTTATCGAGTCTTCGCATTAGCATTCGAGCGTTGTGTGAAAGCTTTACGCTTTACAATTCAAAATTAAGGTTACAACAGCTTTATTGAAGCTTTCGCAAAAAAGCTTTATTACGTTAGCTTACTGTTTGTTTCACTTTTTACAGTGGCCGAAGGCCTCGGACAACTGTCTGCTGTAATTTTTTTTTTTGACATTCCAATGGAGATAACATTTAGAATGTCTACTTTGTGATTGGTTGAATCATTAAACGTTTTTAATAACAACTCTTTACCGCACACATGGCACGAAACCCGAATCTTGCGTGCATTTTCGGACACCCTAGAATGGTCTTGAGATGTAATAAAAGGTTAAAAACTATAATTTTTATAAAAAAAACAGACCGAATTAAAACATCACATAAGTATTTTAGTTTATCCTAATAATTTTTCTGAGTTTGGAGTTACAATGAATCGTTTGGGGTAAACGTTTTTTTTTTTGGTTCACCGAAATGATTTTATGTATTTATCACAAAGGAAATTACTTATATGTTTGATTCAAAAAATATTCGCTTGTCACAATTACCCTCATTAAGCGAAGTTCTTTTGTCTGAGATTGCGTTTGGACGAAGAGTCGTAGATAATTTTTCTTTGTTGTACTATTCATTTCCATCTTTTGCTTCTTATGAACTCTTTTCATTCGATTACAATATTTTCACACGATCTGATTGTCTCGATCGTGCTACAACCTTGTAAGTTGGTGAATATATGCAATGTGTCCGAAAGACTTTAAATAACTGTCTCAGCCTTCCCATCATATTCTTGTGGCATTAGAGTCCAAAAGCACCTTTTGTAATCCCCGACCTTAAAAAACAAATTATCCCTAAGAGATCATCATCGTACATTGGTGTCACCTTGTAGCAGCTCTCGTTAATACATTTGAATGTGACTCCAAATTCCCCAAATGACCATTAAAATGCAGACGCAAAATGTTTTGACTCAGTGTGAAAAATTTCAGCAACTTAAGCTCTTTTTTGTTGACTTCCCTTCCTTATGGTCATAATTTAAGCCTATTTAAATTTAAATTACTTTTGTGTTTAAAGCGACAATGAAAGTTATAGCCCAGTGTGGTATTAACTGGCTTTAAGGTCAGCTGGGGGGGGTTAACAAAAGGTCGTTTTGTATCTTTTTAAAATGGATATGTAGCACTGGAGACACATGGTGAGATAATGACCTATTTTTTTGTTTTGCACACGGTTTCTCTAATTCGTGGTCAGGTGACATCATGTTCGAACAACAACAGCAAAAAGCGTCTGATGACAGCAACTGTCATTAATTGGGGTTGATTGTTTTAACCACATACTCAGTCGTCACTCAGTGAAGTTTAGCCAACGCCAAGGCAACTGCTGCCGGCCACCACCATTGGCGGCGGCGCGCGTTACCCGTTTGCTGGTGATGGCACTAAATATGGGATTGTCATCTTCTTTGTTTAGCCATTAATATGGAAAATGTGCGTGCTTGTTTGTCTTTCTTCAAGAATTCCCAAGATTATTCGAAAACGTCCACAAAGAAAATATTTATTTGGCTTTTGTCGCGAAAAATATAAACTTGGCTGTTGTTTTTATTTATTTATTTTTGTTTAAACTCTTGACAACTTTCTATGTAATTCTGTTTATGGTCATCGATGGAGATTTTTTTGTTTAGACTTTTTACTCGTTGTTTTTTTTTTCTGACAAAAATGTGAAAAAATTTTTTGAATGATTTCTATGCTGAAATTAATTTAATGTAAATCTCTCGTCGTCATTGTCAGCGTCATCTTGATCCTCATCTCTACACAGTTATTATAAGTATTAATTTTATCATCTGTGTCTTTGTTGCCGTTTCTCATTCATCAAGTTGCTTGAAATTAATTGAAGATGACCAGGCGAAATATTTTTAACACTTTGTTTCAACATAATGGAAGTTGAGTTTAATATTCCAACACTCTATATCGGGCCGGTTGTGATTGACATGATTTGACAGTTAGATTGCTAACGAGTTCTCATTGAAATAGTCACACAAAATCAACAAATTTCGTAAATACAATTAATTGTTTAATTGGAATTGAATCAACAACGGAATGTGTTATATTTAAATGCAACAATTGTAGCACGATTGTTACCAATAATTTCAATTGAAAAACTAAGTACATATTTGTCAGATACATACATACCCAGCAAAAACATTGCTTCCAAGGAAGTAAAAAAAGTAATAGGAGCGAGGAACTGGAATCAGTGAAAAACTGTATCAACACTAGTGAATTTTACATGCGCTTGGCTTTGGATGGAAACACTTTTTGGTATCGAGCACTCTTCACTTTTTCACTAGTCCTCATAGTCTTTAGAAATTAAATTTTTTTTTCTACATTTTCATTAAAGCTAAAGAAATAATATTTTTCTCTTGATAAAGAAGCAATTGAAAAATAATTCTCAAAAGTGTTAATAAATTGAAACAAAATCCGCATTCAATGGTGCGGTTTACTGCATCTTCGGAAAGTATAAGTTTTGTTGGAAACATTTTCATAACAACTTTTTGGAAATAGTTTAAAATGCATTCTTTGGAGGTAGATAAATCGTTTATACCTAATTTCTGGAACTAGTGCAAAACTGATTCCCATGGAAATACTTCCAATATTTTTTGCTGGGTATCGTTAGCTAAAATGCAAAAAGGCGTAACTAACAAAAAAAAAAATTTGCAGGAGAAGCAAAAACCTTTGTAAAATGAACACTATAAATATGTTTAACGAAGTTTTTCTAATTTCACTTTAAGCACACAGACAGATTTTTGATCGCAGAAGTGTAAAATTTTTTCAAGACATGTAGTTTAATGGCATTCATAACAATCAATCAAAAACTCGATTTTAAATTTTTTGTTAGTTACGCCTTATTGCATTTTAGCTAACGATATGTAACCGTACGTAACCGGGTTAAGCTGTAGATCCCATTCTGTGGTTGCCATATGTGTGTATAAAACTAATTGTTTGAAACGAAGTTGTAGCATCCATAAATTCGTTTGTTGACACCGTATTGCTGTTGCAATACTGTAATTAGGTTGGAGCAAAGTCATTTCATAATTGATTCGGTTGTGGCAACTGCATTTTTATTTATATTCGTTTTGTCAACAAAAGTTTCTATACTTTCGGTTGCAGCAACGGAATTTGGGATTGATTCGGATGCAACAACCGAAATTGGTACCAAATTCGGTTGCAACAATCGAATGTGGTATTAATTCGGGTGCTACAAACGAATGTGTCATCAATTCGGGTGCTACAACCGCATAGGCCACAACCGAAATTGGCAACAATTCGGTTGCAATAACCGAATTCTGCCTTAAGTTTGTTGTAACGATCGAATTTGTCGTTAATTCTATTGTTGTAACTGAATTTCAAACGAATACATTTTTAGTTCGAGTACCACAAGATAATTTTACGTACATATGTATGTACTTACTATATATCGCGACCTTAGAACCACAAGGTTCTAACTGACAATTTTTGATAAATTCATATGCGTATTTCATCGTACCAAAATTGGCATGTCCTTTCAATTATAGATATCGCCGTAATTATATATCTTACCGTTTACGATATAGGTACTACAACAAACTTCTAACTACACATTTTCCTGTAGTAATTTCGTTTACTTTCGTTCTAAGGTCGCAATATTTCAATCCTGACGTTTAAAAGCCTAGAAACAAAATTTATCAAAAAAGCTAAAGAGTCTACAATTGTTGCTCTCGTGGAGATATTATGAGTTTTGTAAGGGCTTAGACTTTAAAAATGGTCGGAAGTGACATATAAAATTAATTAGTTTCCTTAAAATGATCCCAAATAAAGTGCATCATTTCTGGCGTTGTAGTTATGTATGTTATTTGACACCCTTTAAATTCGGCTTCGGGAACCTCTAATTCGGTTGTGACAACCTCTAATTCGCTTATGACATCCTGTAATGCGGTTGTGACAACCTCTAATTGGGTTGCGAATACTTATAATTTGGCTGAGACAACCTCCAATTCAGTTGTGACAAACTCACTTTCGGATGTGACAACCTCCAATTTGGTTGTAACAAACTCAGTTTCGGTTGTGACAAACTCACTCTCGGATATGACAACCTCCAATTCGGTTGTGACAAACTCACTTTCGGATGTGACAATCTCTAATTCCGTTGTGACGAACTCACTTTCGGTTGTGACAACCTCCAATTCGACTGTGACAACCTCTAATTCGACTGAGACAACCTCCTATCTAGTTGTAACAACCCCTACTTTGGCAGTGACAACTTCTAATTCGGCTGTGACAACCACCAATTCGGTTGTGACAACCTCTAAATTCGGTTACGGCTAATTCGGCTGTTTCAACCGATTATTTCTATAGATGTAGAAAACTCCCAGCTCGTTGACTATGGAAGCTATCTCCTGTCCCCTCATGGGAAAATAGGTATTTAATTATTGTAGTTGTTATATGAACAAATTGTTTTGTGGCTTTAATAAAACAATTAATTGGACCAACAATCGAATGTCAAAAATTCCTGTTGTGTCAGGTTGGAGTCACAGCCGGTATGTTAGTCTCACTTAGACTTGTAGATCATTGTGATAATACAGGGACAAAATTAAAAATATGACCTTCTCCTAGTCCCTCCCGTTGAACCAGTTTGATTGTTTTAAGAAACTCAACAGTTGGCTGAGGCTAACATCAGCCAGATTTGTCAACTTGTCTAAGAAATATGAGCCTGGTGTATCGTCCGGCCTTCTGGAAAGAATGGGGTACAGGCACAGAAGCTGTTCGATTGACTTCACCTCCTCGTCGTCACCGCAGCTTCTGCAAAAATCATTTGTCAAGACTTTCAGTCTTTACGGCTGCCGTTCAATGAGACAGCGACCCGTCATGACAGACACGATAAGTGAAACGTCCGGTCTCGATAACGACAGTAGAGCGTTAGTGCGTTTCAAGTTTAGGTGGGACCACAAAATGCATCTTAATTGGTTTAAATTTTGTGCAGCACAAAGTTGTAGTTAACGGATTCCAGGAACAAAGGAGTTCTTGGAAAAGAGAGATATGGGAACTTCTACACAGATGTTTCGAAAATGGTTACAGGGTCTACTCTAGGGAACTAGGGTTGTCCCTTTCCCATAGATTACCTGATCATTGTAACGTGTATCAGGCTGACATTTTGGATATTAGAGAAGTGACCGACTGGCTGAGAGATAATAGTCCTGCAGTCTTTGGGGGCAATGTCTTCTTTAACAAGCAGGCCGTCATCACGTCCCTGGTAGCAGTATTCCTTTATGGAACATCTATTCAGAACTGCCGCAGATCTTTTAACGAGATGTCCTGGCAGTAAGATATTCACCTCAGGCGGAACAGCAGAGCGGATGTGCTATACCGAAAAAATCGGCCTTCGTAACCTATTCTTTCACATGTTTGCGCATTGCTCTTTACTTGATGTTTACTTGCAAAGATGTATACTTTTGCGTGGAACCATATGTGTGTTTCATCCCAAACTTCCATATACCTTCGTCGAAGCATATGTGCGTTTCCTCCCAAACGAACACTTGACGACAGAATGCATGAAACTAAATCGCAACATATTAGTCAACAGAAGCACCACTTAATTCGTTCACTCACACATTTGGGAATATTCATGAATCAATTACTAACAGACTAATGCAAAAATACAGTTATACACTTGCAATAGCCATAAAGCAACTATTGTATAGAGAAGAAAATTTACTCATGGATTGCTCATAGTGGTCCATAGTGGATATCAGGAGATCCATGAAGTTACAAGGGTATCAATGCTTGTTTCAGTTTTCATGGAACACCGTCTGATTGGTAGAGATGCGGCGAGCTTATAGGTCAGGGCAAATGGCTTTTCTAGAAGCTGTAACCATGAGGAACAGTAAGAATCCACTGAACATCTTCTTTGCACGTGTCCAGCCCTCCAAGCTGAAAAAATTCGGCCCAAGCAACATGTTGCAGGAATCGTGTATATGTTTCCAAGGATTGTTTTTCATGAATTGAAGATCTGCTGTTTTTTTTTTGTTTCTTCGTTGTCAATCACGATTTTGTTTGCTGTAGTTTTTAAGCAAAGCCACATTTGGAGCACGAAAACAAATATCACAGTCTATCATTGCGCCGTGCAACATGAGACTACAGGTCAGGGTAAATCAGGTAAATGCTGTAACCATGAGGAGCAGGAAGAATCCACTGAACATCTTCTTTGCACGTGTCTAGCACTGCACGTTGAAATTCTATGGCACCAGCTACATATTGCAGGAACCATGTATATGATTGCAAACATTGTTTTTATAAATTGAAGATTTCCTGCTTTTTTGTTTCTTTATTTTTATTGTCTGTCACGTATTTGTTTTCAACAAACAAAACCATATTTGGGTCACAAAAACATATATTGTTGCCTATTAGTCAGATCATAGCCGCCAACATGTAATATTGAATAGCAACCAGAATGTGTTTGGACACAAGTATACTACATTCGCGACACGTGAGTTATATTTGCATCAAAACAACGAAAAAAGACAGATTTTTCAGCGTGCACTGACGTTCGTAAAACTCTAGATGCGTAGGTAAGGAGTAGCCTTGTCACGCCTGTTTTCGAGCCAGGGTGTCATCAGACTAGTCTTTTAATTTTTCTTTCCTTTGTGCACAAGTTTAAACATTTTTTGTTTAGCAGGGAAGCTCGTTGTGATGTGATGTTGTGATGTGATGTCGTCACGTGATGTGATGCTCGTTATGTTGTGTTGTAGATGTTTCCATATAACTTCTTCTAGAATTAAGCCAAAAAGTGTCAAGTCATATTTTGTCAACTAATGGCGAATTACATAAAATTCAGTTCATAGTTAACATGTCATGTTATACAGAGGTTGAAATTGCATTTCGATTCTCATGTAGTGTATCCCTCTAAATCACCTCTACCGATTACTTAACATTCCTTCGACTGTGATTCACACATCCTTCGCATGGCACGATAAAGCAACGCATCTTATGTGGCACAAAGAATGTTATTGTTGCATATTTCATTGATTATTTTCTCAAACAGAAAAATGTGACTGTTAATTTGTTTATAGAATATTGGAGAAGACTACAGAGAAATAAAATCCATATTTGTTTATTTTTCTCATTTTTATTACCCATATCGTTTCTTAGTGTGTGGCGGCGTCATAACGATGGCTCAGTGTGACGGGACAATGGTATCTCGATAGATATGTATCCTTATGTCTGTGGCGGTATTTTGAAGACCGGTAATCGGTGTCTGTACTCACGCTATCTCGCAATATAAAAGACAAATCATAAAAGTTACACTATAAAAAATTTAAACATTATTAATATCATTTTTTATGGATCTTTAAAGATGTTTAATATTGTATTAATAAAAAAAAAGGTTAATTTCCACTAGATTTGTATGGTTTTAGAAGAAAGTTTTATTACTGGTTTTATGGAAATTTTAATTAATTACATATTGAAATGAGGATAGGTTTTATTTAGAATAGAATATTATCAGAAGATTGTGGTTTTTAATGTCTACAAATGGAATTAGGAAAATAGAATGTAAAATACCAGAGACAAAGGGGTATTATCGTCGTTGTGCAATTATGAGGATTGACCAAAACCGCATTTGTTAAAAGTGGAATAAGAAAAAAATTCTACAATGTATTTAGAAATTTATAATACATCATTTTACAATATACAGACCAGTATATTTATTATTTACTTCCAATATATTTAAATTTACAATACATTCTGATATATTGTAAATTCCGCTGATGTGTTCCACTGCTTTAGCCGCAACAAGGTCTTTTATATTGTAAATATTTCTATCAAAAACTGATTTAAATACTTCAATTTAACAAGATGTATTTTATTTTTTTTTTTTATCAAACTTGACATCTTAAATTAATCTTTTTATCTTTTTTTCCTATTTCAGGTAAATATCTGATTTTCTCTTAATTTTTGGTAAGCTTAAATCGAATCATATTTCCGCATCTCTTATTTTTTTTTTGTAAATGTAGTTGCATTTCATTAACTGCTAAACTAATTCTATACTAATCTAAATCTAATCTATCCATATAATACTGAACAGCTTTTGAAGACAAACAGCTGATGATATAAAAATTACATAATTTTACTTTAAGAGCAATTGTGTGGTCTACAGCAAAATTTCAAAACTGACAGAGTTTGCTGAGCTGAGCACAAATATTAAAAAACTCTTTTCATTCAAGTGCTCGAGCTGCAAATGCTGCACGCACATAATGTGTGTAAAGCTGTTAACTCTTCGTGTAGCGTGTCGGAACGGTGTTGCTCCATTTTCTAGCTCTCGCGGTGTTTAATTACTCTTAATATGATATGAATTTATAAGTTGTTTAATTAATTGGTACTTTGCTGATTTCTTTATATAATTTTACACAAATTTACTCTTTAAAGGCCATGAGTCACTATCAGATATAGATTTGGATCTGTCAAGACTATTGCTTTCCATGTATACTGATTTTGACAGATACAACACAAATCATTGGATTTGATAGGACAGTCTGTCAATAACTTAACTACGAGTATAATTTTATTAATATGTTTAAGACGTGCAATAGTTAAGAGTCTCCATCCCTCTCTTGACGTTCTCTTGCGGTTGTCGATGTACTAGAAAATTTCATCGAGTTTGAGTTGCTGTTGTATGTTACTCTTTGGTTGGACGTAAAACGGGCAAAAATAAAAGAGAGTGCGTATTTTGATTCGATGCAACCACCACAAGATATAATTTAGCTGTCATTAGTATCAATCAAACACTATTTAAATTTCGTTTGCAGCATGGGTTGCTTCTGATTGCGCATCGCTCTTTCAGCTAACTACTCTGTGTTCTATCAATTTCCTACTTTATAGTCGATCAACTGTTGCATGAAAACCCACAGGAAGAACTCGATTTAGAGTTATTGCTTGTGATTACTCCGTGTATAGTTGCTCTTCGGTTACTTAACTCTTGTGTTCGTCGCGACACTTGAACGGCATATAAAAAGTGTTGAGTCGAGAGTTTGGGTGACTTTCCAACGGCTGGTTAGAAACTTAATACCGGTTCAAAAAACTTTCCAATCCCCCTCGGAGCGGAAAAACATACACAAACCCAATCTATAATTAAAGGGGCACGTGTGCCTACGATGATAAGCTGCTATTACGTGAATAAAATTACTAAAAATTACAACAATTTTAAATTTGTTGATTGATTTCGAATGATGGAGAGAAATAAAGATGATGCGGATGAATGGATGGAGGATGGTGGTGTTGTGACTAACAAGCATCTGGGCAGTTGTCAAAACGTCGATTTCATTATTTCCAATTCAAATGGAATGTGAGACTTTCGCGTCGATGTTGCTGTAGGGCAATGAAGTAGGTCTGGCTAATCATTTTGTGATGGCGTGTAAATGTTACAGGAAAACAAATATTCAAGCTGGTAATTTATTTACTTTTTGATTGAAATCACTGCTGATGATTAACAAATATCATATGCCTACCTAGCGATAGTGTGACATGCGTCAGTTGTACAAATTTACAGCATTCATCATAATAATATGGCGTGATTTAATATTAATTGTGTGATAATGAGCATCAATCGATCTTCTTTGTCATATCCACCTTTTTTTTCGTTTTGATTGGAGGGCCTATTCACAAAGTCCATCAAAGTCGTTCATCCACATACTCACTCATGTGATGGACTCAATTGCCAGCTCTCAGCTGCCATCAAACACCAAATTGAATGGACGAGGGCGATTTTGACAAATTTAACCTGAATACAAATTTTATGTTTGACATTCTTCTTTGACAAGTGTTTGACTGTTGGATGGATTTGAAGTTCTTCAATGGCTTATCTTTTGTTTACAAGTGAAGAAATAGCTTGAATGACTAATAAATTGGAAACAATATAAAAAAATAAAACCGCAATTTTCATTGGATTAATTTATGACCATTGATCAATTAAAGTTGAGTTCAACTTAGACCTCCAATGTCTCCAAATTTGGGCAATTTCAAGTATATAATTATTTAAAACAATAAGGGAATTCACTGTGTAGTGGTGAAGTAGTTAAGGAGATTGAAATATATATTTAGTTTAAGGCCTTATCAGAAATGCATCACTGCTATTCATCTGCAAAAGGAATGTACAAGTAGAGAAGAAAAAACCGGCGCAATTTCGCCACCCTAGTAGAAGAAAACCATAAATTCGATGCGATTCACTCAAACTCAATTCTCTCTCGCGTCATAAAGTGATTATTTCATACTCTTTACATACTTTATGTAATTTTATTTAAACAAAGTTTGAATTTCTATAAGTAGATACAATAACATCATCAAAAAACTGGTCATGTATTGAAATATTCAACGAAGAGAGTAAGAGGGAGGCGGCAGAGAAACGAGGCGCTTCACTCTTTTGCTTTGTTGACATTCCACTTCGTGAGTAAATTGTCTTCTCTTCCCTTTCATCCTCTTCCCTTCATCCTTTCCTTTCGCTAAATTGTAAATTGAGTAAAATGTCTTCTCTTCCCTTTCATCCTCTTCCCTTCATCCTTTCCTTTCGCTAAATTGTAAATTGAGTAAATTGTCTTCTCTTCCCTTTCATCCTCTTCCCTTCATCCTTTCCTTTCGCTAAATTGTAAATTGAGTAAATTGTCTTCTCTTCCCTTTCATCCTCTTCCCTTCATCCTTTCCTTTCGCTCTCCTCTTTCCTCTTGTCACATCTTCCTTGTCATCTGTTTACATCCATGTGCTCCGTAGACTCATAGACTAATACTTATAGTAGACCTAATAGTTCTCTCATCAAATTTATGACATTTGGCCTGGTGTGATATTTACGTTCGATGTTGAAAAGAATTGCTTTACTAATACCAGATAGAGGCAAAAACGACATGAAAACTTAAAGTCTGAAGTTATTGGAATTCCAACTGGTGAATCTCACTTTTCGTCAAACATCTCTCTATCACACCGACCGCATCAAGAAGAGTGTGAAAGGAAACGTCAGATGAGTCAAATATTCTCTCTAGTATGAGGTTACTCTATGCGTAGACTATTGATTAAAATACTAGAGATCCACCAGCTCTCTTCTTTTTTTGGCTGCAGGGCCTGAAAGTTGCAAAATTTTAACGTCAAGATAAGAATTCTGACGCTGAGGTTTGATAAACGCAGCCGAAATTCTTTCTCTGAATGAGTAAAATATATAAATATATGAACATCGTGAATGCACGAAATTAAAAATGGGGGATTTTGTTCGATGTTGCAGCAAATCACCAAACAGATATTCGATTAGTCTCGGAAGAAGCTTAAAGAGTAACCTCAAGTGAGATAGTTGGGGTATCTCGTGTATATTAA
The DNA here is from genome assembly GCA_963931995.1 of Phaonia tiefii. Taxonomy (NCBI): domain Eukaryota; kingdom Metazoa; phylum Arthropoda; class Insecta; order Diptera; family Muscidae; genus Phaonia; species Phaonia tiefii. The sequence goes on from OZ008370.1 coordinate 78,913,122, forward strand.
TCTATGACGTTGGCGGAGAAAAATTATGCTGAGTGAACTGCCGACAAAGAAAAAGAGTGAAACTTGGGCTGTATGTTTTCTCTCTGTCTGTCTCTTACTCTCTTCATTGAATATTTTTGAAGATATTTCATTTTCAAGACATTATTCAATTTCCATTCAATTACATACGGTCTGTAAAAACTATGAAATATTCAAGTTATGACGTGGAGAGAAATGTGTTTGAGTGAATCGTGTCGACCTTTTGGTTGCATTGTACGAGGGTTGCCAAATTTAGTACTAATACTGGTCGCCTACCTCTTGCTGGTCTTTGGGTCAGTGCCAAAGAGAATTAAGAGAAGTAGAGAATAATGTTCAATCAGGGGGTTTCTATGGCCCTACTGATCAAAAAGAACCACGTTAGAGTGAATCGCGTCGACTTTTTTGTTTCTCTTCTACTAGGGTTGCCAAATTGCGCCGGCTTTTTCTTATCTACTTCTACATCCGTTTTGGGTTTCTGTGGTACAGCTGATCGAAAAGGTACTAGGGAAATGATGTAGAATGGGGGCCAAAGCAGACATAGAGGTTATAGATCATGCAACAACCTAAGATTAAATTGTGTTTGATTGATACTAATGAGAGCTAATTATGTTTATGATGTTGGCATCGAACGAAAATACGCATTCCGTTTTATTTCTGTCCGTATTATGTCCAACCAAAGAGTAAATTATAATAGCAGCTCAATGAAATGGCCTACTACCTCGCCGTCACCAAAAAAAAAAAAAAAAACGTGAAGAGAGTGATAGCGGTTATTGTCTATTTCTCTATGGTTCACTACCAAGTGGATTTCCGACAAAGAAAATGAGTGAATCACCTCATTCCTCTTTGTCTCTCTGACTCTCACCATTGAACATTTCAATAAACAAGCAGTTGTTTGATAACATTTTAGTAGTTACATAACTATACAAATTTCAAACATGTTTAAGTAAAATATATAAATTACGTCATAAGTATGAAATAAACAAGTTATGACGCGTGAGAGAAATGGCCTTGAGTGAATAGTGTCGAATTTTTGAATCTCTTTTACTAGGGTTGCCAAATTGCGCATTAATATTTCTCGCCAATCTAGATTGCATCAAACGAAAATACGCATTCTCGTTACTTTCTGTCCATTTTGTTTCCAACCATAGAGTAACATACAACAGCAACTCGAACGCGAAATTTCCAACCACAAGGGAACGCAAACCAGCTGATGGAAACTATTATATATTACACTACGCCTATAGTTACTACCACTTGTGTGTAAAGTATTTATTCCAAATTATAATAGTCTGCGGAAAGGGAATTTCAATTTAATCCAGTACCGCAATTCTGTAAATTCTTAACGATAAAATTGGATACTCATAACTGGTAAATTTCAATTTATCAGCAACTTAACGAATTGGTGGAATTTAACTACCTTCTAAATATCAGTTTGTTCTTTAATGAACATCATTTGAAACTGGCTTAAATTTATTGACTACCTCAAGTAGGCCCCAGTTACTTAACCCTAAACTGAAGAGACAAATTATGAGTAACAATATAATATTTCCCATGTTTTCATATCATTTATCGCTGTTATTTTTTTTTTTATAGCAGATCAAATATCAGACATTATATCCAAAAGTAATATATGAACGATAATTAAAATCTGCAATAGGGGAAATCACATCTTTGTAATTATAACTGTCACTATCAGCTGTTGGCTAAAATCAGCTGTTATATCTTTTACATCGATGTCACAATTGACGCCTGGGGTTTGTGTCTTTGAATTGCAATGTATGTACATTGAACTCACGGAAGCCACAATGTAGTTCAATCTGTATTGTATCTATATAGTTGACATATGATACTCGTATGTAATGTCTGCAGGGCTGTGTCATCACTTTTTGTTTTATAATAATACAGTGTTTATAGGTAAATGAACTTAAGTTACAATGGAGAGATAAAAGTCTAAAGAAAATTTATTACTATTCAAAGTTAAGGAAACCAATTGAGTTTTCTGTTTTTATATTTCAATGCGGTTTCAGTGCGTTTCGCCTGCTGTTGTGAATACCCCTATTGTTATATTTTGTCCAAAAGTTATTTAATATTGAACAGAACGTGGTTACTTCTTTTTAAGCTGAGTTTTTTTTTTGTTGCTATTTCTGGGCTATTTAATGCTGGCAGTCTAGTTGATTGGTTGGCCATGTGTGTGCATCATCATCATCATATGCGTACGAACATGAGCGAACCGCACGTGCGTAGGCTGTCAAATGCGAGTTTTATTGATGATGAACGTCCGTCCGGCCGGCTGTTCGACGATAGTTTGTTGACTGGTTAAATGTTGGTTACTTGGGCCGATCGAATGACTGAATTGAATGAATGAATGGGTGACCGAATGAATACTACAGTCATACTATTATAGTAGATCATATTGCGGTGGCATCATATTTACATGGCCATAAAACCATCAGCATCAGCAGCAGCAAAACAAACAAAACTCCAACTCAAACGCCACACAAACACCATCATCATCGTCATTCCAAGTCATTGATCGCTGCCAGGTTGTTTGTTGATTGTTTGCCTCCATTGAATCCATGGCTGATTTCTGAAAGGAAAGAGTGGTGGTGGTGGTGGTGGTTGTGTGATGTCTCTCTTCTCAAACGGCGTAAATATTTTGCAATCGGTTTCATTAAGAATTCAATGATTTTTTTGGGGTTTCGTTTTCGGTTTCAGTTTTTTTTTTTTTTCGTTTTTCAATTTCATTTTTGTGGCTGCCTCGATGGCTGGCCGGATTGATTATGTGTTGAGTGTGTGTGTAAAATTAGCCATAATCAAAAACGCCTTTTTAAAATAAAATTATGGTCACCTGGTGGTATTGTGGAATTTTTTCCATATCGTCTCTTTCAAAGTATTTCCTCATGTCTATTTTGGTAGGCGCACAATACAGTTTTGTAACATTTGTGTTGAAGAAGAAAATGAAAGTTTCAATTAAATGCACAGAAAAGTCACAACCACCACCACCACCTGTCTTTGAAAAGATCTGGGATTTAAAAAGGAAAAGAAGATTCCCACAAGTCGGCGAAATATTTAATAAGAGGCGTTGCTTCCTTGTTAGGAACAACTTTATTATTTTCCTTAACATCTTGAAGTAGTAATGTCCAAGTATTTTTGTCTCAGTTCTTCCCCAGTAAAACATGAATCTCTTTAAAAGGACACTGTAATTGTTGCAATCGTCCCGTCCCAGTTTCTCGCTTAATCAATAACCGCTTTTCAGTTTTTGTTGATATGACCGATTCTGACCACATTTACACGAGGGGCGTTTTACCGCAACTTTTCCCACCGATTTTTAGTTTGTCTACAAGAGATGTAGAGGAGCAATCGGGTTGGAGAAAAATGCCATTGCATGCCCCTCCCAATCAATTCCAGTTTATTTTTCTACATATAGCGAGAAGAGCTTTTTAGAAATAAATGGAAATGGTGTTAATAGCATTTGGACTTACCAAGAGTTTTACGACAGTTAAGGATCACTCAAGTTTATTGCTCATATGGAGGCTGGATAGGTCATGGACTGAGTCACCAGAGCAAACCCCAATGCCAATGCTGGATAGCGGTATAGGGTATAGTGGTAGATCGTCAACAGTGGTGGTGGGAGACGATGATACTGCGGATACCAATAACCAGGCCCTGATGGAATAAAAAAAAAAAAAAAATTGTTTCCCATTACATCCCAAGAAGGGACTGGGGAGAACTTCTCACAATCACTGAGCTGTGCGCTTTCCAGTTTTCACTCACTGATTGGGACCTACAGTTTTACACCGATTCCGAACGGTAATTTGAGAAGCTTTTTCATGGCTAGATACTCGATAGTGTCGCCGTCACTATGCGAGGTGACTGCCGCCGAAAGAAATTTTTTTAAAGGTGGTCAGAGCCGGGTTCGAACCCAGGATCTCATGTACAAGAGCCGCGCACACTAACCATTGCACCACCGATGGCCACAATGGAATACTTCCGATTATATTACAGAAGGTTAGTTTGAGGACATTTTTCACGGCCAGTTAACGATTGAATCACATCCCAGAAAGTTGGAGATGAGTGAAAGTCAATGGCATCCCCAAGGCTGGGAAGAGCGGCCGTGAACCTGTGAAGGATTTCAGACCAATAATCATTTATACTCAAGACTAGAAAGAATTTTGGATGAACATATCAGATCGCTAGTGATTAATAGCAGTTTATCGAACAGCCAGCCATTCCATGTGAAAGGAAAGTCAAGAAGGTGCTACACGAAACAGATGCACGGCCGGAAAAGGTCTCCTTTAAAAACTTTATACAATGACAGCATTCCTGGCAGCAGAGGGCGCTTTTAACATTGAGAAAACGGACAAGGTGGGGCAAAAGAAATCACCCAATGTACTTTTGCTGTATTTGTTTTTAATAAAAAACTTTGGTTCTGCTTGTGAAATTTGTTAATAATCCATTAAGTAAATGATATCGGCCGAGTGGCCACCGCCAGAGTTGATAGGGTCGTTTTGTGGCATTTTCCATTACTCTTGCCAAAACTTCGGGCAACAGGTTCTCGCATTCTTGTCGAATATTCTCCTGAAGGGCTTCAAGAGTTGACGTAAACCCGCGACTTCAAAAAACCCCATAAAAAGAAGTCTGAATCGGTTAAATCGGCAAAACGAAAGTTTAAGCGACCTGGAAATGGTCACTTCAGAATATCGGCTGTGGTTTGAGCAGTGTGCGCCATTGCACCATCCTATTGGAACCACATGCTCTCCAGTCCGAATTCATGCAATTGAGGAAGAAAAAATTCAGTAATCATGGCTCTGTAGCACGCGCCATCCACAGTCATCGTTTGGCCCGCGGCGTGTTAAAACAAAATGACCCGATGACTCCTCCAGCGTAAACAGCACACCATGCAGTAACCTAGAGCGGGTGTAATGGTTCTTTGTGGGTGATACATGGATTTTCGGTGCCCCAGAAACGATTAGTTTGTTTATTCATGTAACCGCTAAGAAGGAAATGAACCTTATCGCTCATGATAATTCTCGATGAAAAATCGTCCACCTCTTCGTTGAGTTTCAGGATGGCTTGAGCGTAGGTTACACACGTTTGCCGGTCAACAGCTAACAGCTGATGCGCTGTCGGCACTTTGTAAGTGAATATCTTCAAATCTTTCACAAAAATTCTGGGTAGGGACCGCCGGTAAATGACCAATTGCGTGGCACATCACCTGGTCGATGTTCCGGGATCCTCTTCAACATCTTTGGCAACAGCAGCGATATTCTTAGCAGAACGGCTGCTCCGGGGCCGGCCAGCCTTGGGAAGATCTCATGTTGTCCCAGTCTCTTCAAGGCGAGTGGCCAAACGCTGCAGTGGTTGTCCAGTTGGTGTCGGACTGCCAGGAAATCTGCGACGAAATTCGCGCTGCGCCAGCACAACCAACGAAAAAATAAACACAATTATTCCGATTTCTTGCGGGGTAAACCGATTCATCGATTTGTATTCCCAGATTGTTTACTTCACAAATGTCAAAACCGAATTGTATTTTGAGCTGGATAGACTCCATGGTGTGGACCAGATTCATAAGCGCTCAGTGGGGTGAGGTGTCGGCCACTAGAGTAGTCTGAAGTAGTACACGCAGGGTCGGCTGATATCACCACTACTATAGCCAGTGGTACTGAACACTATTGGTGGACTTGTGTAACAGAATGGTAAGGGGTAATCGCATATGCGGTTGATATCGTGGTGATGGTAACATGTCCATTTATTTGCGTGATAAGTGAAGTGATGTGGAATATCTTGGGACAGATCAGCACTTGGGCCACAAGCTGTGGTCTAGGCGGTAATCTAGATAAAACTGACCTGCCACTATTCACAAGTAGGCGATCTATTCCACCAAATAGGTTACCCTCACTCAATGGAAACAATTAGAGCTGTCGGATAGGGCTAAGTATTTAGGTATAATTCTGGATCCGAAACTCAAGTGGAAAGTTAATGTTGTACAGAGAGTTAAGAATGCACAAGGTGCAATCTACGCTTGCGAGAAAACATTTGGCAGAGCATAGGTCCTAAACCCGACGATGGTATTTTGGATGCACACGGTGGTGTTTAGATCCGTTCTGCCCTATGAAGTATTGGCATGGTGGCCAGCTCCGGAGAAAGATAGAAAACGGTCAACAGTGTAGAGAACAGCTTGCGTTGGCGTGGCAGGGGCATTAAGGACGGGCTCCGCTGCTGCTTTCTGAATTTGCTTCCTATTGAATAGCGTAGGGGCAAAGATTGCTTTGCGAATTAGGGAACTGAAATGTTGGACCCAAGGAAACTATGGCCATTTTGGGCAAATTTCCCCACTCGGATTACACCTGAAAGAACGGACTATGCTAGTCCAGAGTTGAACTCCGGGAAAAACTTCAGCACAATCATAGCGCACAGAGAAGAATGGAAGAACCACTCACAACTGAAAGATGTTGCAAATATTAGTTGTCTTAGATCCTCGTTATGTTTAAAGTTGTAATTTCCTTTAAGGCTATAAGAGATCATGTTTCCTCCGGTTAGTGTTGACATTTTAATTTTTACGGATGGATCTAAGACGGATGGTGGAGTGGGAGCTGTGTTTCACTCAACGTGTCACTGGGTAAACACCAGACCCCTGCACAAGACGTCTTGAATGGTCAATCAATACATTTGGGTTCTTTCAAGCATGTACTGTAGCGAAGATGCGAACATCAAGTACGTCAGTGTTTTGAAAAAATGCATTTGTGTATGTGTGTGAAGCGATAGAGCACAAAAGCACAATAGTACTACTTCTACGTTGCTACATATCATATTGTGTTTTTGTGCACACACATAAATACACACAGCAATGCTTTGTCGAGAGTACCCCGAAGTACTTGCCCAGCGGGAAAAGTAAACGGCATGAAGGCCTTCTACCACGCTTTATTTTAGAGCCTGTACGCATGCCAGTTCCATTCTTTCATTCCTTTCAAATTAACACAGCGTGCCATTGTCGTGCAAGGCCTTCCATTCTTGTCTCCAGTTGGAGACCTGAAGTAGGCCTGCAAGAGCATGCCTGCTACGAGAACCGAAGGCGAAGACCTGGTACCATGCCTGCTAGTGAAGACATATTACCATGCCTGAAAGACAAGGTAATTTGTCTTTTAGTTATTCTTTTGCTCATGTTATCATTACAATGACTTCAGTGAAACACAACAGTCTTTGATGCAACTAAGCACGTGAACTGGTTTAATTTTGTACTCTTTATCTCTTTATCTCTTTATCTCCCTATTAACTCTTTCATTTTGTTTTTCTTATAACGGTTCTTGCAAAGTATTATTTCTGTTCGCATTTAGACACATCAACACATTCCACTTGACTTCTTTGTGGAGACCTGGGGCAGGCCTACAGAATGATTAGAAGTTACAATGTCTATAAGATCATTTTGAAGTGCAAGGGAAGCAGTGGTAGCAGGTCTCTATGTAGAAGCGCTGTGTGATCTTTTAGAATTTCAAGTGTAGGCCTGTAGGGTTTATTTGCAGGCCTTGGAATTTCGCCCGCAGGGTGGTTGCCGCAACTTCGCTACAGTACATGCAGAAAAAAAGCAAATACCTTGAACGGTCATTCAACACATCTCGTGCAGATTTCTAGTAAACACTATCCCTGTTTTAGCAGTATCCTCAATGCGGAAGTAGTGGCAATATTAGATACATATGTGTCATTAATTGCGAAATCACGTTATAGTAGGGAGGAGTGCAAAAATCGTCTCGAATAACAAGAGGCGACAAGGGCGCTATCCTGAGAGGAGAATAGTGTGGGGTCAGACACGGCAATTTTACTTGCGCAATTCGTGAGTTTATAGGAGAGAGGGAAAGAGAATGGAACAGCCTGTACTCTTATTCCGATTTGTTTTCCCATTCGCAATTTTTTAAACGAAGTTGGCTGCAGATGAAAATTTGACATTCCTTTTCATTTTTTGTTTCGTTTTCCATAAAATTGTGAGTAATAAAAAAAGTAAACGTGTTTTGTTTGATGTTGGTAGTAAGAAAGAGCTTCTCCTATGCAATCAATTAATGTTGTTATTATTTATTATTTTCTTTCACTTCAAATTTTATTCACAAATATAAAAAATTCCCCTCCGAATAAATTTTTTTATAATTGAAATTAAATGGAATGTCAAAAATTGAAAACTTGAAATTTAGGTTGAAACATAGCATAACATTCAAAAATATCAAAAATCACCAACATTGAATCGGGCAGCCTGGGTACGGGGCTGGCTGGAATCGAAGTCGCGGAATAACTAGCTAGGAAAAGTTCAAGTGGAAATGCGAAGGGTCGAAACGTGATTGAAAGCACTCTAAAAAGGTTTACTTCCACTGCAGAGAACTCACTACCTGCCTCATTATAAGAAGAAAAGAACCGAGTTTCTGATGACTCTGAACAGGAATATAGTAGCTGTCATAACCAGGCACTGGATAATTGGTACACATACTGCTAACATTGTAGTGCAACACAGGCGTTTCTGTCGTAGTAGCGACGGCGAACTTATTGCGGAATCCCAAAAAAACTAATAGCCTGTTTCTCTATCTCGAACGAAAAGCTAGGCAAAAGAAAATCAGTCACTCACAGCCGACCCAAATTGGATTTCTTTAAGTCGAAATTCTCGTTCGCGGGACTCTATGTTTGTTCGTAAGTGACAGCACATTCGAAATGGAGAAACTAAAATTTGTACTGAAAAGTTTTATGTTTTCATTCGACTTGAAACGACAAGATTGTGAAACCCAAATCAACTTTTTTTCGTCTAGAACACGAACGAAAGCTTTCGTTCGAGATAGAGCAACAGGCTGTAACTCGTCCAGCGCCCAGCCTTGGAAAATATAAGGACTTTCAACTATGGAAAGCCCTTTTTTGACGGAATACAGTAACTGGGGAGTATTGAACTTAGAGTACTTCTAACATACAAGAACAGAACTAATTGTGACCGTCGATGGTGCAATGGTTAGCAATCGCGCTTCTTGTACATGAGATCATAGGTTTGATTCCTGCTCTGACCACCTTAAATTTTTTTCGACAGCGGTCACCTCGCATTATGACGCCGACGAGTACTATCAGTACTAGTACTCGACACTATCCAGTATTTAGTCATGAAAAAGCTTCTCAAAATACCGATCGGAACCGGTGTAAAACTGTAGTTCCCAATCAGTGTGTATAAAAGTAGAAAGGGCACTGCTGACTGGTTTGTGAGAAGCTCTCCCCCAATTTCTTCATGGGGAACCGTTTATTTATTTTTACTAATTGGATACAAGTGGATGACTTCAATCTATTCCTGACACATGGTTTTCTTTTCAGGGTATCCTGGCTATTCAAAACGGCATCACTGCTACTTGGGTGAGCTTCCTTGGGAGGAACTCACAGTCACTTTAACCCTCAAGAAGCAAAGTCATCTTCACCTTGAGAAATTAAAACTGATTAGTGTATGTATTCAACCTGAAGAAGAGACTCTCGCACGCTAACTATTACACCAACAACAAAGATCTCAATTTGATTTGGTTCTTAGTAAATTTCGAAATTATGCAAATGCATATTTTCTTCTTTTTTCATTCCGATCTTTTCCAAAAAATTTAATCTCCCTTGTGGGTACCCACATTGAGTTGTCAGCGATCATGGGGATTTCATCAGTCTGACTTACCCACTGGCCGTGGAAATGTTTTGCAAATTCTTATCCTTAACTCCTAAAGTCCACTCTGCTTACAATTATTGATTTGCATAAATTGATAGGAATCAATCAAGAAGACACTACGAAAAAGTTCTTGTTAACATTCCTGTTTGGGTGAAAATGTTGACAACGATGACGTCCGTCATGATCGTCATTCGCGTCATTGTTCCATTCACTACACAGATCATGATTGGCTGGCTGCAAGTTTAACATGATAATGAACATTGGTATGTTAGTGTTTGGGGCTCCTGACTTGCTTTCATAATTGTATGCCAACATTTCAATCTGATCCAGAGTTTGACAAGCGAATGTATCGATGAACGGACAGATTTGTCGTACGTGTCCGTTGTTCGTCTGTCCAACCACTCAACCATCCATCCAACTATCCATCACAGTAGAATGTTTGTCGGGCGGGCCGCCATCGTCCTCATGGAACACTAAAGTGATAAGTTTGACATAAAAATGAAAATGTTGATAATAACGTGATAATTATACTTGATGTTATTTATAATAGTACTTGCATGGATGATGGCTGTGGCTGATGATACCTCTAGTACCCATCCATCTAGTATGTCTGGTGCCATAGTATGTGATCTTCATCCGCAATTTCACCCCATGGCAAACACTACTGAGGCAACAACGACAACGACTACGACAACTATTCTTTATCAAGATCGCGTTTGATTCGAGTATTCGTGTTCTCTGTAGAGGATCCACATGGCAATTTACATGTGAAATGTTTTTGAAATTGAGGTGGTTTCTGTTTGTTTTCGAAAACAGCATTAAAACAAAACAAAACAAACGACAAACGACAAAATGTTGGAAATGGCAAAGAGTGTTGAAAATGAAACCTGATTGTCGATTGGTGGTGTAAAGAATATTGAATACCGGATACCACCGTTTAGTAGGACAGATTGTTATCGTGTCCATCTACACATAGCACTTAGGAGTACTGGGTATTCTGGTTAATCTATCTATGAATGGACTATGAAATAAATGGGAAGTCACACTTTACAAATCGATCAAAGATAAGAGACTGTTGGAGAATCATGTGTTATTTGAGGTATTTAAGAAAATATGATTAATCTCCTTTGTAATCGTGGAAGAGAACTCAGCAAATTAACATGAATGCTCGGTATGAACAAATGTTGTTCCTTAAAACTGTTCATTCCTCTGTGAATTTGATTACTTTAACTTTTGTACGTTTTCGTACACGTTGTGTACCTTTATTTGTACACTCGGGATGAACAAATGTTGCTCTTTAAAACTGTTAATTTCTCTGCGTATTTTATCACTTTTACTTTGTACGTTTACGAACACGTTGTGTACTTTTAATTACACTATGTGCAACATTAGGCCTACCTACCGTGCATTTAAGCACATTTCGTTTCAATTTGTGTACACTTCTCTGTGCACACTTTTTAGTACATTTCAAGTACGTCTAAGTACATTTTTGTAGTTATTTTGTAGCGCGTTCAGGTACACTTTATTTTAGTTTACTACACTATGTGTACTAGCGAAGGTCGTACGTAACCAAATATATAGAAAGCTATACATCCCAGAGACCGAACCTATGCAGAGAAGCTCACTCAAATACTGGTGCAGAACGCACCCCCGCCACGTGATCCTGAAGGGCAGTGGAAGTACATTTCCCACTCTATGAAAACTGCTGCAGAGACCGTACTTGGTTATGAAAACCCGCTGACAGACAAACCATGGTACGGTGAAGAGTGTCTCATGGCAAGTGATGAAAAGAACGCTGCACGTATGGCAATGCTTTAGTCAGTTGCATCGCGAGTTGTGACCATAGAGTAATCTCAGACTAGAGAGAATATTTGGATCATCTGACGTTTCCTTTCACACTCTTCGTGATGCGGTCGGTGTGATAGAGAGATGTTTGACGAAAAGTGACATACACCAGGTGGAATTACAATAACTTCTTGCTTTCATTTTTCATGCCATTTTGGTGAAAAACTGTGAAATTTAAATGTGTTTTAAACTTTTTTTTGACTGTTATTGTTAGCATACATTTGTGTTGTATTTAACACAATAATTTTAACACACAAAACGAAATGCCGTTGTTGTTATTTGGTTCGCTGTTTTGAACCATTGCCTCTATCTGGTATTAGTAAAGCAATTCTTTTCAACATCCAACGTAAATATCACACCAGGCCAAATGTCATAAATTTGGTGGAAGAACTAGTAGATCTACTATAAGTATTAATCTATGGTTGTGACAGTGGTATAATGACAAGAGGTGGGAGGAAATCCGTTTGTTTAAGAAGAAAACACGGTTGTGGAAAAAGCGCAAGCGTTAGCACATTGAATCTTGCAGTAGGAAGAATGAAGCTCGTTAATTCTACCGAAAAGTACGAAGCCAAACCAACGGAAATGGATCAGAGCCTTCCTTTTGTAGAGATAGGGGCAGGAATCTTGCCGCAGATATGCAGGGTATGTTGGGAATATGGAGAGATCACTTCTCTGGTTTACCTGCTCCAGGATACTTCAATATCGATAAGGGTTTTGAGCACATTCAGGACGATGGCGTCGACTGCCCCTCTCCCAGTCAAAATGAAGTTAGAATTGAAATTTCGTGGCTTAGGAACAACAAAGTCCCTGATGCTAATGGACTACCGAAAATTGGAAAGGTACATACATCAGCTGATATGCAAAATCTAACTATACGAATGAATGCACGACGATTGGTAGCTCAGACGCTTACTGAATCCTGTTTTCAAAAAGGCGACGCCAGTCGTCAGTGATGCAATGGGTAGTGTGCGCGCCTCTTGTACATGAAATCCTGGGTTCGATCCTTGCTCTGACCACCTTACAATTTCTTCCGGCAGCGGGCACCACGCATAGTGACAGCGACACTGTCGAGTATTTAGTCATGAAAAAGCTTTTCAAAATACCGTTCGGAATTGGTGTAAAAACTGTAGGTCCCAATCAGTGAGTAAACAACTCGAAAGCGCATAGCTCACTGGTTGTGAGAAGCTCTCACCAGTTCCTTCATGGGATGTGATGGGAAACTATGTATGTATGTATGTATGACCCCAGTTAATGTACCAGCTATCGTGGAATACTATCCATCACACACAAGGTCCTCTCGAACGCAATGTGCGAAAGACGATAGCCGTTTGTTGCAGATCCGATCAGACCTTATCAGTGTAGCTTTCGGTCTAGAATGTAAACTATCGCCCAGATATTTACACTACGACAAATCCTTTAGAAAACCCTTTGGTTTCATCGCACGCAAATACGCATTCCCCTTTTATTTCTGTCCGTTTTATGTCCAACCAAAGACTAACATACAACAGCAACTCGAACTCGATGAAATGACCTACTACCTTGTCATCATCTAGAGAGCATAAAGATAGGGATAACGACTCTTATCTGTTGCTCTACGAAACATGGGCATGTGAGTACATATGTTTCCAACCAGGCGATGCAACTGAAAACACAGCTCTCGTGACCTGGGTCATTTTAAGTGATACATTTCGCGGTCGTTTAATGTCTTTGGCGATTTGCAGTGGCCGGCATTATCGCGCTTTGTGACCGCTCCACACTTAATTTTTGGACAGCCTCTTCTTTCCCCAGCCGCTGGAAGCTCAAAAATAGGATTACGGACAAGAGCACCAACAATTATCGCCCAAAGTTTTCGTTACAACATTTTGAATTTCTGCACGTTCGTGTTACACAGTTCGTAGCATTGCTCGACGAAGAACTCGATTCAGAGTTGCTGTTTACGATTACTTCGTGTGTAGGGATTCTTATGGATCATTTTTCTGTCCGTTTTCATCTTGGTGTCTTAGTTAAATTGTGGTGAAACACCGATTTGAGTTTTATAGTCAATGGTTAACCACCCAATTTTGGTTGGTTAACCTATATCTAGAACCATACGATTTTGACAATAATTTTACTGATTGTCAAACTGAGAAATGTTATATATTTATGTTATATTGTATAAAATACACGTTTCTGTTTCGAGTATTTGTTTACATACTTTGAGCCTAGATACATAAATTTTTGTTAGATGTTTTTTTCAATAAGAATGCAAGGATTGCCATAATCGGTGCTTATATGGGTTACATTCAATCGCCACTGAAAAACAAAGTACAAAGTTAACCTCTAATTAACTTTCATATACGATTAAGTAAAAAATGGTTTCTCATTACATACCATGAAGGCATCAGGGAGAGCTTCTCACAACCATTGAGCTGTGCGCAATCTAGTTTTATACTCACTGATAGTTAACTACCCACTTAAAAACTGGCCATTAGTGTACCTAACTCTAATGTTTTGTGTTCGTTGCGACACTTGAGCCGCATGCAAAAAGTGTTGAGGTGGGAGTTTGGGAGACTCTCCGATCGCTGTTTTCCATATGGATATTATGTTCGTGAGTAGTATTTCAAATTGAGCCCAACTCTTAAGAGTATTCAATATCTGTGCAATTTAATTATAAACAATTTAAAAATGTTACGGTCAACAGCTTCATAATAAAGTTTCTTAAAAGGTTCTGCAATTGAAAGGGCGTATCCAAGATTAGATGTTCTCTTATTTGGTATGGAGAGCGAATGATTTTTAAGCGACTTTTGAAACTATCGCTTAAGTGTTTGTGACAAATGCTCGGCTTGCATCAGATTTTTTAAAACAGCATAAATTTGAATAAAGTTTCGGTTAATAAAGCTTAAAGTCTCAGTTCAAATGATAACATGGCTTCACTCAAATAAGTTTTAGCGCAATTTCCTAATCAGATTTCTAAATATACATAAAACAAGTTTGGTACTTAATTTAATTCATATGCGATTAACTAAGCTAATCTTTAAGTTTCGCCTAAAAAATTCATTCAAATTTGTATAAAATTATCTGGCAATCTTAAAGAAATGTTGTTCTCACTTCTGATTGTTGGTGGACATTGGAATCGTTTGAAAAATTATGAAATGAAACAATAAACGAGACAATAGATGATGTGTGAGATGATTAACAGTCTGGGAAACGAGTTTTAATCAATTTTTTTAATGGCCCAATAGAGATGGTGATTGACGCTGATGCTGTAGAATCTGTAGCTGACGTGGTATCTAATTCTGTTCTTTGCAAAAATCTTACAGTTAAAGTTGCGAACTGAAATGAAACTGAAATAAAGATTGTAAAGAAGAGAGTGAGAGAGAGAGAGAGAGAAAATGTCTACAATAATAAAACAACTTCCGTTTAAGGTTTTCCACTTAATAAGAAAAATATTAACAGAAATAAAAAAAAAACACACACACAGAAATCATTGAGTAGCAACAGAATTCAAAAAAAGATCTGAATGACTGCGTGGTTGTATTTAAAACCGCTTTAAAAGATATCTGACGAATAAATAGATTTTGTGTGAAATTCAAAATAGTAGAAGGAAAACAAATCCACAGCAGCAGCAGCAACAACAGCAGCCATAGATAGATTCGATTTGAAAACCGACATCGTACATTCATCAATCCACCACGCTGAGAGAGTTGAATTGGCTGGCGAAGGCAAACAAACAACAACAACGGTAGGAAGTTGTGAGCCCAAACCGATGAATCACAGAATCTATACAAGTTTTTTATGTTTTGTTGCGAATTTGTCGCTTTAGTGTTTTTTTTTCTATTTTTTTATTTTGTTAACAAAATGTCATTCTAAGGCTTAATGTTTTAGTTTGTCATAGATAATGCTTAATTCACACTCAAATCCAAATTGTCGTGTTACCAGATTGTAATCAGAAACGCCTTGTTCAAGATTTCAGTCAATGTGATGCAACAGCTGGGGTTTAATAACAAAATCAGCTGTTTCATCGGAAGAACTATTGAACCATGAAATTTATATTTTAATGATTATTAAGTACAAGTAAAACTAAAAAATTTAAATCCAATATTACACAGAACAAATAAACTCATATTGAACCTTGAACGGTTTTCATGAATTCATTATAATAAATTGTAACATTGATACAATACAGTCGGAGCTTGAAGCCAATGTCCACGGCCTACCAGTTCAAAAGGTTTCACAAATATTATTTGCGTTTAAACGCACTGTTCGTCTGAACTTGCGAGTCTGAACTTGGCGTTTACACGAAACAGTTTTGCGGAGACAATAGCAATACATTCAACATTTTTTACTAATCAACTCCCACTTTTCTCACTGCCTTCATCCCTGTCTCAGATTTTTCAAAGACAATAAATTCAGAAAATGATTTGATGTAAACGGCCAATTCGGTGAAGTTTCATTGAATTTCCGAAAAAGAAGCAAAGCATAATCGCAAAAGCCTCACAATTTGGAAAAATTTTTTATTGTTTGTAGATTTTGGTAAGATTAGATTTGGAGTTTGGTGACAGCGGTTGCTTAACTGTATTGTCTTTCTAATTGTCTGGATGCCTACGTTACAAACGCATTTTTTTCTCTTCTTTGACAACTGATACATGTCCCCAATGTCTTATTTCGTGTGAACGCAGAGTAATGAACCCACAGAGCAATAATAAAGAGCCTCCATTACTCTATTCGATGCCTCGTCATGACGACGAGGTAGTAGGCCATTTCATCGAGTTCGAGTTGGTTTGGTAATTTAGTGTTTGGTTGGCATAATTCGGACAGAAATAAAAGGGAATGCGTATTTTCGTTCGATGCAAAACATAATTCAGCTGTCATTAGTATCAATCAACGACATATAAACTTAGCTTGCTGCATGTTCTATAATCTGTATGTCTTCTTTGGTCTCTCATTCTACATCATTTCCCTAGTGGCTTTTCGATCAGCTGTGCCATTGAAACCCCCTGGTGAACCTAAAGCAAGGCGTCACCAACGTAGTTGTAGATTTGATGGAGTTCGAGTTGCTGTTAGAAGTTGGACATACAACGAACAGAAATAGAAGAGACTACGTACTTTTATTAGATAATTGAGAAATAAATCGTAATTGATAATTGGAAATAAATCGGAGAAAAGTAAAAGGGAATACGTATTTTCGTTCGATGCAACCAACATTAAACATAATTTTGCTGTCATTAGTAGCAAATCCAGTTGCCGTCGGTGGTGCAATTGTTAGTGTGAGCGGGACTTGTACATGAGTACGTGGGTTAGATCTCTTGTCTGACCACCTTAAATTTCTTTCGACGACACTCACCTCGCTTAGTGATGGCGACACTATCGAGTACTTAGCCGTGAAAAAGCTTCTCAAAATACCGTTCGGAACCGGTGTAAAAACTGTAGGTCCCAATCAGTGAGTGCAAAACTAGAAGGCGCACAGCTCACTGGTTGTGAGAAGCTCTTCCCAATCTCTTCGTGGGATGTCATGGGAGACCATTTTTTTGTAGTATGGTTTGTTTCTAGTTTCTCATCGCTCATTTTCCTATCTACTCTGTTTAATATATATACGAGATGCCGCAACTCTGTCATCTGACGTTTCACGTTATGGTTGTTCTTCTGTTAGCTGTTTTGCTGTCAAAAATTTCGTAAGCAAAATCAATTGCAGGATTGTTGCGCCAAAGTTATTTCGTACGAAAATTATTGTTTGGGACCGGAATTTTGACATTTCGATTATTTTAGTAAACAAAAGTAATACCACATGCGTTAAAAATTGAATGGACTGCAAAGATGAATTATTAATGAAATATTTTCAAAGTAAATTCGAGATATGTGGTAAATCTTTGTAATAAAATTTTCCACTTCGAGATAAATCACAAAATTTCTTACAAAAATTTCGCAAATATTGAATACGGGGCTTAAGCGGGAAATTTTCTTGCTTTTCTTCCTTGCAAATATTTCATTTATAAGTCCTCTACGCACTGCATTTTATTTTTAACGCCTAAATATTTTTGGTTGTTAAAATTATCGAAATGTAAAAATTCCACACAATTGTTTTCGTACGAAATAATTTTGGTGTAACTACCCTGTACTTGATTTTGCCTACGAAATTTTCGCAAAGAGCTGAGTACCACGTAAATGAGAGAAGTGAGCGAAATTTTCGGTTCATGAAATTTTCGATTTTGTTTATACATGTGCTTCTTGGGGCAACGAAAATTTCGCAAAAGTTGAATACCGGGCTTAAACAAGCACTTGGTAGGTCACAACTCTGCTTTTAAAATACAAGACTGTTTATATGGTGTTACCATTATGCGCAGTGTTAAGCAGGGGTGACAACAATAGTAGAAGTAGGCAACAAAACGGGGGTTTTTTTTATAAAGATGTAAACAGTCTAGAAGCAACAAAAATCTAACAAGTTAATGGCGTGATTTTTATCCCTCGCTAAAGTAATTTTTCGACCATTTTGTATGGCAAGCTGAGCAATCCCAATTGGCTCCCCATATAAGGTGATCGCAAAAATAGTTTATGATACACAAAGTTTTATGGCGAACAACTATTTCTATGGTTAGTCATTAACTATTACCATGGTTAGTTAGTCACTATTTCTGTGGTCAATCATTCAAATTTCATTCTCAGTAAAAATCCAATACGCTGGCAATTTTAAAGTCTCCAAAATATTCAAATATTTCAAAACATTCGGTAAGGTTAAGCTTGCAGTTTAAAAACAAAGGGTGGCTTAAAATCAATTTATTAAAAACTTGTCACATTTAGCGTAACAACAACAATGACGTTTATTTTTCAAAAACTATAAATAAGCGACAACAATAAACGAGATTTCGCTGATTGCTAATTTTGTCAAACTACTTTACTGCTGACAGGTTTTTTTTTTGCTGGTGGAATAAAAGAAACAGCTGATTGCAACCTTAAAAATATCACAAATAACGCTTTTTAAGGTAGACAAGAGACTGATTAATAATTCTGTATTAAATTAACAAATTAGCATATGAATTCATTAAATAATTTTGAATTCCATTGTAGTATTAAATTTGAAAATTAACATATAAATTCATTTAATAAATTTAGCATTTTAATGTGGCAATTTGTAACACATGTTATTAAAATGACACCTTTTATTTGGTGACAAAGAAAAAAAACAGGACGGTTGGCAACATTTGCTATCTCTGTTTTGTGAGCCCACGTGTAGGAACAAATTGTAAGTGTATAACAACTAAAACAGCCCTAATGTAAACTGTTACCATTTTCTGATGAACGTTTAAACTAAGAACTATAAACTGGACACTCTTGCAAGTACTCAAGATTTAACTAAACAATGACATTAATAAATCGTAGATTGAACAACAACACTATACAACACCTTTTAATCGGTGGGTTCCAATTTTGTTGTTGTTGCAGTCAGTTCACATTTTAATAAAATCGTAATACTCGGTATCATAAATCGCATATCGGTAAAATCTTTAAGTTGTCGTTCAGATTGTTCAATATTTGCAATTGTCAAATAAATTTATTCAATAAAACTGTCACGATATCGACACTAAACCACTGATGTTGTTGTCTTTACTGTTGGCCACTGATGTTATTGCTGTTGATTTTAAGTCGTTACTTAGTTTTAGCCACAGTCGTCAAACTTGATGACCATGAATTTATCACAAAACCACGGCAATGGTGCTGATGCTGAGATGTTGCTGTTGATGTTGATGCTGAAGTCGAAGCAGAAGCCGAGGCTTAACGTAAAGGCGGCACTGAATGAAGAACAACGACAGCAAAAACTACAAGATCAGAAAAGCTTTCAACTTTGGAAAAAATCAATCTTAAAAATTGAACCAAATTATGTTTGTTTTGTATAGCGGCGTCAACACTTATGGATACGTAGACGATTACACGCAGACTCACGGACTCGTGGTCGCCGTACGGACCGGAGGGAAGACCACAAGGCATCAGTTTTTCTGTTGTTGTTGTTGTTGTTGTGGTTAAATGACAGTTTCTTATAAAGTATCTATTAAATCCAATCATCAAGTTTAGAAAACGATTTTGCATAGCAAAGAAAAGCGACTCTGTAGTTTTGCCAGGCGGCAAAGACCGTGACGACGATTTTTTTTTCAATAACTTTGATGTGTGCGATGCATTCATTGGGAGGACCATATTGTCCAGAAGTAGCTTTATTCTGGTTCTATAGGGTGTCCCAATAAAACTACAGGACTGTGAATGGCATTCGTTATAGGAACATGATATGCAGGGAGAATTTTTTGGACCCCGGTAAACCAATTTTTCGCTTATTATTATGGGAAACCACATCCTAACATTTGATAAGTTTCAAACAATCGAAACAACTCTGCTTTTAAAATCCAACCCTGTTCTTTGTAGTATTACTATAATGTGCAGCGTTAAGCCCCGTATTCTGTTCTGGGGAAATTTTCGTAAGATATTTTGTAATTTATCCCTAAATATATTCATGAATAATTCAAAAAATCGAAATCTTAAAATTTCGTCCCCATATAATTGTTTTCGTATGAAATAGGTTAGTTTAGGTTAGGTTGAAAGGGAAGCCCGTCAAAACAAAAAAAAACAAAGAACGAGTTCACACGAGGCCGTAAATTCGGCCAATTGTAGTTCCCTTATATAGATTTGAAAGAAGAAAGGTGAAGGGACTAGTTGTAGAGAAGAGGAAGATTTCAGGAGAGAGGGTAGGCTAAAGGAGAGAGTCTAGGGCAACAATTTTTTCAGTTGTCCTCTGCTGAACCAGCGAGATTTCTCTATGAATTGCTCGAGGGGCTTAATGGGAGCGTCTGCTAAGGCATTGAGGTTTTCGAAGAGCCTGCCCCTCAGGAAGGGTAGAAGATACTCTTGCAGTCCAGTGCTGCACTGACTGGCCTATCTCGCAGTGTCCAGTTATGACTCCTCGGAGAGAGCTGAGAGTGTTCTTTCGAAGAGAGAGATGCCACAGACCAATACTAAAGAGCCTCCATTACTCTCATCGATGCCTCTTCTTGACGACGAGGTAGTAGGCCATTTCATCGAGTTCGAGTTGCTTTGGTACTTTACTCTTTGGTTGGCATAATACGCACAGAAATAAAAGGGAATGCGTATTTTCGTTCGATTCAAACAACATAAAACATAATTTAGCTACCATTAGTATCAACCAAACACTTTAAAACTTAGTTTGCTGCATGTTCTGTAATCTGTGTGTCTTCTTTGGTCTCTCATTCTACATCATTTCCCTAGTGGCTTTTTGATCAGCTGTGCCATTGAAACCCCCTGGAGCAGCCCTTTGGTATGTGTTCCATCAATGGCCGGCCAAAGAGGTCGGGCTACTGTACAGTTCTGTACCGATTCCCATCTCGACTTGGTTAATGCTATTCCCAGTTCGTCGAATTGGTTCCTCAGTTCCACGAACGTAATATGCTCGCTTATCATCGCAGCGTTCTTGCGCACAGGAGCCCGTTCTGGCGCATTCATCTGCTATTCTGTTGCCGTGAATGTTGCTATGTCCCGGTACCCAGAAGAGCGTGATTTCGTAGGCCTGAATTTGGGTTAAGGATAACAACAACTTCACCTTAACGTGATTTGATGATTCTTGAGTCGAATGTCTTGAGGGCTGTCCTGCTGTCGACGTATATTTTGAGTTACGCTGGAGATAAAACCCGTTCTAAAATCTGTTTTGCGGCAACGTTAATAGCATACATCTCTGTCTGAAAGACCGAAAATTTGTTCGGAAGTCTGGTGGAAATCCTGAGATTTAGGGGTTCGGAATATATTCCCGATCCCGTGCCCGCTTCCACTTTAGATCCATCCGTGAAGATTGAGAAATAACTTCGGTAAAACAATTCTGTAATTGATTTCGCGAAATGCTGCCAAAGAGCTTATACTCAGCAAATATAAAGTGAACGAAATCTGGTAAAAAATCTTTATAGTACTCAATTTGTCGAAGTTTGTTACACGCCGAAAAAAACTGTCTCTGTAACATATTCTCCCAAATAGATTCTGCAGGAACCACGTATATGTTTGGAACACACTTTAAACATTCCGAAAAAGCAAGTCCGAAACTCACTTCTATTTAAATGTAAACAGTAGAATGTTTACAGGCAAACGTGTATACTTTTGCGTGGACATATATGCATTGTTAAACCCAACCTTCCATGTACTTACGTGGAAGCATTCGCGTGTTTCCCTCAAACCTTCATGTACTTACGTGGAAACATATGCGTATTTCCTCCTAAACACAATAATATTTAGAAACGTATTAATCCTGATTTCAATAGATATATGTATTATTTATTATAATCAATTTTATTAATATTAATCAACATTTAGAAATAATTAATACAAAATATTAAGATTTACAACGGGCCTTTTAAATTTTTACTTGCATTGAATGCAATATTTGTTTCTTTTTCATGAAATAAAAATCTTCTGCTTCAGAAGGTTTCGACTATGCTTTGGTTGTCACTGTGTATTGATACACAAACAGTATACATACATATATACAAATCTACTTCATGCATGCCAAGCGTGTAATAATTAGTTGCGCTTTTTTTTATTATATTTCACAAATATTTCGCATTTCCGATTTTCTCAGTAAAGGCTCGGACAGATAAAGGCTTAACGTTGTTGCCCTTTCCTGTTTCTTTCCTCAAAATCATTTCGCTCTTTGGTAGCACACATCCATATATAAGAAACACATACACAACAATCAAAGCAACATTACAAACTATTTAACCGTTCGAGCCTTAGTTTATTCTTTCTTCACTGGCCTTTTTGATATCCTCTGTCCAATGAACTACAACGTAATACATCAGCCAAAATAAGAAGCAGTGATTTCATCTGGAATTTGCAAAAACATAGCCACACTTACAAGATAGACTTTCTCGTTGTCCCTCTTTTATTCTCTTGCTCTCGAGAGAACATAAATAGTGCAACAAACACAGCTGTATTTGTATCACAAACACAGCCATATTTGTGTCGCAAACACATATATTATAACATATTAATTATTGTGTCTCAAACATGTAATATTGAATAGCAAACACAATTTGTTTGGACACAAGTATATTATATTTGCGACAATTTTTTTTTGAGAGCTTGTCAAAAGTTGGCGGTTTTAGTTACTAAGACTTTAGTTATTTATTATTTAGAATGATTTTTAGTATGTTCACGCTAAAAAATCTGTTTTATTGGTGTTTGCATGCATACATAAAGTGTTTGTAGCTTGTGGCAAATATCGTATACTTGTGTGCAACAAATTGTATTTGCTACTCAATATTACATGTTTACAATCGCGACAGACAACATTGAAACTACCAATACAAGAAAACAATGCATATACATACATACATGTTTCCTGCAATATGTTGCTGAGGCCGGTTTTTCAGCGTGTATGGAAAAATTATATTTTGTTATTTTGCCTTTCATTCTCAGCTCCTACAAAGTTCAGAAATTATCTTTTACTGTAAACTTTAAAATATAGAACCCTTCTGATGCCTCCGAACTATTGTAATTAGTAGTCCCGATTTTGTGCTTACGATGAACATTATGTAACATGATACAGGAACTTTATATATGTTTGGAACATCCACATAGTTACGTGCAAGCATTTTTCATGAATGGAAGATCATGAATGGAAGATTTCTTTGTTTCTTTATTGTCTGCCCTCGTTATTGTTTCAGCTGTTTTCAAACAAACAAACCCATATTTGGGTCACAAAAACATATATTATAACATATTAATTACTGTGGGTCAAACATGGAAAAATATTGAATAGCACAGATAATGTGTTTTGACATAAGTCTCGCACTGATGACCCGGGATTCTCCGCTAAAAAGCAAGACAGGTTGTATCAGAGTCTGATACAGTTGGATCTTTGTATTCGAGAGGGGTTATCTCTGAACTGCTTGCTTAGCCCAAACCTATTTGGAAGAACAATTCTCTGAGTAATTTCCAGGCTGATGTTATTGCTTCTGTTCACGGCAGATACGAGGCAAATAAATTCGTCCGCTACCTCTAAATTATAACTGTTATCAACTTTCACCCTTTCATCCAATCGGGTGGATATTCTGCTTGCTGAAATCACTAATTTGGCCTTGTCCTCGTTTACTGCCAATCCGACTTTTGCTGATTCCTTTTCAATTCTCAAAAATACTGCAGTAATTTTTCGCAGACCTCGCCCAATGATGATTAAATCAGCAGCATACGCGAGCAGCATGCAACTTTTTCTGCTAATAGGTTCATTCGTGTTGACTGCAGCTTTTCTCACGATGATCTCAATTAATATGTAGGGTGTTGCCCTGCCTGAGGCCTCGCCTCGTACTAAATGGTTTGGTGAGATCTTTACCGATCTTTACTGAGAATTTCGTGCCGGTCAGTGTCATTCTATGATTACCCCAGTCAAAGAGTATGGAATATAAAATAGAGAAGAAAAATCTCTCTTACTCTCTTCGTTGAATACTTCAATACACGAGCAGTTTTGTGATGCTGTTGCAGTATTTAACTATAGAAATTCCAAACACGTTTTAATAAAATTACATAAAGTGTGTAAAAAGTATGAAATAATCAATTTATGACGTGAGAGAGAAATGCCTTTGAGTGAATTGCAACAATTTGTTGGTTCTCTTCTACGAGGGTTGCCAATTTGCGCCTTGTTTCAACTTGTACTTCCTTTTTTGACTAGTTTGGTACGAGTGCGGCCCCAAAACTAACCGACCTGACGTCTAGATGGTGCCAGTAGTTTGAAAAAAAATTTTAGGTGAAAAGTGGCAACCTTACGAAACTTATGGTTTAAGTTTCAAGGCGCTGCGTTGTTCAGTTTTTTTATTTGAGCTATCGAAAATAAACGATCTCAGTGATTTTGTAAACATGGAATAAATTTGACACCGTCATGCAATTCAATATTTCCAGTTGAATGCTCTCAGTCCAAGCAATATTAAAGTCGAACTACATTCTACTCTGGGGGAGTCTGCTCATTCGTTTACGACTGTAAAATACTGGGTAGTCGAGCTTAAACGAGGCCGTACGAGCTACCTGACGAACACCGTTTTGGACGACCAATTGAGGTGTCCACATCAGGCGCGGTTAAGAAAATCCACAATATGCTATTGGACGATCGTCGGCTGAAGGTTTGTGAACTAGCTGAAAAGATAGGTATTTCAACAAATGCTATACATCGTATATTGACCGAAGGTTTGAAGATGAGAAAGCTGTGCGCAAGATGGGTGCAGCGTTTGCTTTCAATAGAGCAGAAACAGCGTCGTGAAGATGTTTCAGTAGAGTTTTTCGCAATATTTCACCGCAATAAAGTTGGATTTTTGCGTCGATTTATAACCATGATTTATAAACACTTCAGACAAAGCAAGAGTCAACGAAGTGGACTGGAATGGGAGAATCGTGTCCAAAGAAGGCGAAGACGGTTCCATTTGCAGGCAAGGGCATGGCATCGTTTTTTGGGATGCGTATGAGATAAATTTTAATGATGCTCTTCAGAAAGGAAAAACCATCAACGGCGAATATTATGCGAATTTATTGCAGCGTTTAAGTGATGACATTGTGGGAAAAAAACCGCATTCGGCGAAAAACAAAGTGTTGTTTCATCAACACAATGCTCCAGTTCACACATCCACTATTGCGATGGCCAATATTGGTGAATTAAAGTTCGAATTCATTCATCACGAACCTTATTCGCCAGATTTAGCTCCCTCGTACTATTTTCTATTTCCAAAGTTCAAAAAATGGATTTGCCAACAATAAAAAGGTGGAGTCTGCGGTTGATGGCAATTTTAAGAAGTTTGACAGTTCTTACTATAGACAGGGCATCGAAGCTATTTAATATCGCTGGAAAAAGTGTATCGATCTAAAAGGAGTCTATGATGAAAATAAAGAAATTTTTGCCCAACTTTTTTGTGTCTTTTTTGTTAGGTCGGATAGTTTTGGGACCGCCCTCGTATGCACTTTTGAGGACGAGAGCATTGCCCAATATTTTTTTGTGCGGATTTCGTTCGCCAGTTTTGGACGTCGATGGTCGGCAATCGATGGTTAAAATGTTGCTCGATACATGGTTCTATTATTTCGTGTAATCAATTTCGTACTACACTGCCGGAAATTTATCGTTAATATTGCGTAATATTTTTTGCATGAAGTTTTGTAATATTGCAAAAAGTTTTTACTCAAACTCGCCAGAATTTCCACTTTGAATGTATACTACTCCTTCTGGAATCATCAATATTTTAAAATAGGTTAGTTTTAGTATGTAGGCTAGTTCCAACACGTGTTTTTATAATATCGATCGCACTTCTTTTGAGTTTAATGTTATTTGGCGCATATATTGGGCACAGCTATAGCATTTTCTTGGCGTATTTTGAGCGTCAGTATTCGAAGTCATTCGTAGGCAATCGCGAGTTAAATTTTAACTCTTAAGACCTATTCAGCGAAAGTGTGTAATGTTTAAGGACGGTAGTTTTCAGTTGCGTAAACGAGTTTTCATCAATTTGGTGTAGTCTGGATGTTTAAATCCCCTTTATGTACAAAAAATAGCAAGATCCTTTGGAGAAAGAATAGGAAATATGAAAAATATATTTTAGACTTAAATATAAAAAGGAATTATCCCTGATTTTGTGTTTCATTTTAACTATAAAAATATATTAAGATGTTCGAATTACTTACTTACTTATCTGGTCTCGAACAACCCCTGGGGGGTCAGGGACTTTATAAAACGAAGATAACATATTTCGCTAACCAGTTCGATCTTTTGCTTTATCTCTCCAGTTGGCAATACCAAGTGTAAGCAGCGCTTCGTCAACCTAATCCCTCTTTCGGAGTCTTGGTCTTCCAATTTTTGTCTTCCTTCGATTTCGGTTTCGAAACCCCTTCGTCCTGGTTTGTCTTCATCCACTCTACTGACGTAATCACGTTATTTTGATCCGCTTAATTATGTCAATGTCGAGATGAAGCTCATACAGCTCATGGTTCATGCGTCGCCGATACTCGCCATTGTGCATCAATTTTTCGGAGTATTTTTCTCTCGAAGACGCCTACAGATGTTTCGTCTGCTTGCGATAGGACCCAGGATTCTGCGCCATAAAGCACGACAGGTTGAATGAGAGTCTGGTACAGCTGGACTTTTGTTACTCGAGAGAGGGCTTTATCTCTAAAGTGCTTGCTTATAAGATCCCAAAATAGCATCTATTCGCAAGCACAATTCCCCGTTTGATCTCAAGGCTGACGTTGTTGTTTTTGTTTACGGCAGATCCGAGGTATATAAATTCGTCCACCACCTCGAAATTATAACGGTTATCAACGTTCATGCTTTGGTCTAATCGAGTGGAGGCCCTGTTCATTGAAACCATTAATTTTGTCTTGTCCTCATTTAGCGTCAGACCCACTTTTGCCGACACCTTCTAAATTCTCGAAAAAACCGCAGTAACTTCTCCAATTGTGCGCCCAATGATATCTACATCGTCAGCACACATGTGCAGCAATTGACTTTTGCTGCTGATGGTTTTGTTCATGTTGACTGCAACATTTCTCATAATGATCTGCATTAAGATGTTAAAGAGATTGCACGCCGATAAGTTTCAAAAGGTTCGGTAAGATCCTTACCAACTTTCACTTCGGATTTGCTGTTAATCAAGGTCAGACTGCAAAGGCTTATGAGTTTTGCAGGAATACCAAGCTCAGACATTGCTTTGTAGAGGTTCTTGCGTATCGGGCTACCGAAGACCTCCTGGTAATCCAGAAATAGGTTAAAGTTGTCGATATGTTCTCGTGGGTCTTCTCTAGGATTTGGCGTAGCTTGAAAATCTGGCCAGTTGTCGATTTTCCAGGCCTAAGGCCACACTGGTATGATCCAATCAGGCCACCGAAACTTGGTTTTAGTCTTTCGCACATAGTACTTGATAGAACCTTATATGCTATGGATAAAAGGCTTATTCCACGGTAGTGGGCACAGGGACTCGGGTCACCTTTTTTAAAACTGGGACATATTACACTGAGACTCCAATCGCCGGGCGTGCAATCATCTAACCAAATTTTGCTAATGAGTTGATGCATGCACTTTATCAGCTCACCGCCGTCAGCCTTAAATAGCTCCGCCGGTAATCCATCGCCTCCTACGCACAGTGGTCCAAGACGCCAATCTAGCTGGAAAAAAGTCACAACTTCTCTTCGGAAGCAGCTAGAAGTATGAAATTTTGGAATTATGTATTTCTTATTGAAAGCATTCTTTGTACAAAAAATGGGCGTTGTAGGTAAAATGGGCGTGGCAATTTTTATGACATTTTTAAGAGTACCTATTTTGGCAATATTTTCAAGGACGACTCGAACGGAGGTTTCGGGCATCTCTTTTTAAGATAAAAGATAAAAAAATTACGTTATAGGGAAGTTTTCTCTATAAGGGAGTTCGTTATAGAGGAGTTCGACTGTAACAAATTCCCACCACCAATATGCTCCCTGGGTACCCCACTAGATTCGAATAGATATATTGCACTAATATACAAAACAACATAAGAATATAAATATATACTTCAAATAATAATCATTTATTTAAATTATTCTACATCTTCTTGTATGAAAGGATCTAAAAGTAACGAAATGACTTCATCGTCTAATAGGTCTTCATTTCGAGAGCTACGAAATGGCTTTGTTGAGAAAGATGAAATTAAAGGATCTGATGACAGAAGCACATAATTGAAAAGATCTTCCATTGTGTTCTCTCGTGACATTTTTCTAGTGTGATGTTCGCGAATAAATCTAAAATCTTTGTTTCGAGACTCTAGTGCTTCCTCCGACATCATTCCTATCGGTAGTGCCGCATTTTGAATTATGTCTGCGCCGTGGATCAAAATTTTGTGTACACTCGATGGCATATAGTACCATTCATAGAGTTCTACGTATAGTTCCGCAGTTTCCATTGCATATTTACGGAATGCTTCCACATTAATTGCATAACCAGATGACATAGTTCTCAAAATTATTCCTAGTCTTTTTATTAAAGTTTCATTTACTCCTGTTATTTGAGAAGCTAAGGAGGGTTGTTGAAAAAATTTTCTAGCGGTATTACCGTCATTTGTGTTTCCTTCTCCCGGCTTAGGAATATCAATTAATAAATTCATTTCCGATTTCAGAGCGCTAATTATTTCTTCTTTTCTTTTCTTCTGTGAAGCTTTATCGGACTCACTACGAGCTTGCCATTTTTTAATATCACTTTTGTAAGATATATGCAATACACATTCCAGGCACCTTATCCACGCATGCAATGTCGATAAACCATATTCGTAAAGATTGGCCCTTACATTCAAGGCTTTAATTTCGTGCAGTTTATTCATAGTAGTTGGCGTTGCTCCACAAATACCACATGTTTGAGTAGAGGAATCGCTTAGAATTGAGAAAACCTTGCCATCAATCATTGTTAAATAAAACACATGTTTAACAGTAACTGTTTTATCTTCAGTGTTACAAACTGTTGACACTATTGCATTAATTTGATTTTTTATGAAATTAGTTTCATCTTGAATCAAAGATTTTGTTTCCTTTTCAAAAATCAGTTTAATTGGCCTGCAAAAACGTGTAGATGATGGACGTGGGTTTTCCCATATGATGTGGTTATCGTCCTTTAGCTGCAAAGGTACCAAGCAAATTGCAAACAAATATTGATCTGTTTTACGGGAATCATTTGAACTAAAGTTTTGCTTATAGGTTGAGTGCCCACTGCTACCGTCACATCCCCATTTATAAATCAAAGTCAATTCCGTATAATTAAATTGCTCTATGACCTCTTTTTGTAACTTCACAATTCTACATGCAGTGTGATCAACTAAGTCCTGCAGAGGCACTTCTGCTATTACATCGGATACCTTTATTCCATTACTTGGGTAGCACTTTTTTTTAGCTTCCAAAATTCTATGATAAGATGGGTATATATCCGCGTTACGGATCTTAGCACCAGTACGCATCGCATTATAACTTGCTTTTGTATATTTTCCATCGATAAACAGACGTAATGCTTCTTCATCTGTATATGGTACTGGTTCCTTAGATTGTGCATTAGCAAATTTTTTAATTTTTGTTGCTCTCGTTGGAGAGTCAATTATGTTCTTTAAAATCGCTGCAGCATTCCTCTTGCCAGATTTATAAAGGCTAACGCCAGCAGCGAAAGCTAGTTTGTCAGGTGAACATCCACTAACTAAAGCCGACACTTCCAAACGCTTTCCTCTTTCAGATTTACCTGAAAAATCTGATCGAGGTCTACCAAAATTTGACGTTGACGGTTGAAACCCTAAATCCTCTGGAATTTTAGTCACGTTTTCAGAAGGAAGGCCAAATACGCCATTTAACCAAATTTTGTTGGAGTGTTCAAAAGTTTTCTTTGATCTTTTTGCTTTTATCCATCTGTCATTGATTGAATACGTTAATCTCCGTACAGCCAACTTAACTTTATTACAATAATCTTCTGGTTTAGTTTTCTGTAACCCACTCTTAGCAAAAAAATAGCTAATGACAGCTTCTAGCCTTTTGCCTTCCATTTCGGAAATCCACACATTGTATAGTTCTCTTCGTGTAATGGGTATGTTATCTGTATATGTATATAAAAAGTTTTCCCGTCAATAATTGCAGCTAATTTTTTTTCCATAAAAAGTGGACATTACACAGATCAACAGGGCACAATTCATTTCACGGGAATCCACGGGAATCCTATTTAAAAGTTACTCTAAAAACCATAAAATGCTAAATTTTTACTACACAAAACACATATTTCCTTTTACCTATTATTTTGCACACAGAACATTTAAATTCGACATTTATTTATCATATAGCTTAAACATACCTGACATAATGCAGTGCAAAAAAAATAAAGACAAAATTTGCTCTTGTTTTATGTTACGATCAGTTCAAATATGATGCTGTCAATCAACTGGGCTTCTATAACAACAGTGATAATGCAATTGTTCATTTTCAAAACATCATAACAAAGCAAACAAGCAAAAAATAAAAAAACCTGATATACAGTTATGAACAGTGGATAGATATCTAACATTTACCAAACAAATTATGTGAACTTTGAAACATAAAAAAATTTACTTTTTTCCAGCTAGATTGGCGTCTTGGACCACTGTGCTACGGCTTTATTGTTCTTACGCCGGGCAATAGCAGTTCTGACCTCGTTTTGGTTAGGAGGGGGCAAATTGTGATTGATTGTCTCATCGTCATTGGATATTTCATGTACCAGTAGCGCGGACCTTGTCTTTACAAAAGGGGGCCTTGCACCATGTCCATTAGTCCCGTTTTTGACTTTTTAGTAGAATTTTCGGACTTCGTTTTTCCTTCTGTATGTCTCAAATTTTTCACTCTCGCACTTTCTCCACTGCTGTTTCTTACGCCTAAAGAGACGGTTTACCTCCTTTCCTTTCTCCCTATACCACTCGCTCGCGTTGCAATTGGCTGAAGCATTGCCATACGTGCAGCGCTCTTTTCAGCATTTGCAGTGCGACACTCTTCATCGTACCATGGTTTGTTGCGACGCGGTTTTTTAAAACCGAGTACGGTTGTTGCGGCAGTTTTTATAGAGTCGGGCAATACCTGTTCTGACCACTGCGCTTCAGGATCGTCATCGGGTGGGGTGGGTTTTGTGCCAAAAATTGCGAGAACTTCATTGAGTAGGCTGTGGCTACCTCTGGTACTTGCAGCTTTCCGATGTCCACCTTCGTCCGCGTCTGGTTTCCTACAATTTTCGCTCTACTTGTTCTTGTGCGAACCTTTGCTGCTACCAGGTAGTGATCAGAATCAATGTTAGGACCTCTGAGCGCTCGTACATTCATTACACTGGATTAGTGCCTTCCATCAGTTACCACGTGATCAATTTGGTTCTTCGTTCGTTGATCAGGGGATACCCAAGCAGCCTTGTGGATGTCTTTGTGCTGGAATATTGTACCACTAATGGCCATGTTTTTTGCTGCGGCAAAGTTAATCAGTCTCATACCGTTTTCGGAACTGTCAGCATGTAGACTGATATTGGTAATTGTTGGATGAAACACATTCTACCTGCCTACTTTAGCATTAAAATATCCTAGTAACTAAATAACTGATTTCCCATTACATCCCATGAAGGGACAGGGTAGAACTTCTCACAATCACTGAGCTGTGCGCTTTCCAGTTTTCACTCACTGATTGGGACCTACAGTTTTACACCAATTCCGAACGGTATTTTGAGAAGGTTTTTCATGGCTATATACTCGATAGTGTGGCCGTCACTATGCGAGGTGACCGCCGCCGAAAGAAATTTGAAGGTGGTCAGAGCAGGGTTCGAACCCAGGATCTCATGTACAAGAGCCGCGCACACTAACCATTGCACCACCGACGGTGCACTACAATCTTAATATCATGGCCAGGGCAGCGGCCATACTCGTACGTTTTCTCTAGGCGCTCATAGAATATGTCTTTGCAATCATCATCTTTCTTTTCTGTCGGGTCATGCACACAAATTAGGGAAATATAAAAATATTTCGCTTTTATGCGGATTGTGGCTCAGCATTGAACCTAGAGACTAGATGTCGGACTCATTTGCCAACTTCAAATCCGCAACCAAATTCAAGCTTTTTCTCATGGCAGCCTTGTCCTGTGCATTTTTCTTGTGCTGCCTTGTCCTGTGCATCGCATTTCCTGGATAGCGGTAATGTCAGCCATATAACTTTCGAGGACATATATCAGTTGGATACTTGCGCCGGATCTATATAGAGTTTTATCATTGCAAGTGCATATCCGTAAATCGTGGTCCTTATAACGTTTGCGGGGGTCGTCAACAAATAGGGGTTTTTCATGTTTTTATTTCGTTCATGTAGTTTCACTGCCATTATGAACGGTGGCGGAAGGCAAACCCAGTCCACCGGGTTTTTGCATTTTACCTACTGCCAGGATGTTTCATTGCAGTCGCCCATTATGGGTCAGTCGCTGACCAGGATGCAATATGTCGAACCTGGATTTTCTGCTTTTGGTTTCTATCCGCCGTTGGCCCATATGCTTGACTCATCAGCCTTCTAAAGGACAAAATAATATGCCCGATAGCTTGATGAGCTTCAGTGACATCAGTAACCTACTAAACCTAAGACATATCAGTGATCGTTCCGTCTTCACACTCTAGCTACCTAACGGAGGTTTCTGATAAAGCCGTTGCCCAGGAAATACTGCGTGGAAGTAGTGAGCTGCTTGGACTGCCCAATGAAGGAATCATTTCTGGCCACTCCCAAGTGAATGACTATCAGATACTTTCCACCTCCACGGACTATCCCAAGAGGTTCGGATTAGTACATCCAAATTGGAGAACGGTTCATCGTCGGGAACGGAAGATAGAACAAAAATAACTATATTCACTTTTGGAAGCCCAAGAATATTGTAATTTCTTCATAAAGATGTTAAAATATGGTCACCTCAATTTTGATCAATTTAATTTCAACGACTTTTTTTGTGTTGGTTCTTCTTTAGTTTAGCGACAATATATATTTATTTAAAAATGTTAAAAGCGTTATTGGTTTTCGTTAATGTTAATAGAACAAATAATAATGATGATGATGATGATTTCTCACTCGCTCGGATGCATTTATAAAAGTGCTAGAACGTCACCAGCATCGATCGACCAGCTAACATAGTTGGTGCTAGTGCGGGCGCTTGCTCCCAAGCTAGAGTGGCAAAGACTTGCGCGATATAAGTTTTTAGTGCGCAGGCGCTCGCAATTTACTTGTTGACATCAATGACTACGACTGACTTGACTTGGCGGCTGCGTGCGTTCAAGTGTTTTAGTTGTTTTTTCCTTTTCTGCTGCTGCTGCTGCTAAACTTCTACTTTGTATTTATTTATTTCTTTCACATTATGGCTTAAGTAATCTGTTTGATTTAAGCCGCTTTCTGTGTAGTTTAAACTGTTGTTTTTCTATCTCCTTAACGATTGAAGTTTACGGCGAGCAGAGTGATGTTGTACTCTACAAGTTTCTGTTTAAGTGGTTTTCTGGTCTAGTGTCTGGTTGTCATATAGCGACAGAGACAGAGCGACAGACAGACACCCGGTCGGGCTGTAAAGTACTCGTACTTCACTTCACTTTGCATACATAAGTTGTACAACAAAGTTGTTATAACATAACAGCAACAATAACTATGTTGTTACCAAATTGTTCTTGTTGCAGATTCGAGAAGTATCAACAACAATAACACACACACACAATGAGATAACATTATAAATTTGCCATAAACAACGGCAACAATATCGGCAGCAGCAACAAAAACAACAGCAGCAACAACTAGTATGCAAAAGTTTAAGTAACAACTGTTTTTTTTTTCTTCTGCCTTCAAGATTTTGTTACGTTTCTGCCGGTTTAAAACGCCGAACGACAAAGTGCGAGGGCGTTATTTGGCTTTTAATTTATACGCTACTGTATCCCCTTAACTGAATGCCACAGCAAAGAAACAAGCAGGCAGCCTGCACGAGGAGAATACAGAATGTAAAGAGATTTCAAACCGCTCGATTCTTTGAGTTGGCGAGGGATTCATAAGGAAACAAAAATTAAAAAAATTTTCATTTTTAGAAATTGCAAATATAATTCAACCCATAGAGTAATGACGTATATAGTAGCGGTTTCTCTCAGTAAATTTTCGAAGTGTGCTTGTGGTTGGATGTTGGAAAGTAAGCTACAACTTTCCCTCAGAGAGTAAATCAAAATTCCGAACGGTTTGCAAGATATCAGCCTGACAAAATGATCACTTTTTTCCAAAACTGACACCGAGGCCCCAAATCCTATAAAAAAAGTGCATGACTTTGGGCAAAACTGGAAGACACGGATCTTTTTTTTTTTGGTCTTTTATCACGTAGGGGTGTCCGTATATGCTTATATTTTCTCGTGTTGCACTGTGTAATACCAGATAACTCTCTATCGCAACGACCGACATAGTGTGAAATGAAATGTCATATGAGAAGAATGGCAGCTCTATATGACATTACCTATGATTCAAATAATCAAAATAGTTAGAGAATCTAAAGAGTACAAAAACGAGGTCTGATTTCTAGAAATTTTAAATATTTCGAGCCTTAAATCGTCAGAGTTTTTTGAATTTGAATTGCGGTGTAGCATTTATCAAAAAAAAAAACAAAACTCAGATTTTTGATGAAGTAGCCCTTCACTGGATTTATAGTGTTCTATTCTGTTCTGTTGAGTTTCCCAGGATAATTATATTGGGTTGACCTGACCCCGAGTATAGTGACAATAATGCATTCAGCGACTGACTCTTGTTGTTAAGTGTCTTAAACCTAACCTAACCTAATCCTCCACTGTGAGCAAACGCGGCAATCAGTTTCAAAATATATATTTCACACGAATTTGTTCGATAAATCGAAAACGGTTCGGCAAAATTACATAACTGTGGGCACAACATGATCGAAAGTTAAATATCTTCTATCGACCACAAACATATAATCTAATAGTAGAGGTTTGCCACCTCAGGTGGACGACTCAATCTACATTAAATATTTGTAGAATTATATCAACAGCTACCCCCATTATCAACCAACTCCAGCTATCATCTCCAGAAAGTTAACTAAAGATTGTAGCTGCCAGTTTGTATGGAATTGAAAATTTATAGCTGTTAGTAAACTGTAACTACGCCATTTCCAACTGAAATTTGAAAAATATCAATTTAATTTTGAAAAATATCAATTGAAATTTGAAAATTATATTTAAAATTTGAAATACATCAATTGAAATTTAAAAATTCTATTTGAAATTTGAAATACAGAAAATAAAATTTAAAAAACATCAATTGAAATTTAAAGACATCAATTGGAATTTGAAAGATAGCAATTGAAATTTAGAACACATCAATTGCAATTTAAAACTCATCAATTGAAATTTAAAACACATCAATTGTAATTTGAAAAACATCAATTGAAATTTAAAAGACATCAATTGAGATTTAAAAGACATCAATTGAAATTTCAAATTCACACTTGAAATTTAAAAATTATTAACCCATTCTATGTACTGGATTTTTAAATTTCAATTGGTGTCTTTTAAACTTCAATTGAAGTCTTTTAAATTTCAATTGATGTTTTTTAAATTTCAACTAATGTATTCCAAATTTCATATAGAATTTTTAAATTTCAATTGATGTATTTGAAATTTGAAATAGAATTTTTAGATATCAATTGATGTTTTTCAAATTTCAATTAGAAATGGTGTAGATATTATGGTAACGTCCCTTAATGAATTCTGGCAATTGTAACCCGGGCAGCTGATGGCGACGTAGCATCCAATCCTTGCCTCTATCATTTAGTATTTGCCGTCTTTAATGATGATTCACAATTATGAGTTTCTAAAAATAACAAAAGTTGTCTGCTTAATTTTAACTAATGTATTCTTTGTGTTGTTTCCTTTATTTCCAGGTAAAAATCAAATTTTCCTGCTTATGATATCACTACACTTTTGGTAAGATAAACCCGAAAAATTAATTAACATTCAGTTTCATACAAACAAATATCAAGCAAAATACCGAACAGTATTTTCACCAGTGTAAGTCAAAGCCCATGCTGAAAATTATTAGCAACATGTATCGAGCAACATTTTAATGTTTCAATAATGTATAAAAAGTTCATACTAACTACAAGCACACAAGGTCAGGTACATTTTTCTAAGTGAAAAATTATTGGTTCTTGTTGGAATAATAGACAGTTCAGTTAAGCAGACTCACTGGCATGGCTAGTTTCGAACTCCATGGCAAGTTCATCATCAGATGCCTAAATACAACGCCTAAGATTACAGCATTGGTAGATCATCAGTCATATATATACAAACTCTAGTATTCAATTTACATATGCGAATTAGTATCGATGGAGATCCCTAAGCTTCTTTAATGTTTCGTTAAAAAATTAACGACCAATCAAACATTATAAATGTTGTCAACTCTCATTCAAGTCAGCAACATGTAGCATGCAATTTATTTAGGTTTGTAAAACAAATCTATCGACCAATGGAATTGTAGGAAGCATTTATCAATGTGTTCAATTGTGACATACAAAGATTCAAGGCAAATGTCAACAGACACTACTTCCTCCTTCCACCCTCCACTACCTCAATTTTCCTTCGCCAACACAATGCACTGCATTTATAGGGTGTTGGTTTGATATAAAAGAAAAATAAAATTCCCAATTTGTAAAAAACAGATTTTACAGTTAGAAAAACGACAAACAGAGATATTTACTGTTAAGGAAAGTACGAACGGAGGAAAATATATTTATCAACCTTGATTTGTTGCTGGTCAATACATAGATTAACATAATCGAGATGTCCCAACTCTCTCATCTGACTTTTCTCTTTATGCTACTTCCGAGAGGAATCTGACAGCTGTTTTGCTCTAACATCGAACATAACTCAAATTTTTTGCATTTCATAGTAATAATTTCGGCTGCGTTTATCAAACCTCAACGACAGAATTCTTCTC
Source organism: Phaonia tiefii (assembly GCA_963931995.1). NCBI lineage: Eukaryota > Metazoa > Arthropoda > Insecta > Diptera > Muscidae > Phaonia > Phaonia tiefii. The sequence goes on from OZ008370.1 coordinate 78,950,121, forward strand.
TTGACTTTAAATCTTCCAACTTCCAGGCATTCGATTCCCTTCAGCCGTAGATTAAATTACTAGAGATCCACCAACTCTAGTATTTTAATCTACAGGCCAATCTTGCAGCGAAAGAATGTTGTTGGTCATTGATTTACAATGAAAATTTTTAAATATTTGCTAAATTCGTAGATACTAATTTCGTTGGCATAAAATATATTGAGTATCATCAATTTGTTTCGCTGCGAGATTGACCAGCAACAAATCTGTGTTGGCGACTACATTTTATTCAGATCTTAAGACTTTTTTAAATTAAGAATTTCTTTTTTTTTTGAAAAATTGAATGAAAATTGACAACATTGATCATTTATTTCATCCAACAACGTGATTGGTCGATACATTTTCCCTAGAAACATTCAAATATTGTTTGATACATGTTGCTGAAATTTTACGTGAACAACTTAGTACTACACTGGCAGAAATAAATCTGCGATATTTGATCTGCGATATTGTATGGACTTTTTAATAAAAATTCTCTTGAAAAGTTGAACTTTGTGGCGATCACGACAGTGTTGATAATCTCAAAAATTAAATACTACTTATAATAAAACGTCCACACAGTAGTTTAGTATTATATTACACTGTGTGTTATTTTTTTAGTCATAGAAATATAACCCTATACGGACACCACTACGTGATAAAAGATAAAAAAAAAAGACCCGTGTCTCCCAGTTTTGCCCAAAGTCATGCACTTTCTTATGGGCCCTCAAAGATTTGGGGCCTCGGTGTAATTTTTGCAAAAAAGTGATAATTTTGTCAGGCTCATATCTTTCAAACCGTTCCGAATTTTGATTTACTCTCTGAGGGAATGTTGTAGCCCTTGTCATAAAAATTGGGAACATATAAAATCAAAAGAACTTCATCTTCAAGGTCAAAATCGCAAAAAAAAAATTTTAAAAAAATCGATTTTTTTACCTTATTCCCCCTGTTCAGGTCCATAGGCAGCAAACTGTTCAAAATTGGAGGAAACAATCAACTACACAAATGTACCTAATATCACAATAAACAACTTTGTAGAACATATTAACTTCTTAAGAATGATTCTTAACACCGTTTATTTCAATACTGAGATACTATGCTATCTCACCGACCGCAGCAGCACAGGCAAAGCTGTAAGCTCAGCACACGCAACAAGGGACGCAGCACACAATATAAAAGCGACACGACGCTCACATTGTGGCAATACACAGCGCGAAGTCAACGAGAGCTCAGCGGTGAAAGTTATAGATAAAGTGCTACAGCATAATTCGCACACAGTATTGGCAACTGACACTTTCGATATGCAGTATGAAAATATTGATTTATTTTAGTGAATTCAAGAAACAAAAGAGCAGCAGATCTTCAATTCATGAAAATAATAATAAACTAATTATTAATTATTTTTGACCATGTAGTCATGAGACTTTTGACTTATCTCATCTGTAGTCGCAGAATCACACGCAATGACCACCACATATGATATAATATTGTTTAAATCCTCCCGTGGAACAACTTAAGTCCATATAAACTGTTTTTCAATGTAATAAATTCGTCTCTGTTTTAAATAGCATGCAGTTTATGTAGACAGAGTGGAACCAAAGTAATCCAAAAAAAAATGGAAAACGACTGAGAGGCGATAAGATTTCCAAAATGGAACTCTTTCGTTTAATGCGCTTATATTTTATTTTTAACTATATCTCCTAAACTAAATACACTGATTTGATGGTATATTCTTAACTTATGCTGGTTTCAATTAAACATATTTGTTTTTTGGTGTTTCTCAATATTTTTTTCAAAAATAACTTAGAATTCATCAAGGATGTATAATAAAGTTGAAATAAAAAACTAACTTAATACTTTAAAAATGCTTTCCTTAAAAGTATGAAAAATTCACAAAAGTCGTTTCTCCTTTTTGCCACAGATAAAATAGATACAGATAAAAGATAAATGATTTATCCGACCTTTCGTATTATATTCAAAATTAAAATTTACAAGCGTTGGTTCAAATTATTTAAAAAACGCTCGAACATATTAATTTTGACTATGTTTGTTATATTCTAGTACAGGCCTTAATCTTACACAAACTCGCATGAAATATTATGCCCATAGACGAAATTTGAAACAGGCAGCGATTGTCGAGCAAGGATCAGTTTTCCCATAGAGGCTTTAATGTGATAAATCTGGGACAAACGGGTTAAAGACAAACCTAATATTAAAAGGCTGGTGCTAAGTTCGTTCGTACGAAAAACACAGTTTTTCACTTCAGATTGGTCAGTAGCAAATCAGGAGCGAGAAATATATTTTTTTTATTTTCTGTAGTTTTTTTTAACATAATAACATCAGTTTTTAATAAATTAAATGAGGTCGTACAATTTAATTGGTTGCACAGAAAAAAAGACGACTGTAAAATTTTAACAACAAAATTGGTTCGTGAAAAATCTTAGCACTCAATTACATTTTTCATTATATACTGACAAATTACTTAAATATTGAAATGAAAATCGATAAATGGTACCAACAAGAAAATTCATAAGAAATACCCCAATATTTAACGAAGTAAATACGATACGAACAACCACATAACTTCAGTTGGAGATAAGTTTGTACAGACAGTCGGTGGCATAGCGGGCTAGACGCTGCCCGAAAAGACGCTGTTTCACAAACATCGAAACGATCTTCCAGTGGATGTGAGTTCGAATCCTACGGCGGCTGTTTAATTTTTTTTTTTTAAATAAACAAAATTTTCTAGAATTACTTCGGATCGAAGACAAAACGAAAACTGAGATACAATTTAGTTTGTTAATATGTCAAATCCTTCATCGACTAAAAACGAAAATATTTTTGATAAATATTGATAAATAATACTTTTCCAAATATGGTAGCTGATATATGATTTTTTTTATCACAGGATTTTCAATTAATATTTTGTTTGAATTTTCAAATTTTTTAATTGAATTGAATAATTATTTTTTTCTGTGTTGTTAAATTGTTGTTGTAAGCATTCAAAGGTTGCCTGATACATGTTGCTGATCTTGCGTGCGAACAACTTAGTTCTACTTAGTTCGCTGGTTTTCTGGCGTCTGGGAAGTGTTCAACACCAGTTTTGTGGCTCCGGCATTTTTGTACGTTACAAAGCTTTCGCGTAGCTGGCTTTTGGCGGGGGCTTAGGGATTTTCTCCTCTGGGAAGGCTGCTGGTTTTTTGTGTTTAGCCTGGTAATAAGGGCTTAGGGTTTTTCTCGTACAAAGCTTTCGCGTAGCTGGCTTTTGGCGGGGGCTTAGGGATTTTCTCCTCTGGGAAGGCTTCACATTTTTTTTTAAATTTTATTTTTCGGTAAAGACCGCAAAATTTTTCTTTAATGCTTCCACAATAACATTCCCTTTAGCACAAAATATCAGTTTTTAATAAATTAAATAAGGTAATTTCCTTCTACAATTTGATTGGTTGTAAAATTGTTCTTGGAAACATTCAAATGTTGCTGTTATTGCGCGCGAAACATTTAATACTACACTGGTGGAAATAGTTCGCTGCGTTTTTCGTGTATAGCCTGGTACTAAGTTCGTTCGCGCGAAGTACTATTTTTTCGTAGCGTCATCGGCCAGCAACAAATCAAGATAGACTGCCATATTTTCTGTGTTCTTAACATGTTATTGAGACAAAATGTAACGTTTTTTGTTGGCAAATTAAATTTTTTTTGCAAAAAAAATTGAGACACATTTATTATATCCATCGATATTTCGGCAGCATTTGTGTTTTTTTTTGCTGCAGTTTTGTAACATTTCACGTGATACGTTCGTCTCAGTACAGGAGTAAATCAAATACACCAGAATTATATCTACACATAACACTTTTTCCGGAAGTTGGCATTTGGCGAGCGCTTGGAAACCTCTTTCCTGCACTTAGGGTCTTTTGCGACAATACTCAGATACTCTTTGATTCTCGACCGAAGTTTGTCTGTCTGACAAAGAAAAACAAAGTCGTTTTCATTTGTTTTATTGGTATTACAACCAACCCCCTTGATTTGGTCGCTCGATAGGAGTTTGGTTGCTTTGTTAGGTGGCTGATTGGTTGGGACGGACGGTCCGTCGGTCGTTCGTTCAGTCGGTGTTCCCCTTTTAAGGAGTCTTGACGCTGAAAGTAAAATTAAGATTGTCGCGACGTACTACATAATATCACTTGATTGTTGGTTGGTGTTGTTGCTTTAAACTTTTAGCATTACAACAACACATTTACACATATGAATTCTTATTACAACAAACCGCATGTAATGGCATTATTGTTCGTTGGTGTTGTTGTAAATTTACATATTATCCAATGACTTGCAATTACAACAACACTGCGTTTGTTGCTGCTGCTCTGCGAGTTTTCCATGAAACACTAGAGCTCTTTACTCGCACCGACTTGCTGAGATAGACGCAATTGTCGTACGACAAACGTGTTGTGTCTGAACGATCGCCACACACACTTGTTGTAAAGTTGTGCTAATAATAATGTTATTGCTGCTGTTGTTGCAGTTGTCGTTGTTGTTGTTGCAGGTGTTGTTGTTGTTTAATTAAGTATTCACTGTGCGCGAACGTCGGTTGTTGCTCATGCGCAAATGTTATTCAATTAAATTCCTGTTGCTGTTTCATTATTTATATGATTGTTTTTGTTGTTTTGTTAGTTGTCGTTTTTCTATATTTCTATCTTGAGTGCGAGTGTGTGCATGTCTATCTCTTTTAATTGCTGAATTATACAAAATATTTTAAATAAATTGTTGCCATTTATTAATTGCATGTGTCAAAACAAGCAACATTTGAGTAGCCCCTCCTTTTGGGCAGTTGCCAGAAAATGGGGTGTGGTTTCGACGCATATTTTAGGGATAACTGTAGTGTTATATTTCAAATTAAGAGTTGAAAATATTTTGAAATTAAAACTATTTATTTTGTTCCAACTAGTCTCATCGTTTGCAGAATTGTCAGCAGAATTCTCACAAACACAGGGGAATATTACATATAATTGCTGAAGTATTGGTGCAGTAATCGCAAAGAAAATATCATTTACGAGGACTAAATTGAACGACACAAAAGCTTTACCATATTCAAACATTTTTGCGTTCTAAAGTCAATATTTCCCATGCAATTTTATAAAAATTTAATTAAATTCATATAGAGAATTTTCTACCAAGTGTGAGATTTCACGCAAGATTTTACAAAATTCCGTGTAACAAAAATATCTGCGAAGTATCGTCTAAATATTTCCGCCAGTGTAGTACTACGTCAGTAGCACGAAATATCAGCAACATGTAACCAGCAACACTTCACTGTTTCTAAGACAATCATTAAATTTACAATATGTTCGAGCATTAGCTTAATGTTTCTAAGATAATTATTAGATAAACAACATGTATGAACAGCATTTAAATGTTTCTCAAACAGTCTTGCAATCAAGCACATGCAGCATTTTAATGTTTCTAAAATTTCTACAAGTGTCTAGCAACAATTGAATGTTTCTAAAAAATCAATGAAACCTGAACATGTATCGATCAACATTTTTATGTTTCGATCACAATCATTAAATCTGCGACATGTATCTAGCAACATATTAATGTTTCTGAGACAATCACCATAAATCCAACATGTATTAAGCAACAGCTTAATGTTTCATTGACAATCATTAAATCTGCAACATGTATAGAACAACATTTGAATGTATCTAAGACAATCATTAAATTACAACATGTGCCGAGTAACATCTAAATGTTTCTAAGACAATCAACAAGTCAAATTGGAGGGAGTCATTATCAATGTTGTCAACTCTCATTATCAGTGTTGTCAACTCTCTCATTTCTTACAACGTGGATTTTGATGTAAAAAAGATACAAAACGGAGACGCATTGGCCAAAATCGCAGGAAATAAATAGATGTTGCTTAATGTTCATCGAGCGGTCGAAGTTAGTAGCAGCCTTAAGACACGGGTTTAGTATTCCGTATAAAATTTGACGTCAGAACAATTAAGTTTCTGAAAAGATATTTGTCAACATTGATTGGCAATTTCGCAGCTAAGTAATTGATATTACAGAATGCTTTCCGAACTAGTGGAAACAAATTTTAAATACTGATATAGTATTTCGAAATATCAGCAGCATTTGCCAACATTTTAAATTTTGTCACTTTTAAGACAATAAATAATGTTTGTAAATTTTCAAATACATCAGTCCAGCAACGCTTTGAATTTTGATACTTGATTGGAAAGAAAATAATATCGGTTTTTTTGTTCAAAATAATTTCCAATTATTTTATTCAAATAGTTAATTTTAATCAGTGATGTAGATGTCATTTTGTTTAATGACCTTCTGCCATCGTTTAGGCAACTTTTTGATCCCAGATTCATAGAATGACTGGTCCGTCCCACGAATATACTCGGTTCGGTTTGTAGGTTTTCTTCAGTATTGAAGGATTTTCCATTCGAAAAGTTTTGCAGACTGTGGAATAAATGAAAATCCGAACATGTCAGATCAGAACTATAACGTGGATGTGACAGCACTTCCCATCCAAGCTACAATATTTTTTTACCGAGTCAGCAAAGATTTGCGACGCCTAGCATTGTCGTGATGGAAACCACTTCGTTGCGATTTAACAATTCAGCCGTGTTTCCTTTAGAGCCCCATCAAACTTCGTCAATTGCTGGCAATAGACGTCAGAATTATTGTGGCCATCGGTGGTCCAATGGCACGTGGGTTCGATCCCTGCTCTGACCACCTTGACTTTCTTTCTGCGGCGGTCATCTCGCATAGTGATGGCGACACTATCTAGTATTTAGCTTCTCAAAAGCTTCTTCTCTCGTTCGGAAACGGTGCAAAACAGTAGGTCCCAATCAGTGAGTATATATAAGCTAGAAAGCGCGCTAGAAGCGCACTGGTTGTGAGAAGCTCTCCCCAATTCCTTCATGGGATTTAATGGGAAACCATTTATTTTATTTATTTATAGACGTCAGAATTTATGAATTGACAGTTCAAATTAAATTATTCCCATAAAATCCTATCAAATGGACAACATAACCTTTTTTTTTGGTGCAGTTCAGCCTTTGGTGAAGTTTGGGCGCGTTCATCGTGCTTGGACGAGGATGTCTTTCGGTTGATATTGTTCTAGAGAATCCATTTTTCTTCTCCAGTGATAATGCGTTTCAGAATTGGATCATTTTTGTTACGTTTATAATAACTCGCAAGTGATTTCCTTAAGCTCGTGCGAAACTCAAATATCAAGCTTTCTGACAAGTCCAAGTCGTTTTCAATGGTGGTGTGCACCACCTTCAGATTTTCTGCAACTTTCGAACAAAAATTGTTCATCAATATTTGAGTTTTGACAACTCCAAGATTTTGTGTTTAAGATTTATAATTAATACTTATACTTTGTTGATCAATTGATTTTTTGATCAATTTAATTGGTCAAAAAATTGTCCTTACAAAAATTAAAATGTTGCTCGATAAATATTGATAACAAGCTCGTGAACATTTTTAGTCTGCATTTCGAAGTCATTTTCTAAACGAATTTGTAAAACTTCGAGGGAAATTTTGAACCTTGAATATTTAATGTATTGATGGCAAACATGTATACAGAAACATTTTGATGCTTTTACGAAAAATATAGCGATGCTAAACTGGTGCAAATTTTTCGTCTGTCTTTGTAAAGTATCGCGCGAAATATTAAACTTAGTACAGGCCTTATATTGAAAACTATAATTTTGAATATTTTATGTGTTGATCGCAACATGTATATAGCAACATTTTGATGCTTTTACGAAACATATAGCGATACTAAACTGGTGCAAATTTTTCGTCTGTCTTTCGCAGTTATTTTCTATTAGAGTTTGTAATGTATCGTGCGAAATACTGAACTTAGTACAGGCCTTATATTGAAAACTATAATTTTGAGTATTTAACGTGTTGATGGCAACATGTATACAGAAAAAATTTGAGGCTTTCACGAAAAATTGAACGATGTTAAACTGGTGCAAATTGTTCGTCTGTCTTTCGCAGTTATTTTTTGTTAGAGTTTGTAAAACATCGCGCGAAATAGTGAACTTAGTCCAGGCCTTATATTGAAAACTATAGTTTTGAATATTTAATGTGTTGATGGCAACATGTATACAGAAAAAATTTGAGGCTTTCATGAAAAATTGAACGATGTTAAACTGGTGAAAATTTTTCGTCTGTATTTCACAATTATTTATATTCGAGTTTGTAAAATATCGCGCGAAATTTTTAAATTAGTACAGGCATTACATTGGAATCTAAAGTTTTTGTGCTGCTGGCAACATGTATATAGGAACATTTTGATGCTTCTACGAAAAATATAATGATTAATAAAATTCTAAAAATATGGTCCATATTGTCGATTCTTATGAAATTTATCGAAAATAGGCATTTTTATGGTGAGTAATTCTCAAAGTTACAGAAAAATTGATTTGCCAATACTGATATGTTGTTGGTAAACAAATTATCTTGCTCAATATTTTCTTTAGCAAATGAACTTAGTATCAGCCATAATACGTTCATTGTTGTCTCTTTTTTGTTTTGTAACTCACATCTGTCATTTAAAATTTCGAATTAACCGTCGTAAACTTGTAACATTATTCGCAAAACAAAATGCATTATTCTAAGCCATTTCACATTAGCAATTATTTATGGAGTCTTTAAGTTAATCGAGTAAATTGGCAATAAATTTTGGTTTTTAGTGCTTCATCTCACATTATTCATAAATATTGAAATTCGACTTTTTTGCAACAAAACTCTTAAAGAATATTAAATATAACAGAAACTATTCTCAGCCTTTAACAAAGCCATTTGCAGCCAGCGATCATTATTTTAATGGGTTTCTTAATGACTTCAAGTACTTAAATGTAGCGAGCAGCGGGGTTGGTTTGATTTATTGGCGTGACAAAAGTTTTGAATTTCAATTTGTTTACTACACAGAAGTCGGGTATTTTGAATAATAGCTGTGGTTTGGGACACGCATTCTTGCTTAGGCAAATTCGAATTATGATCGCGTCATTGAAACTGCAGATCTCGATTAATGACTTGAAAATAGAACGTCAAAACCAAAATTTCTTAGCAAATTTTAATTTGTTTATATTTAGTTTTAGCAATATTAGTTTGGCAACATTCTGATTAACTTATGACACATTTAACGAAATGATTTGAAAAACATTTAAAATTTAATTCCAAATCTTGGTCGACAATTGGCTCCAAGTAAAGTTGCTAACTTAATACTAAGATGGACGCATAAAATACACAACAACACCGTGAGACTAGTAACATTTTAAATGTTATTCCTCTTTAAAACACACTATTAACATTTTGCATAAGGTTTTAAAAAAATCAATACAATTAAATTCATGCGATAAAGTCGACGAAATCGTTCCACTAATGTAAACACCTGTAATAAGTTCACCATATCGGGCGAAATTGTACAAAACTTCATACAAAAAACGACTGCCTGCGAAAATCAATCGAAATATTTCAACACGTCTAGACCTTCGATGTTCTGTCGAAAGTTGATCAACATGTATCAAGCAACATTTTAATGTTGCTAAGAAAAATGTAACTGCCAATCAAACTGTTGACAGATGATCAATATTGTCTAACATTCATTCAATTTGTCAACAAGAGATTTTTATTGTAAAAATCTAAAAAAAAAGCTTGAAAACAGGGAAAACTGTAGCCGTCACTGATTATTAATTATAGTATTATTAATTATGCAGCGAAAAAATCGATGTTTCTTTTATTGGCTAATTTACAATAGGGTGAACTGAAAGTTTTTGGAATTTCAATTGTGGGAGTCTCAAAAGATGTGTATTGAAGAGCTGATTACGGGAATCTCAAACGTTCTGTTATATACGAGAGTCACAAAAGATGTGTATTGAAGAGCTGATTACGGGAATCTCAAACGTTCTGTTATATTATAACAAAAATTAAATTCAAAATTTAATTGAAAAATTGGGAGGAAAGAGTTGCATAATCGAAGTTTCAAATTGGTGGTGCGAAAAAAAATTCTCTGCCAAAATTTTAAAAAAATATTTTTCCGTTTATGCTCTTCATAATACGTCGTTTGAGCCCTTTATTGACCGAACATATTCTTTTTTACCCAAATACACTAGATATCGGAACTTCAACGGCCGGTGTCTACCTAAAAGTAGCCCCGTATAAAACTAGTTCGACGTTCCCGTAATCAGCTCTCCAATACGGGCCTATCCTTCTCCTTTTCTCGCCAGTAACTATCCGCTGAAAATCTGTCCTTTTTTGTTGATTGGATACTAATATAATTTGATTATAACATTGATTTGTAGCTCTTCCCTAATGTTGTATGTTTGTGTCCAAATACATAATGTTTGCTATACAATATTACATGTTTGAGACACAATCAGTAGTAGGTTCTAATATATGTTTTTGTGATTGAAATGTGGTTTTGTTTTTCGAAAACTTCTGAAACCCAAAACGTGACAGACAACAAAGAAACAAAAAAATCAGCAGATATTCAATTCATGAAAACAATGCATACAAAAATGTACATGGTTCCTGCAATGTGGAAGGATGTGGCCGTCGGAGGTGAAATGGTTAGTGTGCGCGCCTCTTGTAAATACATGCGATCCTGTGTTCGATCCCTGCTCTAACCACTTTAAAATTTCTTTAGGCGGCGGTCACCTCGCATAGTGACGGATTATTATCTGTCTTTATTAGGACCGTTTTCTTTATTAGGACCAAATTGTCCCCTCGAATACTTCCAGGTGGTTTTCATCCGCTTGGGATATAACCTAAGTTTCAGAGTCATATACCAGCACAGGTTAAATGAGTGCCTGGTATGGCTGGACTTTTCAGGATTCACGAAAATACTGCGTGAACCTCTTGCAGATGTCATTGTCATCAGCATACACGAGAAACATATTGCTTTATATGTTGATGGTCTTGTTCATATTTTCAGCAGCTTTTCTCATTATAATCTCCTTGAAGATGTTGAAGAGATTGCACGAAAGTGTATCGTTCGAAGTTCGGTGAGAGCTTTCCCTACTTTCAATGCTGATATGGTGTTGGTCAGCGTCATTCTGCAGGCACGAATCAATTTTGGCGGTATTCCAAGTTTAAACAGTTCTTCTTCGCCAACGGCCTTAAAAAGCTCAGCGGGCAGCCCATCCGCACCAACGGCTTTATTATTCTTAAGCCGGGAGATTGCTGTTCTAATCTCGTCTTTGCTGGGGGGACAATCTGCACTGTCTTCCACAATCATTACCTGCTGTTCTTCAAGAATCTGAGTGGACTAGTGCTGGAAATTGGTCTCTCCACATTTTAAGCACACACTGCTTATCTCTCACCAGATTCCCATCCCAGTCCTAGCAGAAGGGCAGCCAATTATTCGGACCGTTATTCGATCTTCTTACCGCCTGGAAAAATTTTCGGTATTTATTATTTATCATCCACATTTCGGTCTTTTCATTCTCTATCTGCTCCCACTGCCAGTTGTTCTACCTTGGGTTTCCTCCCTCCTCAACCTTTTGTAACTCTCATTCACAGCACACGTTGTAACTGACTGTTTGGTTGCCATACGTGCAGTGTCTTATTCATCAATAGCAATGCGACACTCTTCGTTGTACCATGGCGTGTCTTTCCTGGGGTTTTGATAGCCAAGTTCGGTTCTTCCTGAAGTTTTCTAAGAATGGGAGATGTGCTTCCATTGCGCTTCTGGGAGCTCAGTTGGGGAGCATACTGGACTAATAAGACAATGATCTTTCGCCAGTTGTGTCTGCGGTATTTGCAGTTTGTCAATATAAAGATTTTTTTCGTATTCGCCTTCGAACTTCTTTCATCCTTCGATCCGACTTGATATTGGCACCTCGAATCACATACGCTGAATAGTAGTCTTTTTGTTGAATAGTAGTCTTTTTGTTGTTTGTATGCAAATACAGCGTGTTTTTATCTTGTTGCAAATATAGTATACTTGTGTCCAAACAAATTGTTTTTGCTATTCAATATTTACATGTTGGAGACACAAAGATTAATAGGTTGCTGTGACCCAAATATGACTGTGTTTTTTGAAAACTGCTGAAAACAAAAACTTAACAAAGAAGAAAGCTATAACAAAGCACCAGATGTTCCATTCATGTAAACAATGATTGCAACCATTTGTTTTCCTGCAATTCCTGCAATATGTTGCTGGGCCGGTTTTTTTAGAATGTGAAGATAAGTCGTCAATAAGACGGCATTGTGGTAGGTCGCTTGGATTCAGTTCCTGCACCAGCTGAATTTTGTATAGCTTTAGACCTACACCATTACGTGAAATGTTACTGGTGGTCGAAACCCAAACACTAACCCAATTGCTGCGATCAGCAACTGTTGGAAATTAACACTGGCGGAGACAGCAGCAATATTTCCCACAGTACTCACTCCATGGTTGTGACTTTGGTCACTGATGTCCAATTAAGTGAAACTGGTGCGGAGTTTGATCACAATGGCTTGAATAGCCTGGTCGGTGGGTCGATTATGATGACCATATAATGGACGTTCCCTGCGAAGGAAATGCATTGCAAACAAAATCACCCGTAATTTCCATTGATAGTCTGGCGCGGTCTTTAGTAATGTATTCCTGCAATTTGATTGGGCCGTCGGTGGTGCAATGATTAGTGTGAGCGCCTCTTGTACATGCCATCCTGTGTTCGATGCCTGCTCTAACCACCCTAAAATTTCTTTAGGCGGCGGTCACCTTGCTTAGTGACTGCGACACTATCGAGTATTTAGCCATGAAAAAGCTTCTCAAAATTCAGTTCGGAATCGGTGTAAAACTGTAGGTCCCAGTCAGTGAGTGTAAAATTAAATAGCGCACAGCTCACTGGTTGTGAGAAGTTCTCCCTAATTCCTACATGGGATGTAATGGGAAACCTTTTTTTGTATTTTTTTTGGGCGTTAAATGTAGCCTAGAAACTTTAAAATGTTGCTCGAAACATGATGCTGGTATTTCACGCCAACAACTTAGTACTTGAGGAAAATGGTTTGCGTCCGAGGAACAAACGTCTCACAACCACTGAGTTGTCCACTCTCTGGTACTTAGTACTACCCTGGTGGAAACATTTTATCGATATTTCAGCGTCATTTCTCATTGAATATACCTTTTACTTTATAAAAATTGCGTGAAATATTGGAATAGTACAGCAACATGTTGCCGGCTATAAGTTTCTCTGTGTTTAAGTTAGTTTTGCGCGAAAATCGATTTTTTTTTGAATAAATGACATCAGATTTGGCAACATTAATCATTTCTTCCAACAAAAACAACACTGATAATTTCTTCCCTTAACTCGTTGACGGCCAGAGGCAAGTATGTTGGCCCAAGGGTATTTGGCACCTATAATTGTATAGGTAGGAGGTAGAACAAATGAATATATGAGTGATTTATAGAAGAGGATAAGGACAACAATAGTGTAGTAGGCGTAAGTTCTCTAACTGATTCGATTTGACAACCTATGATCCATCAAAGTGGATCAAAAAGTAGTCCTACTACAAAGGGTTGCAACGGGCCGGAAAAAAGGCCGCATGTACGGGAAACATTAGGTTAGTTTTGACTCCATACCTGAAGTTTTAAAAAATTTAAGGTGAAATTTCAACGTGCTTACATGACTGATTAGAAATATCTTTGGATAATTTACATGTCTTGAGCTAAAATGGAAAAAAATGGTCATCAAAGGGTTATTGCTTAGCAACATTTCAATGCTGTTTCAAACATGTTGCTGATATTTCATACGAACATCTTAGTACTTCACTGACGGAAATATGTTTGGTCGATATTTCGCTGCCATTTTTTTTTGTACAAAGTTTTGTAAAATTCCACGCAAATGTTTCAGGCAACTTATAATATATTCCAGTTCATCGGTCTTCATTAATCTTCACTGCCACTCTGCAATTAACCTTTTTCTGCATGCATGACAGGTTCCGCATTGAGCAATTTCTAACTAACTTGAATTGATTTAATCGTCTTATATCGTCTAAAATGTCAAATCAGTTGCTTCGCACGACCAAAAATTGTCGATTCAGAATAATAAAAATGCAATTTTAAAATTTATAGAACCAAGAAAAATCTTAATATTTGTATCAGTTAGAAAATAACAACAAAACATAAATCTTCCAGTATTGCGACAATCACCACAGTATCCGAAATGTTTAGAGGGGAGAATTCAAGTGATCCGCAGCAGAAGCAGCAATTTTGAAATTTGTTTACTTGTGTTTTGTTATGAGAGCATTATTTATGAGTGTCGCAGTTTTTGCTTAATCTAGATACAATTCTGCTTGTTGTTGCACAATGCCAGCAACTACAGCAACAACAAGAACAACAACAATTGTAATAATAATACAACATAATAAAAATATATAATTTTTTTTTATACAGAATAATCGTCCATACATATAATATTACCGAGCCGGAAATCTTACAAATTTCTCGGTGAATGTCGAATGAGTTTTGTTAAGTGTTGGCTGTTTCATTTCAAGAAAAAATATTTATTTTTCAATTCAATTTTTCTCTAAAGTGGTGGAAGTGGGGACTGAGTAAACGGTCGGCCGGCCAACTGGTTGACGGAGGGAACAACTGGTGGTGCCTGTGATATGAGAGTCTGCGTTAAGCGATAAAACAACGCAACGCAACACAACCGCATCGAATCGGACCTACTTAAGGGTTAAATAGATTAAGTAATTTAAGAATTTATTTACTGTGCTTGAGTGTGTTTATGTTTGGGACTGGGACGGAAGAGTGGACGGACCGGACCTGGCACTTAAATTCAAAATCGTACGTAGGTTTATTATTCTTTCGATTTTCATTAAATGCTAACTAAGTATTGAAAGCATAAACGAAATCGTGCCTACTCAATTTATTTGGATTCCATCTGACGAAAAACACACAAGACAATAACAAAACTACAACGTCAGAAATCAGCAAAGCAACAACAACAACAAAAACACAACAGGAACTCCAAAAAAGTGGTCACAGTGGTTTGGCGCATAATTTCTTGAGGAAAATTATTATGAATTGTCTTTGATATCAGTGACGTGGTATTTACTTTGGTTGTGATGGATGTGTTACAGATGCTTTTCTGCGATATTTTACAAAACTCGTGCGATATTTTACAAAACTCCGTACAAAATATGATATGATTAAGCTGTTTTAGTTCTAATACGGCATTTATACCGACCAACAGTAGCGCATTTCGTGGGCTAACTCAGTTATCTCAAGCTAACCCAGAAAATTTAAATTTTTAACCTCAATTTAAACTGGTGTACAATTTGATCCAACTCTGCTAATTACCAAAAACATGCAACCATAATAAAAACCAGACATCCTATTTTCCCCCATGTGTAACCCATAAACATCGCCGTGGGGAAAATAATGGGTAGCTACTCACGAAAATGGGGAATTACCCATCACGATTACCCATTACCCACAGGGTAATGGGGAACATATTGGGTAGCTACCCATGCCAATGGGGAACTACCCATGGCTACTACTCAGTACCCTACAGGGTAATGGGAAAAATAATGAATAGCTACCCACGACGATGGGGAATTACCCATCACGATTACCCTTTACCCTCAGGGAAATGGGGAAAATAGTGGGTAGTTACCCATTGCGCGAGGGGCAATTGGTTAGCCAGGGTTACCCATCCCTAATTTTGATCGAAAATATGAAAAATTAGAAAAAAAGTCTATATCTCGGAAACGGAGTGTCGAATCGAAAAATAACCAATTCCTGAAAGCTTCTAAGAGTTTTTCATAAAGTGGTTCAATTCGTGTGGAGGAATTTTTTTTAAAAAATCTCAAAATATGAAAATCGGAAAAAAGGGGATATAACTCGGAACGGTTTAGCCAATGGGTGTCTTCAATATAGCATCAATTTTTTTACAAAAACAATCGCTATAACTACAATTTTTCGAATAAAAAATTGCTTAAACGCTCATATGTGTTAGTGGCTATAACTGGGTCAGCCCCGGGGGGTCAGGGACCTTACAAAACGATGATAACATATTTCGCCAACCAGTTCGATCTTTTGTTTTATTTCTCCAGTTGGCAATACCAAGTGTACGCTGGGTTTCGTCAACCTGATCTCTCCATCGGAGTCTTGGTCTTCCTATTTTTCGTCTTTCTTCGAGTTCGGTTTCGAAATCCTTCGTGCTGGTTCGTCTTCATTCATTCTACTGATATGGCCTAGCCAGCGCAATCGCGTTATTTTGATCCGCTTATCTATTCTATGTCGGGATAAAGCTCATACTCGTACAGCTCATAATTCATGCGTTGCCGATACTCGTCATTGTGCGCTATAGGGCCATACATTATTCGGAGTAGTTTTCTCTCGAAGACTCCTACAGATGTTTCGTCTGCTTGCGATAAGACCCAAGATTCTGCGCCATAAAGCAAGACAGGTTGTATGAGAGCCTGGTACAGCTTGGAGTTTAGTTTCTCGAGCGAGGGCTTTATCTCTCAAGTGCTTGCTTAGCCCTAAATAACATCTATTCGCAAGCACAATTCTCCGCTTTATCTCAAGGCTGACGTTGTTGTTTTTGTTTACGGCAGATCCGAGGTATATAAATTCGTCTACCACCCCGAAATTATAACGGTTATCAACGTTCACGCTTTGGTCTAATCGCGTGGAGGTCCTGTTCTTTGAAACCATTAATTTTGTCTTGTCCTCATTTAGCGTCAGGCCCACGTTTGCTGACTCCTTCTCAATTCTCTTTAAAACCGCAGTAACTTCTCTCGTTGTGCGCCCAATGATATCTATATCATCAAAATACGCGAGCAGCATGTGACTTTTGCTGCTGATGGTTTTATTCATGTTGACTGCAGCTTTTCTCACAATGATCTCCATTAAGATGTTAAAGAGAACGCACAATAGGGTGTCGCCTTGCGTGAGGCCCCGCTTAGTTTCGAAAGATTCGGTAAGATCCTTACCAACTTTCACTGCGTCCAGGTCATCCTGCAAAGGCGTATGAGTTTTGCAGGAATACCAAGCTCAGACATTGCTTCGCAGAGTTTCTCCCGTATCGGACTATCGAAGGCCGCCTTATAATCGATAAATAGATGATAGGTGTCCATTTGTTTTTCGTGGGTCTTCTCCAGGATTCGGCGTAGGGTGAAAATCTGCTCAGTTGTTGATTTTCCAGGCCTAAAGCCGCAATGGTATGGTTGGTTTTAGTTTTTCGCACATTATACTTGATAGAATCTTATATGCTATGGATAAAAGGCTTATTACACGGTAGTTTGCACAGAGACTCGGGTCAACTTTTTTAAATATGGGACATTGTACACTGAGACTCAAACCAAATTTTGCTAATGAGCTGATGCATGCAACTTATCAGCTCATCGCCGCCAGCCTTAAACAGCTGCGCCGGTAATCCATGGGCTCCTGCGGCTTTGTTGTTTTTAAGCCGGGGAATAGCTATTCTGAGCTCGTCTTGGTTAGGTGGGGGCAATCGACGTCGTCGTCCATATGGTGATCGATTGTCCCATCGGCATTTGATATCTCAGGTACCAGTAGTGCGGAGAAATGATCTCTCCATATTCCCAACATGCTCTGAACATCTGCGATGAGATTTCCGTCCTTGTCTTTACAGAAGGGGGCTCTGAACCATGTCCATTAGTTCCGTTTTTGACTTTTTGGTAGAATTTTCGGGCTTCGTTCTTCCTTCTGTATGTCTCAACTTTCTCATCTCGCGCTTTCTCCACTGCTGTTTCTAATGCCTAAAGAGACAGTTTACCTCCTTTCTTTTCTCCCTATACCGCTCAGTCGCAGCTCTCGTTGCAATTGACTGAAGCATTGCCATGCGTGCAGCGTTCTTTTCATCATTTGCAATGCGACACTCTTCATCGTACCATGGTTTGTTGCGAAGCGGTTTTTCGAAACCAAGTACGGTTGTTGCGGCAGTTTTTATAGAGTCGGGCAATACCTGTTCTGACCACTGCGCATCAGGATCGTCATCGGGAGGGGGTGGGATCTGTGCCAAAAGTTGCGAGAGCTTCCTTGAGTAGGCTGTGGCTACCACTGGCAATTGTAGATTTCCGATGTCTAGCTTTCTCTGCGTCTGGTTTCGTATGATTTCGCTCTACTCAATCTTGTGCGAACCTTTACTGCTACCAGGTAGTGATCAGAATCGATGTTAGCTCCTCTGATCACTCGTACGTCCATTACACTGGATGAGTACCTTCCATCAATTATCACGTGGTCAATTTGGTTCTTCGTTCTTTGATCCGTGAATACCCAAGTAGCCTTGTGGATGTCCTTATGCTGGAATCTTGTACCACTAATGACCATGTTTTTTGCCGCGTCAAAGTCAATCAGTCTCATACCGTTTTCGGAACTGTCGGCATGTAAACTGAAATTGCCAATAGTTGGATGAAACACATTCTCCCTGCCTACTTTAGCATTAAAATCTAATAGTACAATCTGAATGTCATGGCCAGGGCAGCGGTCATACGTTTCCTCTAGGAGCTCATAGAATATGTCTTTGGCATCATCAGCTTTCTCTTCTGTTTGCACACAAATTAGGGAAATATAAAAATATTTCGCTTTTATGCGGATTGTGGCTGTACGTTCACTCATAGGATTTAACCTAGAGACTAGATGTCGCAGTCTTTTGCCAACTACAAATCCGCAACCAAATTCATGTTTTTTCCCATGGAAACTGTAGTATATGTCGCAGTTTCCTTTTCTTGTGCAGCCGTGTCCTGTCCATCGCATTTCCTGGATAGCGGTAATGTCAGCCTTAGAACTTTCGAGGACATCTGCCAGTTGAACACTTCAATATGACAATACTTTAAAAAAAATCGCTGAAACTAAAATTTATCGAATAAAAAATCGCTAAAACGCCCTTATGTTTAGTTTTCGAAAATGGAGCACCCAATCAAAAAAATATCCAATTTTTATAGGTTTCTAAGGGGCTTACATAAAGTGGTCCAAGTGGTATAGAAGAATTTTGTTTGAAAACAAATCGCTGAAATACAAAAATTGCTATAACTCGGAAACGGTGTGTCCAATCGAAAACATAATACATTTTTTTACCCAAAGACAGCTTTAACCAATGGTTGTCTTCAATATGCTCTCTCTTACCTGGGGTAACCCATTTCCCACGAAATACGAACCCTGATAAAAACATACACAAAAAATCAAGTGTTTGAGAGACGGATACGACATTCCCTTTTTGCAATGACATTCCAATTACATCCTATGAGCGGATTGGAAAGAGCTTCTTACAACCAATGAACTGTGCTCTTTCCACTTTTACATTTACTGAGTGGGACCCACAGTTTTACACCGGTTCCGAATGGTAATTTTGAGAAGCTTTTGAATGGTTAAATACTCGATAGTATATCACTAATTGTTTATATAGTGGGAAACGTTTGCATTCTGTGGCAACACGTCATAACATCAAATTTCGCTCGAATTTTTACAATATTCCGTACGAAAATATGACTTCGATATATCGATGAAACGGTGCCGCCAGTCAGTGTGGTACTAAGATGTACGCACAAAAATATCAGCAACATGTTTCGAGCAACATTTTAATATTTCTATGGAAAATGTAACGATCTATCAAATTCAATTTCACAAAAAAAGAGATTCTTTGTGAACAAAAATCTTAAGAACTGAGAAACATATAGTCATCAATACTGATATAATGCTGGTGAAATTCGTAGCGGAACAAATTGATGTGGTTCAATGTTTTATCCTGCGAACGAAGTTAGTACAAGCCTTTATTACGACTTAATCGAAATGCTAGGAAATCAAAACGATATTGCCATTAATCAAAATCTTGACCTTTGAAATTTACGGTAGATCTCAACACGACGACGTCAGTGAAAACAAAGTGTTATTGTATATACACGCTGAAAAAAAAACGGCCTCTGTAACATATTATCTCAAATACATTCTGCAGGAACCATGTATTAGTTTGGGACACACCTGAAATATTCATATATTAGAAAGTCATAAACTCACTTATATGTAAATGCAAACATTTGAATGTTTACTTGAAAAGATGCATAATTTTACGTGGAGTCATATGTGTGTTTCAACCCAAACATCCATATTCTTACGTAGAAGCATTGTCTTTTACGTCCAAGCATTCGAATGATTGACGACTGCATGCGTGAAACTAAAACACAACAGATTAGTCAACATAGGAAAATCCAAAATGATTTCCCGTTACGTCACATGAAGGGATTAAGGATAGATTGTCACAAACCAGTGAGCTATGCGCGTTCTAGTTTTACACTCACTGATTGGGACTCACTGATGGGGATTTTTCGTAAGAAATTTTGTCATTTATCTCTAAACGGAAAATTTCGTTGCAGAGAGTTGCCACATATTTTGATTTACTTTGCAAATATTTCATTTATATTTCCTCTACGCTCTCCATTTCATTTTTAACGAACGCATGTCGTGTTGCTTTTGGTTGTTAAAATTATCGAAATGTCAAAATTCCGGTCCCAAACAATTACACTGTGCGGCACCAAAAAAATTATGGGATTCTGTCAACGGATTCTGGTAGAAAGGTCTAAAAAAAAAATACGTGTATCGGCGTTTTGCCAGATCTGATCAGAATTTGTTTTTAAGGGCGGGTCAAAGTTCCCGCCCCTCGGAACTTTCCTGCAACATATCGTCATGCAAAATTGTGTGTTCCTTACTTCTGAGGTACAAAATATGTTCAAAAGTTTTATAGAAAAGATTCAGATAAACATTTTTGTGGAACAAATTAATCCTCTAACTGTCACGCATAACCACAATTTTTACTATTTTTTTGAAAACTCGCAAAAAACTGCTCCAAAATGATGGGGGGCGTGGTCAAAATGTTCTACAAAAATGATCGCCACAAAATTTCACTATATGTGTCCGAACACTCGAAAACACAAATCTTAGCCCAAGTGGTAGATAATAAGCAAAAACTAACTGCCTTCTAAGGGTTAATAACACTGTGTGTGACCAAAAATCTGAATTGAGTGAAACATAGCGAACCAGCATAATTTTGATACGCTGAATCTAATGGCATTTCCCGTTTTTCTCTACCACGTCAAAATTTCGAGATATTTGACCCCAAAGTTTGCTGGGATGTCAACAACTGTAATATTTTTGAGACTGAATTAGTGGCAGAACGCTTCAAAATTGAAGTTTGACTTCTGAGTAAGAAAAGTTGAGGAGCTGAAGAAGAATACCAACTTCAAGTTTGTACCCCCTCTCCTCCCCCCTTACCACTAATAATAATGTTTTTGTCGAGTCGACCAGAATCCGTTGACAGAACCACATCATTTTGAAAAAAAAATTCGAATTTTGTCTCACAGTGTTATCAAACAATTGTTTTCGTACATAATTTGTTTGTGCCGTCGGTGGTGCAATGGGTAGTGTGCGCGCCTCTTGTATATGAGATCGATCGCTGCTCTGACCACCTTAAAAAAAATCGGCGGCCCTCACCTCGCATAGTGACGGCGACACTATCGAGTATTTAGCCATGAAAAAGCTTCCCAAAATACCGTTCGGAATCGGTGTAAAAACTGTAGGTCCCAATCAGCGAGTGAAAAATTAGAAAGCGCACAGCTCACTGGTTGTGAGAAGTTCTCCCCAATCCCTTCATGGGATGTAATGGGAAACGGGTTTTTTTTTTTTTTTTTTACATAATTTGTTTGGCATAACAGCCCTGTACTTGACTTTGTCTACGAAATTTCCACAAAGATCTGAGTACCAAGCAAGTGAAAAGTGAGCGAAATTGTCGGTTCACGAAATGTTCGTTATTTTTTACACAAGTACTTCTTATGGCAACGAAAATTTCATAAAAACTGAATATCGGCCTTAAGACTTTATGGTGTGTTCGTGGACAATCGACTCCAAAACTCTTGCGTGGACGCACCGCAACTACTGTTACAAATCAAAAGTCAATTAACATCGATTTTTCGATTGTCACATAGCGATAAACTGAATCATGTTGTCATTCCCATTTACTACCAGCCAGCCGGACAACTATTAAGTCCGTTTTGTTAACAATTTGTTGGCTTTAGTGTCAAACGGCCCAAACCGAGCCCAAAAACAATTGGCTCAACAACACATGTATGTATGGCAAGGACCATTTACCAAAATGTAATTGTCTCAAAGTGTGAATGACAAGTTTGCTTTAAACTCAATTGATAAGAGGCGGGCAGGCGGCCGGGCGGCCGATTAAAGAAAAAACGCGACAAAATTGACACATAAACACTTCAAAGGGCAAAACGCCGATATGCAGTTGGGTCTGTCTGTTACTTTTTTTCTTCTTGGGTTTCATGTGTTTTTGTCTGTTCTTGTTGCTGCTGTTATAATTTTGCTATTGTTATCGTGTGTTAATGTTGTCGCTCTTGTTGTTGCCGTTTGCCTGTTGTTCACACCGAACACGTGACCTGCAGACCTAATAAACAAAATTACATTACAACAACTGCAACGTTTAGTTATCAAACACCAATTACAGCAACAACACAGCAACAAACCCATACAACAAATATCGAACATTAACTAAAGTAAAACCATATTCATTAATTTTGTGCAGTTCGTGCGTTCTGCGACAGAGATGATAATGCAAGTAGAGTGGTACCGTTTATAGTACTTTTATAACGTTGTAGCATTAAATTACTAGTGGGCATGTTTTTGACTTAATCACAACATCAATTTGTTATACTTTTTTACCAAAGTGCAGACGAGTTACTTTTTATGCAAAATTAGGGTGATCATTTTCTGAAAAACTTGTGTCCGCATTTCATACCTTTACTTTGCGTTTACATCAGACAGTTTTGAGGAGACAATAGCAACTTAGCACTTCTCTTAATGTTTTCCTCACTGTGTCCTATTTTTTGAAGACAGTAAATTCGGCAACTGTAGGGTTAGATATAAAAAAAATAAAATGATTTCCCATTACATCCCATGAAGCGATGGGGGAGAGTTTCACACAACCAGTGGAGCTGTGCGCTTTCTAATTTTATACTCACTGATTGGGATCCACAATTTTACGCCGGTTCCGAACGGTATTTTGAGAAGCTTTTTAATGGCTAAGTACTCGATAATATCGCCATCACTACTAAGCGCGTTGACCGTCTTCGAAAGAAATGTAAGGTGGTCAGAGCAGAGATCGAACCCACGTTCTCATGCACAAGATCCGCGCACACCAACCACTGCGGCACTGACGGTGTTCGGTATTGTAATTGAAAAAACTCAGCAGAGATGTGCTAGACGGCCAAATTAAGGTACATTGCAAATTCATCAATTATTGGGCTGATTTAGTTCTGTTAAAGTCCGTTAAAATATGTAGGAAATTTAGGACAAACGTGTGCCCAGACATCCTAACCCCAGACATCGTCCTGGTAGCTACTGCTGGATAAGCACAGAGTAGATCCACTTTAGAATCTTCCCCTTGTTCGTCGTTAAACCTTCAGGAAATTGTATTTGCCACGGCCTTCAGTCTTGCAGCATGCCATACAATCAGACAATTGACACGACAAGAATGTCACAATCAATGAGACCTTAGGAATAGATAGAGGCAAGGCTCTCCGCCTATACAATGTCGACCAGATATGCCATGAGCGTACGCATGCTGTGTCTCTCATCCACATTTCTTGCGTTATCACACAGAGGAGCGTTCTCGCACGAGATGCTTACAAATGGCTAGCAGATTGCTATCACGTTCCAGTTTCTGTGGAACCTCTATGTTAGTTCCTTGTATTGGCGCACTGCAGTCACCCGGAATACCCCTGTGTCCTGGCATCCACACTCACAGAATAATTCGGTTGAAACAGGCAAATTAGCCGTAACCGAAGTTAGAGGTTGTCACAACAACACTACAGGCCATCACAGCCAAATCAGAGGTTGCAGCAAGCGAATTAGAGTTTGGCACAACCTCCTTAGAGTCTGACACATCTCATTAGATATTGACACCACAAACAAATCTGTGTTGACACAGGGCGCCTCTGATCATAATATTCTAAAAGCCTGACTCCTCCTTTATTCTTTCATACACAGCTCTCATTAAGAATCTTCAATCCGCATAGTCTGCAACTTTCATTGGCGATTGGTACGATTCGCCCGAATACATTTACCATCCCTGATGCGAGCGAATATAAGTTCGGATACCGATGTAACCGACTAAGTAGTTTGTGCGATTAGAGCAAATAAATTTTTACAAAAACTAAAATTGAAAACACTTTAACGTGTGTAGCAGCGGTAATCGTTATCGTTTTATGCTATCGACAGCAGAGTTTGGCGCTGTTTAGATCGATCGACTGGCAGTTCGCTGCGTTCGGCCGAACTGTCGGTCGTATTTAACAGCTTCAGCTTTAGCTTCATGGGCACATTGATACACATTTATAGTAGGTTTCTCAGTTTTACCAACAACCACTGCTCTTGTTGTTTGTGCATTAAGTTGAGGCGATATTGTGTTGGATGTTGTTGCTGTGCTGTTGTCGTCAATACCTGTTTAAAGTTGTTGCACTCACGAAAATATTCATTCATGCGTTTTATTGAATGATTACGTCCACACTCATATGAACGAACGAACGACAAACGCAGTTTTATCAATGAAAAACGTCACTGAACAGCAGATGCGCTATTGCAAGCACTATGGAACACTGATAAGGAACGCCACCTTACGATGGTGAATTGGGAAGGCTCTTGCCACTCCTTGTCAGTAACCAACTAGTTAATAAATCAGTGTGTTATTATATCCTGTGCAGCAACTGGCGACAATATCTCGGTTTTTTTGTGTTGGAGCTGCGCACATTATAATCAGTTTGAATTCACTGATCGTAACTTATAGTTTTACATCGTTTCCAAATGTTTATGTTTTGATTACTTTTTTTTGTGATTTTATACGGTAGCGATGGCATTAACACTAAGTAACAAAAATAAAGGGTGATATTTTAAGGGCGATAGAAATTGAAATTTAAAAAAAAAACAAAAAGAAATACATTTTAATCAATAAAAATTGTTGATGTGTAACACATATAGGCACGGGTAGGGCAATCTGTCAAAGTGAACACATGCAAACAACACACAGCGTTAGCATTACACACGTGGTTGTTGCACAACAATAGTCTCTGCCTGAAAATGAGTATGATGGTATTGATGTAGCGGCAGCGAACAGACAAGCAGGTCGTCGTCGCCAAAGAGTATTGAATATTATAGAGAACTCATGGAACGAATTGTATGAAGCAAAAACGCTGGCTGCATCTGGCTAAACGTATTACTATCTTTTTTGTCATAACTTGGTTCATTCATAATATTGGTGTGAAACATTGATGCCTTTTGAAACGTGTATGCTTTTTGTATTGTTTCATGTAATAGCATTGTCGAAATGTTGTATTTGTATTGAGATATTCTATAAAGAGAATAAGACTCGTTTATGCGCTTTTACTCAGACTCTTCATATGAGGGAGGAGAAAAAGATTGCAATGAGTTCTCTATCATATTCAATACTTTTGTCGTCGCTCTCTTTATGACAAGCCAAAAGCAATTATTTCAGTGAGCTAAATATTGCCTCATTTATTTTAACAATATTACATCTAATGATAAAGCAGATATAAAAAGAAAGCGCAATAGCAAAAGAGACTTCAGCACAAATATTATTTTTTTTATTTTCCAATGTAACATTTACTAATGTGTTCATAGAAATCGAACAGTTACCGTGTAATAAAACGGTGTTAACACATCGCCCGTGAGTTCGAATACTCATTGATTTTTTTTATTCGTAAGATCAACACATGGAATTAACATTTGAAAATGATTTCGGGCATATGACCACCGCGGCTGTTATTACGAATCGCATTCTGGACGCTAAATTTTTGGTTAATTTTTTTGAGAATTGCTGACCGTATGTCACGAATTACACGAACAATTGTGGCCTGCAGGGCATCAATTGTTGTGGTTTATCAACATAAACTAGTGACTTCCCGTAGCCCCACCGGAAATAATCGAGTGCTGTCAAATCGCAAGAAGTTGGAGGTCAAATGGATAGTTGCGGTCCCTTGTGACACGTAGCGCCATTCTGTTGAAACATCACATCTCATCCGTATCAATATCATCAATATTTTTAAACAAAAATTATTGTTTACGGTGGGGTAAAGCGAACCACAGACTTGTCATTCGTAAGCACGAGCTTGGCCGATAACTTTTTATCTGACCGATGAATTTAAAAAAATTTTAGCAACAAATTTTGTGAACATGATAGTGATGCGAACAACTTCGATTATATTCTTACTTGGTATCAAGAAGAGCGGTAAACCCACAATAAACATCAGCGATAGCTGGGGTCGTGAATGACAAGTCTCTGATTCGCTTGAGGATCTCCATTGACCGTAACGCGAGCTCCGGCTTCATTTTAGAAGAAATATGGTTCGATGATATGGTTCGAAGCGTCTAAAGGGTCTGTTGTGGATACGTCTCACTCCATATACGGCAATTTTCCTTACTAACAAACCCGTTAAGCATGAGCCTCATCGTTGAACACAATTTTGCGTTAAAATATTGGGTCAGTTTCCAACTACTCAATAGACCAATCGGCGAAAAACGACGCATATGATGGTCTCGTGGGTTTAATTCCGGCACAACCTGGATCTTACGCGTGTATGCCACGATCTTTGCGCAAAATGTTCTACATAGTGGACGGACAGTGCCACAATTCATGCGACCGACGACGAATCGATAAATGTTGGTCTTGTTCCACATTTTCGTTTACAGTGGAGTTTTTCTCTTCATTACCCACATTCTATATATAAGTCTATAAGTTACGCGAATCGATGACTGATTTTCAAAGTAAATTTGGAGAATTTGGTAGCACTATTCAAGCATGAATTTATTCTTGATGATGAGCCAAAGTACACTGATCATAAATATCAAAAAGCGAGTGGAGTCAACGAGGAGAAGGTAGAGAAAAACAAATTTGGGAATTTGGTAAGCCTCGTTAAAGAGAACCAATACGATACGCTCAAACGTATTTCTCTCCCGCATCGTAATTTTATTTAAACATGGTTAGAATTTCTATACTTAGATACAATAACATCATCGAAAAACTGCTCGTGTATTGAAATATTCAACGAAGAGAGTAAGAGAGAGAGAGAGAGCAGAGAAACGAGACGCATCACTCGTTTTCTTTATTCGTATTCCACTACTCCATCAGTAAATGTTCTTCTCTATTTAAAATTCTATACTCTTTGGCACAGTAGGTCAGAGTTCGTTTGACAGCTAACACTTTCGTAAGTTCGTAAAAGCTCGATTTGACTTTTTTGTAATTGCCGTGTATCTAAAAGGTCGACCACTTTGTTAGAGAATGCAAGCGATTTTAACTGGAGCCGCTTAATATCGCATAGCGCCTCACACAAAGGGTAGAAAAATTAGCTTAGCAAGGACAAAGAACGCATACAATGACAGAATGTCAGCCATTTTATCCGGCAACATTCTCTACCGTAACTCGCTGAAAGGGCAGAAAATTTAACATTTTTGCACTTTTTGAGTTGTACTTTTTTCACAAACGAACAGCACAATCGAATGGCTCGTTTTGAGTAAAGGGCAGAAAAATTGTTGGAGAAACGAAATCACCATTAATGTGTTTTTATTGGTGGTGTTCGTTTGTGTTGAATTTGAGAGCAACGGACCACACAACAAAAACAAAATCACTGTTTATGTTGCCGACCACACCTATTGTTAGCACCAGTTCTAAATACATCTTGCAAGGTATATTTTGTTTGGGATCAAACGTTGTAATTATTGCATCCAGCACCATCTAGAAAATATCCCATTGAACAAGAAATTTCCCAAGGCATGTGCGATATCTAGTTAATTCCTTTATCTATGGTATAGTGTATCGAGGAATTTTTTTTTTCAATTTCTCTTTGTGCATTTTCCGTTTTTCTCTTGATTTTGACATTTCATGGTTGTGTGTGTTGTTAGTTACTTGTGTGTTATTACATTCGTTTTGTTAGGTTTGTGTTTGGAAATAACAATAACAAGCCAATAACAAAGAAGAATGTCAAAAAAATGCAAGCATAGATATTATGATAATCCAACGTGTAATAGCTCGATGAATTACGAAGAAACTTTAAAAGAGAACTGAAAAATATCGCCGCACGAAATGGCATCGTGTAATAGAGCTCTTAATCATACTACAGAGAATATTTGGCTCATCTGACGTTTCCTTTCACACTCTTCGTGATGCGGTCGGTGTGATAGAGAGATGTTTGACGAAAAGTGATATACACCAGGTGGAATTACAATAACTTCTTGCTTTAACTTTTCATGTCGTTTTGGTGAAAAACTGTGAAATTTAAATGTGTTTTAAACTTTTTTATTGACTGTTATTGTTAGCATACATTTGTGTTGTATTTAACACAATAATTTTAACACACAAAACGAAATGCCGTTGTTGTTATTTTGTTCGTTGTTTTGAACCATTGCCTCTATCTGGTATTATTGAACCAATTCTTTTCAACATCGAACGTGAATATCACACCAGGTCAAATGTTATAAATTTGGTGAGAGAGCTATTAGGTCTACTATAAGTATTAGTCTATGGATCACACACTCTAATGCTTCTATCTTGTCAATATA
The DNA here is from genome assembly GCA_963931995.1 of Phaonia tiefii. Classification (NCBI taxonomy): domain Eukaryota; kingdom Metazoa; phylum Arthropoda; class Insecta; order Diptera; family Muscidae; genus Phaonia; species Phaonia tiefii. The sequence goes on from OZ008370.1 coordinate 78,978,748, forward strand.
TCTAGGATGGACAATTGACGAGTTATAGTTTGCTGCGCGTTAAGTTGTTATTTGGATGCAAGGCGAGACAGACGTGTAACAGACAGTGGAAAAATAGACAAAAATGCCAACTTTTTTAAAAGAAACTTTATAGGTAAAACCAAAACCATTAAAGTTGGAAATTTAAACAAAAAAGAGCTTATGGAAGCCATGAATAAAAGTTGTAATTACAACTCGGTTGCTGTAACCGAAAGAACAGTTGGTGGAACCCTATTTTCGTTTCTTGCAAACGTTTTATCAGCTTTAATTTTTCATAATTCATTTATTGCAAACGTTTTTCAGTTCTCACAAACGATGTGTTGGTTAGCATCAACTACAAAACGGTTGCTGTAACCGAGGGAACCGTTGACGGAACCGTTTTTCGTTTCTCGCATACGTTTTTTCAGATTATTTTTTCAAAACTCATTTGCTGCAAACATTTTTCAGTTCTCCCAATCGAAATGTCATGTATGGACTAACAGAAGTTCGTTTCTCCCAACTACAGTCCCCAAACGAACTTCAGTTATCTGAGATTTCGTTTGGGAGGAACGAGTTTTTTCTTTGCGTGTTTCATTCGACTTAAATTGGGTTCCTCTAAGTCGAAATTTTCGTTCGCCTGACTCTGTGTTTGATCCCAACTAACAGCACATTCGAAACAGAGAAACCAAAATTTGTACTGAAAAGTTTTGAAAAATTGTATGTTTTCGTTCGACTTGAAACGACACGATGGTAAAACCCAAATCAACTTTCTTGTATCTACAACACGAACAAAAGCTTTCGTTCGAGATAGATAAAGAGACTGTAAATTTGTCATGGCGTGTTGGTGGAGAACTGTGAAATTTAAACGTATTTTGTACCTTTGTTGTTATCAAGTTGTATGTATAGTTGACCTTTCCTATTATTATAATTTTCAATTTTAGAATCGGCTTGAGGTCTTCGGTATGAAAACGGAAAGTTGTATAATTTTCCTTTTATCACAATTTATTTAGTTCCCAATTTTTCGTTCAACATCGTTGATCATTTTCAATGATATTGTGAGGTAACAAACATTATACGACAAATCTTTTCTTTTCTGATATTGTCAACTCTTTTTTGTTATCTTTTATTGTTGAACACAAAAATTTTAACACACGAAATGCCGTTGTTGTTTTCTTGTTCGTTGTTTTGAACTAACGGCTCTATCTGCTATTATTAAATCAATACTCTTCAACATGCAACGTCTATACGCAACCACACTAAATGTTTACTTAGAGTAGTGGTCCCTCTAGGTGTATTTACTCTATGTTGCAGCCTCACATTAGAAGTTTCACTACAATGTGAAGGGTAGGATGTCCCGAATTATGAATTTTTTCACGTTAGGTCTCAAACGACGCGTATTTAAGAGAAAATTACGGGAAAAATAAAAAAAAAATAATTTTGGATGTCTTCACCATACCCTACCAGCGTTTGAATTTGACGATCGTAGTGCATTCCGTCCAAAAAAAAGTTTCGAATTTTTTCGCAAAATTGGTGTCAAAAGTTGCGGAATGTGGAGTAACTTCAGGAAAGAAGACTATTTTGAAAGAAGATATTTTTGTAGAGTAATTTTGGTCCACCACAGCATTTCACAGTGTGGAACCAAATAATTTTTTTTTTTTTCATTATAATAAGTCGCGCAAATTGCTAAAGGTTTTTGCTGTTCGGGATCTAATTCATCGTGCAATCATAGAAACGTTTTCAACTAAAATTCTTTAAGTTTGTCCCACTTAATTCCAACAGCATTTTAAACAACTCAATATCACATACAATTCATTCATTTAGTGTAACACATGTTCGCCTTCAACTCTGGAGATTCCAAATGTACGTACGAGTATCTCAAAGTGTTTCTTAATTTGTTTTTCTTTTTGTCATTAAATTCTACTATCGAAATGTGTAGTAGTCGTAGTCATACATCGAGTCTTCTGGACATAGTTTACATTTCTTTCCAACAAGCGATGTAAATCATGTGAATGAGTGTAGAACTTTTTTCGAATCAAAACTAGAAAGAATAACAAAAAAATGTGGCATAAACACGTACGGCGATTTCCGGCATGAGTAGGTTTCATTGAGAGGTTTTTAGTAGCGGCTGCAGCAGAGATGTTGCTTGCCATCGTTGTCTACAGCAGCTGCAGCAGCAGCAACAACTGTCGTTGCTGTGCTTCTTTGGAGTTTAAGATAAACGCTACAAAGTTTTCATTGCCGATGATAATAAACAACATTTCGACAATTTTGTCAAATGCAAATTGTGCCCAAACAATATCGAGTACAAACTCGTACTCGTATCAAGTCGTTGAACAAAAATAAAATTCTCAACAGGAATTGAATGTATTCGCATCTCACCACGGTGTGTTTGGTTGTGTGTTGAGCTTAGAATTTGATTAATGTTGATTGACATTTGGTTGTTATTAAACGACAATCGGCTGTTAACTATTTGACCGAATGAGATTTATAACACAATTACGTGACAGCGCGGATAGAGAACCCCAGCAACACCAACACCACACGAATGCTAAGGTAAAAAGGAAGTACTTACACATCACGTACTGCATCGGACACCCGAAAGGGGCAGATGCATCGAGGGAAGCAACACCAACATGATATGTAGGGTGTTGTGTTCTTAGTGTGATTATCAATGTTAATGGTTGTATATACAGTGGTGTGCGATGAAATAGAGTCACACACTCGTCTAAACTTTTATTCTCTGCAAATCAGTGGTCGGTCCAAGATGTTTCATGTCAAGAAATTCTGAACCTGATTGACCGGTCCTCTGCTGAATATAATGCCGTCATTTTTAATAAATTTTGTACACTACTGTTCTCCAGGTCAGTATCAGTATTTTACAGGCTATGTAATGACGTGTGCTGTAAAATAGAGTCAATTACAAAAAAAAAAAAATTTTTGAAATGGTTAATGGTAGTTTGGATTTGAATTTGAAAACAAAGTTTAGCTTCTAAATATGATTGTCATTATTGACGTCCAAAATGGGCCGATGTAAATATTGCAGTCATGAGCGCCAAGAAAGAATAAAAGAGACGATTAAAGAATTCAGAAGCTACATACAAATTACTGACATAATTGGATGCTCAAAGAAAATGTTAGAGACCGGAATAAAATATAACCCCAATCCAGGAAACAGACGGTAAACCCTGAAAATTACAGAGCATTTGGAACCAAAAATATTGCGCCACGTAGAGTTCGACTTTTGTTACCTCTTCTGCCCTTAACAGGCAATACGATCGGGATGTTGACACCTCTACATTAAGAAAAATGCTAACTAAAAACAATTTATAGGCAAAAAGTGTCCGAAAATTTCCATTTCTATCCAAACGGAACGTTCAAAAAATGTTTCATTTTGCCAAGGAGCATGTGATATAGTCCGTACGCAAATGGCGAAATATTTTGAGGACAGCTGAAACTAAAGTGAGATTGGGTAATTATGGTAAGAGTAATCTTCCTGTACGAAGACCTTCCAACACCGAATTCAGGCCCCAGAACACAATCCAAACAGTTAAACGTGGTAGCGGAAACATAATGTTACGGGGTTGTTACTCTTATATTGGGACAGAACCTTTATTCCAAATTGAACAGACAATGGACGCTGCATATTATACCACTGTATTAGAAACAAGTAAAAGTGTTAAATTCGGCTGTGCCGAATCTTTGATACCCTCCACCTTAGTGTTATCCAGCAAAATATAAAATTTCAAAAAGGACCTTTTTTAGGAAAATGTGCTTTTTAAAAAAAAATAAAAATAAGTTACTTGTTCACAATTGCAATTTCTTGTTCACAAATGCTCACAAATGCAGGATGCTCACAAATGCTCACAAATGCATTGCCCACAATGCTCATATGCTCACATTGAAAATGTACTTAGAAAATGTACTTTGACATGTACTTTGAAATGTTCTTAATGTACTTAATCTACTTAATGTACTTTGAAATGTACTTTCAAACGTACTTAAGAAATGCACTTAAGAAATGTACATTTCTTAAGTACTTAAGAAGAAATGTACTTAAGAAAGAAATGTACTTAAGAAATGTACGTAAGAAATGTACTCAAGAAATGTACTTAATGAAATGTACTTAAGAAATGTACTTTGAAATGTACTTAAGAAATGTACTTTTTTTAAGAAAATGTACTTTTTTAAAAACAATAAAAATAAGTTACTTGTTCACAAGTAAAATAAAAAAGCATTTTTTAAAAATAAAAAAGCATTTTTTGAAGAACTGTTAAAAAAAAACAAGCTGCAAAGAATTTTTTAAAAATTAAAAAGCATTTTTTGAAGAACTGTTAAAAAAAAACAAGCTGGGACGAGAGTTGAACGAACAACCCTCAGAGTCCAACGCGCAACCCTTTAGCCACCAGGCCACAGCGACCTTAGATGAAGTGTGACAAAATTCATATAAATGTATGAACACATGAAATACATCTAAACATTCTAAAGTACTTACCTATTATAAAGAACAGCAAAGATTTTCAACATGGAAATTCACCACACGGCAAAAGGAGTAGTTTAGTATAAAACTACAAAAATTAATGTGAAAATTTTATGAGTTTTTTTACGTTTCCAATCATAAAACTTATTCCAATGGACCAATTTCGCTGATTTTCAATACCAAATTGCTCAGGAATACGTGGAACATTCTGGCCAAAAACCAAACCGCGTTATCGCCGATTGAAGTCGTGAGAATGTTTTCAACAGACGGACAGACGGACATGGCTATATCGACTCCGGTTGTTATGAGGATCAAGAATATATTTACTTTATGGGATCGCAAAGCCTTATTTCTATATGTTACAATCAGAATGACAAACTGATATATACCCTACATCACTTACAGTGGAGGGTATAAAAACATCATGATGCCTTGTGCTAAATGGGAAATGCCGCTTCGATGGGTGTTTCAACATAATATCGACCCCAAACACATATCGAAGCGAGCAAAAGCTTCGTTTGAAAATAATAGTGTCATAGTTTTAAGATGGTCTGTGCAGTCGCCGGGCTTAAATCCTATTCCGAATTTGTGGCGGGACATTAAAGTGTCTATCAAAGGAATAAACCAATTTAATAAAGATGAGCTTATGACACTGGTACAATCGGCGTAAAAAACATGACTTGTGGAGACTTGATGATTCAATGTCAAGGCGTTGCTTAGCTGTGATAAAAAATAATAGTTATTTCATAAAGTACTGAGATAATATAAAGGATTAATGAAACATACATTTTATTTGACCCAGCTATTTACTCTAGTTCAGATGATGAATCGCGATGACTCTATTTTAATTCACAGGCAAAACAGGGCATTTTGAAATATTTTGATTCATACCTACTGATTTAATTTTAAATTACGACATTAATGTTCTAAAATGTTATATCTAGTTCTTAATTGAACAACTAAAAATAAAAGTTATAAACAAAATTTAATTTTTCTACATTAGTTTTTGTTTTGAAAATGCTGATTAATGTTGACTCTATTTCATTGCACACCACTGTACATACGTGTATGTAAAGTGACAGGAAGTTAGTTTACAACATACACATGTGTAAATAGTATTTTCTTTGTTTGCTAATCATTTTATAGTTCTATGTTTAACTTAAGAATTATGATATTTAGTTTCGTAATACAAATATTTTTTAATTCAATTTCATTTCATCTGTTTTGTGTTTCTTTGCAGGTAAATATCGTATTGCTGGGTTACACATACTGACCTTTCAATTTCATATAACGCGGGTATGTAAAAACCAAGAATTGTAAAATTTTTCACAAAAAACGGAGGAGTATCTTCTTTACTTTACCATAATACTGACGACTACATGTACATCCTTTCGCACAATTCGAAACAAGTCACTGCGACGGCGGCACTATCGAATAGTTAGCCGCGAACAAACTTCTCAATGCACGGCCGTTATGATTCAGTGTAAAACTGTAGGTCCTGCTTAGTGAGTCTGCACATAAGAAGGCTCACAGCTCAAAGAATGTGATGAGCTCTCGCCTCTCCCTTAAGAGGCTATTATGGGAATTTAAGTTGGGTTTTAAATGACTTCAGTACTTTTGCCGCAACGGTGCTGATATATGTAGACGATTGAGATGGGTACGTGAGTAATCTTTGGCTCACGCTCGCACGATCACGTACGCCGAATTCTTCCCCACACGCTGAAAAAAACGGTCTCTGTAACATATTCTCCCAAACATATCCTGCAGGAACCATGTATATATTTGGAACACATTCCAAACATTCATATGTATGCAAGTCCTAAACTCAAAAAAATTATGGTTTCCATTACATCCTATGAAGCGATAGGGGAGAGCTTCTCACAATCACTGAGCTGTGCGATTTCCAGTTTTCACTCACTGATTGGGACCTACAGTTTTACACTGACTCAGAACGGTGTTTTGAGAAGCTTTTTCATGGCTAAATACTCGATAGTGTCGCAGTCACTATGCGAGGGTACCGCCGCCGGAAGAAAACAATTTATGGATCGAAGCCCGTATCTCATGTACAAGAGGCGCGCACACTACCCATTGCACCACCGACGGACAAACTAACTTATATTTAAATGCAAACATTAACATGTTAACTTGCAAAGATGCATACTTTAACGTGGAGCCATTCGTGTGTTCCCTCCCACACGAACGTTTGGCGACTTAATGCGTGAAACTAAAACCCAACAGATCAGACTACATAAACACTCAATTCAATTGAATACACACTCAGAAATATTTATGAATCACTGACTGAAAGAATAATGCAAACATTATTATTGACTTAGGTTGAGAACAATCTTCCTTTGTCCGACTTTCAGTATTTTGCTCTCGATAGAGGATAGCGAAAATAAAGAAGTAAACTGTGCACCAAACACAGCTGTACTTGTATCACAAACACAGCGATATTTGGATGCCAAACACATATATTATAAGATATTAATCATTGTGTCTCAAACATATAATATTGAAGAGCAAACACGATGTGTTGGTGTACAGCTGTACCATATTTGTGACAAGCTCCAAACACACCTTATATTTGCATCCAAACCAGAAATAAGTACAGGTTTGTCAGCGTGTACTCACGTTCATACATGCTCACGTGAGCAAATGTTGACTTTACTCACATTCATTCATTACTACCATTGATTCACGTGATTCACGAAGATTTTTTCGCTGCTCACAATCACTCCCGCTCACGTGAGCAAATTTTTATCCAACTAACAGTCACGCGTGAAAGACTCGACCATTTATACTCGACACCCAATTGCCACTTTATCGAGCAGTTTAAGCAAAGTGGCTAAATATCAATAAGGTTTTGCTTTTTCATCAAAAAGTCAATTTCATGTTACACCACCGATAGGTAGGTGTCAACTTGAAGTTGTTGCAACATATCCACAGATCTATGGGTCCCTTTTTGAGGACAAGTCAAGTGCCAGCCATGAATAACAATCGGGTTTCGATGATATTTATTGTTATTTTGTTAGCCTATTGAATATCAGACAAGAAGGTAATCCGGACACTCGAAAGCTATCTCACACAAAATGCAACTGTGTGTTCTAGACCAACTCACCTCAAAACAACAACATCCAGGCAAAAACCTTCTGCTGTTATTGTTGGAATAATTGACTTTCAGGTTGAGCTGCAAAATTTGTCTTTTTTAATTGTTTGGATGCAAATATAACGTGTTTGTAGCTTGTCGCAAATATAGCAGACTTGTGTGCAACCACATTGTGTTTGCTATTCAATAGAACATATTAGGGACACAATGATTAATAGGTAATAATATATGTATTTTTGACCCAAATTTGGATTTGTTTGTTGAAAACTGCTGAAATAAAAAACGTGACAGACAATAAAGAAACAAATCGCGGCAGATCTTCAATTCAAGAAAACAATGCTTACAAACATGTACATTAGGGTGTACTGAAAAACGCTTTTTTGGAAATTTAAATGTGGAGGGTCTCAAACGACGCTCGCAAACTTCGAAGAAGTTTCAATCGAGAAAGTGCACCTAATGTGTCAACCATTCGAAGAAAACCCGAAAGCATCAATTCGGCATCGTTCTCAACAACTTCAAATTTCACGAAGCACTACGCAGCGAATTTTGGCAAAAGACATCCAACTTCATGCGCAGAAAATGCAGCTTATTCAGGATCTCAATCCAGCAGACCATGGAAAATCATTCAATGGAGCAAAGTGAACGCTAATTTTTCATAAAAAAGTCATCTTCTCCGATGTAGCGCATTTCCACCTGAGTGGCTTCGTGAATATACAAAAATAGTCAAATTTGGGGCTCAGAAAATCCTCATGCAATCTATGAGAAACAACGAGAAACTGGTGCGGATTTTGGTCAAGTGGCGTGATTGGGCCTTACTTTTTTGGAGATCAGGGCGAAATTGCTGTGATAGTGAACGGCATTCGGTACAGGAACATGATAAGGGAGTTATTGTGGTCTCGTCTGGACGGCATGGATCTGGACGACATGTGGTTTCAGCGAGACGCCGCCACCTGGCACACCGCGCATGAAACAATCGATTTATTGCAACAACGATTTCCAAAACAAATTATCTCAAGAAATTCTAATGTCAGCTGGCCAGCAAGATCATGCGATTTAACGCCGTGCGATTTCTTTCTATAGGATTTTGTAAAATCTTGGGTTTATGCGAATAAACCAGAAATAATTCCTGAGCTCAAATACGAGATCCATCTTGTCATCGGTGAGATACAGCCACAGCTCTGTGAAAAAGTTATGGAAATTTCATGAAAAGTGTAACGACCTAACATCAGGGCCATGGGGGCCATTTGACGAATATTGTATTCTATACTTAATCAGAACTTGCCTTCTCTACAATCCAACAGAAACATGACAACTGTCTCAAAAAGTACTTGTTTTTATTTTAAAATGAAAAGGTGCATTCTTACTGAGACACCCTTTATAACAGGTTTTTCAACAAGAGCCCTACAAAAGTTTTTTTAAATAAAACAAACCCGGTTTTAGATACCAATGAAATTCTTTATTCCTGTGAATTTCGATGCCATTATTTATGGAACTCGATTTCTTTTGCATGGCCACCACAGGCACGCTTGCAGAAGTCCAGACGCTGAACCCAATTTTCGACGGTTTTCAAGCATAAATCGGCCGATAATGCTGCAATTTCACGTTCGATATTCGTACGAAGTTCATCAATCGTCGCTGGCTTGTTGGCATAGACCATAGACTTGACGTAGCCCCACAGGAAATAATGTAACGGCGTCAAATCGCACGACGGAGGCGGCCAATCGACTGGGCCATTTCGTGAGATAACACGTTCACCAAACTTGGTTTCCAATAAATTGATTGTGGCATTCGCTGTGTGGCTTGTGGCGCCGTCCTGTTGGAGCCACATGTCCTCCAAGTCCATATTATCCAATTGGGGCCAAAAATATTCGGTTATCATTGAACGGTAGTGATTCGCATTCACAGTATTATGCCGGTCTTGATCATCACGGAAGAAGTACGGCCCAATGACGCCGCCGGCCCACAAACCGCACCAAACCGTAATTTTTTCGTGATGCAATGATGACTCATGGATTACGTGTGGATTGCTGTCTGACCAATAACGCATATTTTGCTTATTGACCAAGCGATTCAGCCAGAAATGAGCCTCATCGCTGAAGATGATTTTCCGATGAGAATCCTAATCATTTTCAAGTTGTTGCTCAGCCCAATTCACGAACATACGACGCTTATGGTGGTCAAGCGGCTTCAGTTCTTGCGTCAATTTGATCTTGTAAGGACGCTTGAGAACGACGTTTGAGAGACACATTTGGGCTTTCTTGAACTGAAGCCTCAGCGGCAGCAATATTCTCGACACTACGGGCACTTCTTTGCCTCACTGGCACGGGAACATTTTGTACTGTGCCTGTGGATTCAAATTTTTCCACTAGACGCTTAATTGTTGATCTGGTAGGACGATTATGACGACCATAAATTGGACGTAGCGCTCTTAAAGTTGAGGCCACTGACTCCAAATTTCGGTAGTACATTTTAATAATTTCGACTCGTTGTTGGCTCGTATATCTTTCCATGATGAAATGGCAAACCTTAGTGAAGAGAAATGTCAAAAGAGCGGGAAAAAATATGGCGTCGTTTGTTGTCCCTATCGATTTACTTTTGTAGCGTCTCTGTTGAAAAAGCCTTTATGTTGACTTTTATAATTAATTATAATCACCTGAACCTATGAAAATTAGATTAAAAACGTTAAAACGCTTGAAAAAAATGCAGTCCATGGAAGTGGTTCATAAGCATATTATGCATCTTTGGAGTTGGTGAAAAAGCGATTCCTTTAGAAACGCTTCAATTTACTTTTGTTGGGTACACAGGTAGCTGTAACTTTCAATCGACAAGATGAATTTCTTTAAATTAACACTTTATTGAAAGATTTTAAAGTTCGTTACGAAAAACATTAGTTTATCTTCATTTATCTTTAATATTACAAATCGTCTGCTGTTGTAACGATATCTATTAATAATTTTGCTATAAATGTTAGGAATTTCCTGAATAACAAATGTCAGTAGGAATGCAATAAAAAAGATGTGTAATTATTTATATAAAAAAATAACAAATCGTTAAATGGTTTGTTGTGTCTATTTCAAACTTCAAAACATTTTCCATGTCAACTGCATAGACGACTCGTGCCAGCCACAGCTCCCAGACACACGATTAGTGTCATTTTGGTAATTACAGTATAATTTTCATATTTTCGCCATAATCATTGACGTTTTGCCAAGAGGAATGTGTTTCTTCAATTAATTTATTTTTTGTTCCATATCTATTTGTTATGCGAGCAAATGGAAACATTTCGAATGATTTAATAAAATTTAATAAAATAATTTCGCGAGTTTTTCAAAAATATAAAAAAGTATATATTTCATAATTGTATTACAAAAAAAGAAATTATATTAAATCTTAGTTAAAAATAGCAAAACAAAACAATAATGACAAATACCAATGACAGGGCATATCAGGTTGCATCAAATACTTAACAACTGTCACCAAATATACTTGACAATATGTGACAATTGCAGTTGGAAGATGACAAAAGAAAATTCAGATATTCCTCATTATAGTCACTCACTAGTAGAACATGATGCTGGCAGGTATGGGTGGATGATTATGGCTGGATGGTGGATATATTACACCTAGCCATAATAAATTGGCCCAGAAAGTCCATCATGTATGACACAGTGTATTTACTAATTGTCTACACAGACAAAAACAAAAACAGTTAGTCAGTCAGTCAGTCAGTGAGTTAGTTGGCAACTAAAAGTGATGCGCCAACAAAAGAAAATCATATGAAAGAAAAATATATGTAACATAGGAAACAACCCAACCCCCAAACAATAGGAAAGACCTTATTTCTCAAGTGGCATTGTGAAGATGCTGCTGCCATAGCCTTCCTTCTCCTTAACGTCATAGCCATCACCAGAATGAGAATCATCCACATCATAGTCACAGCAGCAGCAGCAGCAGCAGCACAATTTAAAGCTTCATCTCGACGTGTCTTTGCTTGAAGAGATGTGTGTTAAAGCGTGACATTTTCTTATGATGTCTGCTGCATCCTTTGTCAAGAATGTGCGCTTTAAAGTATCGTTCTGTTTTGGACGTGTTTTTGTAGGTGAAACTCTTAAATTAGAGGCCATTGAGAGCGCTACTTACACACCGGCGAACGACAAGCAGGCACTGTGACAGATACATAAATATATTGTCAGACACTTGGTTGTTGCGACGCTGCGCCACTGCGTCCTTACGCTCGTTGGTGCTCTATTGGCGGCCCAAACTCGCAATGTTGGCTGTCAAGTACACAAAATATTATAGACAAAAACAATAACAAGAAATATCACAACAACAACACCACAACAAACAGCATCCAGCCAACACCAGTGGAAGATGTAAAGAGTTAGTAAGCAGCCTTAAGCCATAGAGGCGTGACACAATTGCACGATATCAAATAACTTCAGAATTGCAAAGAAAAAAATCACCTTAAATTTGCTCGTCTGTCCGCCCATCTACAAGTACACTGGACAAAATATTAAGTGGTTTAAAGAAAAAAATCACATGAGGTGTCAGGGGAAATCCGGTTGGAACGAAGTTCCTGTCGCTATATAACGGGTTTTTCAACAGAGACGCTACAAAAGTAAATCGATAGGGACAGCAAACAACGCCATATTTTCTCCCGCTCTTTTGACATTTCTCTTCAGTAAGGTTTGACATTTCATCATGGAAAGATATACGAGCCAACAACGAGTCGAAATTATTAAAATTTACTGCCGAAATTTGGAGTCAGTGGCCTCAACTTTAAGAGCGCTACGTCCAATTTATGGTCGTCATAATCGTCCTACCAGATCAACAATTAAGCGTCTAGTGGAAAAATTTGAATTCACAGGCACAGTACAAAATGTTCCCGTGCCAGTGAGACAAAGAAGTGCCCGTAGTGTCGAGAATATTGCTGCCGCTGAGGCTTCAGTTCAAGAAAGCCCAAATGTGTCTCTCACACGTCGTTCTCAAGCGTTGGGCATCTCTGTGACGTCGTTGTGGCGAATTTTGCGAAAAGATCTTGGCTCACATCCTAACAAGATCAAATTGACGCAAGAACTGAAGCCGCTTGACCACCATAAGCGTCGTATGTTCGTGAATTGGGCTGAGCAACAACTTGAAAATGATTCGGATTTTCATCGGAAAATCATCTTCAGCGATGAGGCTCATTTCTGGCTGAATGGCTTCGTCAATAAGCAAAATATGCATTATTGGTCAGACAGCAATCCACACGTAATCCAGGAGTCATCATTGCATCCCGAAAAAATTACTGTTTGGTGCGGTTTATGGGCCGGCGGCGTCATTGGGCCGTTCTTCTTCCATGATGATCAAGACCGGCACATTACTGTGAATGCGAATCACTACCGTTCAATGATAACCGAATATTTTTGGCCCCAATTGGATAATATGGACTTGGAAGACATGTGGTTCCAACAGGACGGCGCCACAAGCCACACAGCGAATACCATAATCAATTTATTGGAAACCAAGCTTGGTGAACGTGTTACCTCACGAAATGGCCCAGTCGATTGGCCGCCTCGGTCGTGCGATTTGACGCCGTTAGATTTTTTCCTGTGGGGCTACGTCAAGTCTATGGTCTATGCCAACAAGCCAGCGACGATTGATGAACTTCGTACGAATATCGAACGTGAAATTGCAGCAGTATCGGCCGATTTATGCTTGAAAACCGTCGAAAATTGGGTTCAGCGTCTGGATTTCTGCAAGCGTGCCCGTGGTGGCCATGCAAAAGAAATCGAGTTCCATACATAATGGCATCGAACGTACTTTCACAGGAATAAAGAATTTCATTGGTACCTAAAACCGGTTTTGTTTTATTTAAAAACACTTTTGTAGCGCTCTTATTGAAAAACTCTATATTCTGTACTAGTTAGTTCCAACAGGCAACAGGCCTGTTATAGAATGTATTTTTTGAAAAATATATATTTAAGGTCCTTTCTGTAAGAATATGTATTATATTTTCCCGAAAAGGTCCTTGTTTAACGAGAGGTACTTCTTTTATTAAAAGCTAAGTTTTTTTTTTCAAAAAAGGTAGTATTTTTAAGAAGAAGTAGTTTCTGTAAGAAAGTTAAGTAAAGTATGCACTATGAATTTTTTTACAAAGAAGTACTTTTTTTTAAGAACCGGTACTTTTTAAAGAAACGGTACTCTTATAAGGAAAGGGTTATTTTTTTTAAGAAAATGTACTTATTTTCAGAAATGCTACTTATCTCAAGAAAAGAAACGAAAAGGTATTATTTTACTTTTAAGAAAAGGCGCTTTTAAGAAAATGAATTTTTGTAAGAAAATGTATTTTATTTTAAGAGAAGGTAGTTTTTTGAAGAAAATGTTTTTTTTTCAGAAATGGTAATTTTTTCAAGAATAGGTACATTTTTAAGAGTAAAGTTTTTTTGTTTCACCAAAAAGGTGATCTTTAAAGAAAAGGTAGTTTTTTTTAAGAAAAGGTACTTCTTTAAGAAAAGGCAATTTGTTGTAAGAAAATGTACTTTTTTAAGAAAAGGTACTTATTTTTAAAAAAAAAAAAATTTTTAAGAAAAGGTACTTTTTGTGAGAAAATTTAAGGATTTTAAGAAAAGGAACTTTATTTAAGAATATGAATAGGTATTTTTTTTTTAGAACACGTACTTTTTTTAAGAAAAGGCACTTATTGAAGAAAATGTTCCTCTTTTTAAACTTCTTTTACTTTGGCTTTTCTAAATTTAGTTTTTATTAGGTTCAAAATAACAATATATACTAAATATTAGTTACAGGCTCCACCCAGAAAACTTCCCATTAAACAAGAAATTTCCCAAGCTATGTGTGACATCTAGTTAGTCTAGACACAAACCAAAGCAAAAGTCAACAATATACATAGTTGATAATAGTGGCATGTAGCATAATAGTGTTAAAAAAAGTTGTTAATTTTTTTTTTCATTTAGCCCCCATCCCGCAACGTGGGATAAGGAATTTTTCGTTCCAAAACTAATCTGTGGAGTCAGTCACAGACTTTTCGGGATTTTTAAGATATTTGTAAGTTTTCCCAGCTCGTAGATTGATGTGACTCTAGTTGGCTTCAGCTTCAAGGAGAGTCAAACTTATCAGTTTCTTAATGCAACAAACGACACAACAATAAGTAGAATGTCAAAAAAACCGGCATTTTTAAAACCCGGTTTTCGGTTTGTTTGAAAAATTAATTTTTCAAGAAATAGGTTTAATTTTAAAGAGTTTAACCCTTAAAACATTTATTTATAAAATAATTATAATTTTGAAATTTTAATAAAAATATTTGAAAAAATTAACAAATTCCAAATTAATTTTTAATTAAATGTTATTCAAGTCATTAAATCATTTTGAAAAAAAAAATATCTGGAAATGTCATTTTGAGCTTATTGAAACATAAAATCCAATTTGAAAATAGCAATCATGTTTCTAAATTCCAACATTTCATTAAAATTCGAAAATCATATCATGTGGTATTAATTTGTTTAAATATATGTATTAACAAATTAAGTAAAAACCGGGTAACCTACGTCAAATAACCGGTTTCCGGTTTGTTCGAAAATTACGTTTTTTAACAAACCGGCAATTGGTTAATGGCAAAATATCGGTGAACCGGTTTCAACGGGGTTTCAGTTTCGGCTTTGGCCACTCTAGACATAACAAAATAGACCGGTTTGTTTTGACTTCCTGCTCGACCACTTTGTATGGGAACAAATTGCAGGCAAAGTTGTCGAAAAACTAGTTTTGAGGGAATTAAAAAAACACGCCTACTATGACCATGTTTTTGTTTTGAACTTACAACTTTACAACTTACAAGTTGTTATACCAATCTGTTCTAAAAATCGGATTAAGTCACGCGAATGCCATGAATAACGTGAGTAATATCAAAATTTGCTTCAACGTGAGTCCAATCATGGCGTGGGTCAGTCTGGCAGAGTACTATTACTTAGGGATCTTATAACAGCACTGAGCTCATGAGTTAGCGCCCAGGTTTGACAGCCGTGCTATGAACTACAGCTGGCTGATCTTTGGTTTATGCCTCTCAATCCACATGCATAATTTGAGAGGCGGCTTGGAGCTCTCAGAAACAATCCGAAATAATAAATAAATTGTATTAAACCGTAAAAAAGTACATTGAGCGTAAAAACTAAGTACATAAAGTGTACCAAAAGGTACATAAATTGTACTTGTACACAAAGAATACCTCGGGTTACATTGAAAATACCACTCATACATTTGACAACCGTGCTCAGAACCACAGCTGACTGATCTTAGGTTCATGCCTCTCTAGCCGCAGGGGTCAAGGGCCTTCCAAAAGGAGGACAATATGTTTCTCCAATTTGCTCGGTCTTCTGCTTTTCTCCTCCAGTTGGTAACACCAAGCTCCAGCAGACAATACTCCACCTGGTCTTTCCAGCGACGTCTCGGTCGTCCTTCGGATACGTCTTCGAAGACCTTTCGCACTGGTTCACTCTGATCCATTCAACTGGCATTGCCCAGTCAAGGATTATGTAGTTCACCCTTCGTCGATACTCGTCTTTCTCTATTATTGGAACATATATTTTTCGGAGTATTATTTGCTCGAAGACACACGGTGATGCATAAGCATACGATATGACCCAAGATTCTGCGTCTTAAAGTAAAACGGGTTCCTTGAGAGCCTGATAGAGTGGGATCTTCGTGCTTAGTTGGAGAGTCTTATGTCTGAAGTACTGGCTTAGCTCGAAAAAAAAACACCTATTTCTATGCTCAATTCTCCGTTTGATTTCTAGACTTACGTTGTTGCTTCTCTTTACAGTAGATCCGAGGTAAATCAATTCGTCTGCTACCTTGAGATTATAATGGTTATCAACATTCACACTTTCCTTCAATCGGGTGGATATTCTGCTTGTTCTGTCCTCGTTCACTGCCAAATCCACTTTTGCTGATTCCTTCTCAATTCTCGAAAATGCTGCAGTAACTTTTCACAGATTTCGCCCAACGACGTCTAAATCATCATCTGACACGAACAGGATGTGGCTTTTGCTGCCGATGGTTTTATTCTGGAGCTTTTCACACGATGTTCTCAATAATTATGTTGAAGAGATCGCATGGTAGGGTGTCGGCCTGCTTGAGGTTTCGCCTCGTACTAAATGGCTCGGTAAGATCATTATCAATCTTTACTGAGGATTTCGTGTCGGTCAGTGTTATTCTAGAAAGTCGTGCAAGTTTAGCAGGAATACCAAGCTCCGACATGGCTTGATACAGTCTTCCTCGTATCGGGCTATCGAAGGCAGCCGTATAACCTATAAAGAGTTGGTAGGTGTCGATTCGTTTTTCCTGGGTTTTCTCCAAGATTTGTCGTAATTTGGATATCTGGTCGATAGTTGTATTCTGATTGCATCATCCAAACTGTCGTGGGAGATCGGATGTTAATCGTATGAGATCGTGTTATCATATCCATTAGTAAGCATATTAGTAAGCGAATGACGTAAAAATATATTCATTGCCTTACGATAGCACATACAAGGAAGCGACATTGTAAGCAGAAAACATTACTTTTAATTCGTTTGAATTTTGATATGGATTGAATCATTACATACAATATTTTGCCTTACTATATTGCATTTTCATATGTTGTACATGTAAGAGCTTCCAAGTAAGCGCTTTAGAATGCAAATACATGTTGCTAATGCTTCCAAAATGCTTTTTTGCTGGGAATATAATCATGGCCTTAGAATATCGCCTACAAGGAAGCGCCTTTATCAGCAATAACAAATTTAGTATTGTCTCAAATTTTCTATAGATTGAAACATCACATAAAATTTTGTGCCTTACTTTATTGAATTTCCGAATGGTATACATGTAAGGACTTCCAAGTAAGCGCTTTAGTATGGAAAAAAAGTTGGTCATGTTTCCCCAATATTTAAAATTAATTGCTGGGATGATACAGAAATACTAGTTACGAACTAATATTTTTGTTTAATTGGGCAGCAAGTGATTTGCTTAGGAAAACCGTATTCAGTTCTTGCGAAATATTCGTTAGAAATTTTGTCATTTATCTCTAAGCGGAAAGTGTTGTTGCAGAGAGTTGCCACCTATCTCTGATTTACCTGACAAATATTTCAGTAATTAATCCTCTACGCACTCCATGTTATGTTTAACGCATGTGTGTTACTTTTGGTTGTTAATTAATTATCGAAATATTAAAATTCCGGTCCCAAGCAATTATCAAACAATTTTTTGATAACTTTGGCGTAACAACCCTGTAATTGAGTTTACCTACGAAGCTGAGTACAAAGCAAATGAAGAGTGAACGAAATTTTCGGTTCATGAAATGTTCGTTATTTTGTATACACGTACGAATATTTCATATTTCATATACGAATATTTCATATTTCATATTCGAATATATCATATTTCATAAAAGCTGAATACCGTCCTTAAGGGGGGAATTGACCACATTCTGAGTAACAGCAAACCCTTCGTCCTTGGATGAAGCAGGTGGCCATTTCCATTACCCCCTTGATTCCCATTATTAGAATAACATCGCCGGCACATCAAATCTCTCTGAACGATCTGCGTCGTAAATCCTTTTACCCACTCACTTCGTATAAACACATTTGAAAGAATAAATAGTTATTTTCTTTCAGTGTGATTTTTTAACATCCAACCGTACAGATAGATGTCTGCTCTAGGGGGCATCTACGTACGTGTGTGTCTAAGGAAACTTGACTTTTTGTTATTGTTGCTGTTGCCTACACCGCCGCGAAGAAGAAGAATAAGACGAAGACGAATGTAAGCCGATCCAAGACTATATAACCCATTCCATTGGTATGTTAGTATGTTGCATGCCTCAAATACTTTCAATGCAGCAGCTCCCACTTCACGTACTCTTACTCTTGCGTACATGCATCGATGTATCTTAGTATTTGAACTGGCTAAACTTGGATTATACACGCTTAAGGTCTGCTCTACAAGGTGTTTTATGTAACAACAACAATAGCAACAACATCATTTACAACAAACATCAAAACCACAACAAAAATGTGTATAAAACTAGAGCTATAAAAATTAGCTGTGACTTTTGAAATGGAACGCAGGGAAGTATGATAGCCATCATAGCTAACTACCACCTTCTTGTCCACCGTCGAACGGTGTTAATCAAAATCATTCGATTCGTTTGCATTTCACGCCGGCAAATTGTTTGACTGCGTCTTAACAAGGTTATTTAACATTTAACTTGATTGGACGCGGTTTAAACGAAATCGTTTAATGCCAAGTGGGGAGTGGCCGATAATGCACTTGGCCAGTAAAACTTTATGAAGCTGAAATATTTAGCGGAAGTTAAAGGAAATCTACGTTTCGGCAATCATGACGTTATTTCAAGTTAATAAAAAATGTCATTGTTAGTCCGGTAGTTAAACTATGCGATTTTATCGCACAACATTGTGCGAAGTTGATGGAAATTAAACGGGTTTTCGGGGTTACGTGGTTCATGAACAATATATATGTAGATAATTTCGGCTTTCCATATACATATAATTCTCAAGAACATACCCAAATTCCAGAACTAGTGAATAAACGACAGCTACTTATATATTAAC
This sequence comes from Phaonia tiefii, assembly GCA_963931995.1. Lineage (NCBI taxonomy): Eukaryota > Metazoa > Arthropoda > Insecta > Diptera > Muscidae > Phaonia > Phaonia tiefii. The sequence goes on from OZ008370.1 coordinate 78,997,931, forward strand.
TACGTTTGGTGAATATAATTGCGGCAAACGAATATTTGTTGAATCAAACGAATATTCCTTGAATTACAAACAGGTAAACGTTTATAACAAATATTATATGGTTACTCGAAATTAGTGAATATAATTGCGGCAAACCAATATTTGTTGAATCAAACGATTATTCGTTGAATTGCAAACAGATAAACGTTTACAGAAAATATTATATGGTTACTCGAAATTAACAAAAATGTTTGCGAAAAATGTTACCATTAAATATTTTTGCGTTTGCTGCAAACGAGTTTTAGAAATTCCAAACTCTTAAAATAACTTTAAATACAAATTTGTTTTGGTGCTTTCACTTTCTCTCAACATTTAGGATTTGCTTGTTTGTTTTTTGTCCAAAGAAGACGGAATAATTTCAATTAGAGTAGTATCCCTTTAGTTCGCAAGAGTGCCGCAGCACTGACGCAGTTTCAGAGCCCCTTTGGACAGGCTACCTCGGTGTCAATCCAACTTCAATATAGTTGGCTGGGGAATTGAACATGTACATATATGTCATAAGAAGAGGTATATGTCCACCCCCGGCATTATCTTTTAACCGCCTCTTCGTTGCCGATAATAAGCGAACGTTTTCGCTAGTGCCAAGACGGCTTAGGCTTCGCTATGCTCTACAAACATTCTACTTCTCCATATTGAAATGGCATGCAACTTCGCTGGTGAAAAATAGGTAGAAACTTCGACAGTGGAAAGAAGTGCTTTTCTAAATTTAACAACTTCATTCATGTTAGAAACATAGTAATTTGTTCATTAAAAGAATGTAATTATAAATCAAATACAAAATATTTTTAAAATAAAAGAAATGGAAATATTAAACTGGAGGAAAGTGTATGATTGTATAAAGATTATGCTCTCAAAGAAGAGCGAAGCAATTCTTGAAAGTGAACACCTTTTTCGTTTATAATAAACATGTTTTCCAATTTGTCACAAAAGTATACGATGACAATTTGGGGATATTAAAAAGTTTGTTTACAACAAAAGAAACGACTGTTACTATAAAAGTTGTTATTTGCTGGGAAATTATGAACTTTCCACCCTGAGACTAAATTGTAAACGAAATATTTTTGGGGAAAACGAAATATTTCTGTGCTTAAACGAGCTCTAAACGTTTTATCCTTTTCGTGTACATCAGACAATTTGCATGCATTTTGCACAAGTTGTGCGGCTAAACTGAAGTACCTGTATCAATTTGTAATACCGGCTGGGTTAACTTGGACTGCCTGATTTGAAATGCTTATAACATTCTCTCTCTCTCGTAATGACCTGTAACAAAAATAAAAACTTTAAAAATAAAAAAGTTATAAGCATTTCAAATCAGTCAGACGAAGTTGGCCCACCCTGTAGATAGTATTTTTAAATATTTATTCATCGAAATGATACCAATTCTGGTTCCAAATAGTAGCTTCCCATTACTCCCCAAAAATGGATAGTGAAGAGCTCAGCTGGAGTCTATGTAATAGAGTCAATTCACCGAAAGACAAGGAGGACTGGGATAGGTATAAAATAGTTATAAAATGTAACTAAGGCAGTAAACGAAAGCGCCCATGTAGACGTAGACACACTAGTAAATACTCATTTCTTAATCCATAAATGGTACATTCGTGGTCACATGACTAAGGAAAATACTAGTGCCACGCAAAACAACGAAAGGGTACCTGTATATGCTGAAAAATACGGCCTCGTTAACATTATGCAGGAAACATGTATATGTTTGGAACATCCTTATACTTACGTGCAAGCATTTTTGTTTCCTTGTTGCCTGTCACGTTTTTATTTTCAGCAGTTTTCAATCACCAAAACCACATTTTGGTCTCAAAAACATTTATTATTCTAAACATTGTGTCGCCATCATTTGGACACATGTGTCTCCAACATGTATGTAATATTATGTCTCCAACATGAAATATTGAATAGGAAACACAATGGATTTGGACACAAATTTACTGTATTTGCGTCAGGCGACCAACATATTATATTTGCAACGAAACAACAAAAAGACACTGATTTGCGTGTTGGTATCCGATAGGTTCTCTGAATACTGGACTACCTACAGTGGCGCCTCGCTTAATCCCCTTCTGAATATCTATGAATACATTTTTCATAAATCAAATTTTGACAGGGGTATTGCTACTCAGTCGTAGTTTAGAAGGGCTGGCAGAAAATTCAAAGAAAATGCAAGTCAGGCTGTGGCCGATCTAATGATCGCCTGGTTAATAAGGTTATATCGTTAGCAGAAATGCAAAACCACGTAACTACAATTTTAATTTCTATTTCCAAGAGAAGAAACAATCTTCGTAAAAGGGTGAGGAATTAATTTTTCAATTCAAATTTTCAAATCTTTGCTAAAGTAGAGTCTTACCTTCAGTAAGATTTGAAAATATACTGGCAAACTGAATTTTTTTGTATTTTTTTAATAAGTATTTTTATTCTGTTGTTCGATTTGTTTTAATTGTTAAATATTGTTTAAATCTCCTGATGATGCTACACAAAGGAGTAGCGAAATATCGAGGAAAATAAATATAACAACAGCAAATCTGACCTCAAGCTCGAAGAATATTGATTATTTTTTTAATAAGTTTTTTTTCAACTCCTTTGAACAAAATGAAAATTGTAGTTACGTATGTCGAAAAAATCTGCTTTTTTGGGGTTGTTTTGATGCAAATAATGTGATTGTAGCTTGTCGCAATTATAGTATACTTGCGTACAAACACACTGTGTTTGCCATTCAATATTATATGTTGTAGACACAAGTTGGACACATGTTTTAGACACAATAGTTAGGATAATATAGGAGTCTGTGACTCAAATGTGGATTTGCTTGTTGATAACTGCTGAAAACAAAACGTGACATATTGAACAACACAGAAACACAAAAAACAGCAGATCTTCAATTCATGTCAACAATGCTTCCAAATATATACATGGTTCCTGGAATATGTTGCTGGGGCCTTGTTTTCAGCGTGCAGGGTTCAGTTAATCCCGAAGATGTGCATCACGGATGATAAGTGCATCGAATAAAATGGTGAATTTACTGTTGGTGGGCATTTAGGAAAGCTGATTGTTTCTATTTCGGTCATCAGATTAAGACATCTGTCATTATTGAATTCGGTCACGAAACAGTATTGTTAAGTATTCCAAACTTTCCTGCATATGTCGGCAACCAATATTCCATCGGATATAGCACAAGTTCATACCGGAAAAGGATTACTCGAATTAAAGAGTTCCACCTCTTGAGGAATATGTAATTTTCTACACGGATGGTTTGAAATTGATGGATCAGGTAGGTTTTGGGTAACATTCTTAGGATCTAGAGTTGTGTCTTTCTCGTAGAACCATGGTTGTCTCTTTTTCGTACACTATGTGATAAGTTTAGAGTTTATCAGGAAAGAATTGTGACGAATAAGGATGTAGTGACCATCGGTGGTGCAAGGATAGTGTGCGTGGCTCTTGTACATGAGAACGGGGGTTCGATTCCCCCTCTGGCCACATTACATTCCTTTCGACGGCGGTCACATCGCTTAGTGTCGGTAACACTATCGAGTATTTAGCCTTGAAAGGGCTTCTCAAAATACAGTTCGGAACCGCTGTAAAACTGTTCGTCCTTATCAATGAGTGTAAAACTAGACAGCCCACAGCTCACAGATTGTGAGAAGTTCTCTCTAAAACTTACATGGAATGTAATGGGAAACCATTGTTTTTCAAGGATGTGATAGGTTAGCTTAATGTAGCATCTGATGCCAGGTTGCCATCTCTGGAATCGACATTCTTGACAAACGTCACGTCATGTATAAATTCATAAGTTACCCTTCTTTTGTCACTGTCCGTCCAACGATAGACCCTGCATTCATCCAAAAACTCCTTGGCACGTCCAATCAGCTCGTCCACCAGATAGGCGCCAGAGATCCGGCCACCTTCAAGAAGAGGCATACCTGTCCTCCGATCTCCAAGTTTAGGGGAGTCGCACCCACCACCACCACCTAATTTTTGTTGTTGTTTAGATGAAAAAATTACACGTGTTTGTAGTTTGTCGCAAGTAAAGTGTATTTGTGTCCAAACACATTGTATTTGCTATTCACTATATCATGTTTGGAACACAATGATTAATAGGTTATAATATATGTATTTGTGAACCAAATGTAGTTTTGTTGGTTGAAAATTGATGAAAGCACTGCTGTCTGTTACTATAAAGAAACAAAAAGTAGCCTATCTTCAGTTCAAGAAAGCAAAGCTTGCGAACATATACATGGTTCCTGCAATATGTTGCTGTGGATGATATTTTGCAGCGTGCAGGCAAGCATAATAATCCTCTGGCAAGACAGTACCTTCTTCCTACCAACAACCGATATAACTGTACCGTACCATACCTGTGCACCATAAGCAGCGCAAGCAACAAACGTCCCATCATATATAGTTAACACGGCCTGCCTGCTAAGGCACCAGTCACTTCTAAGGATGCGTCTTACCATCTTTAAACAAACATATCATGGCCTACAGTGTTAAACCTAATCCGAAGGGTTACGCATTGAGCCACTTTGTCATTGTCAATTACTCGATCACGTAGCCGTCATTAAACCTGATGACCAGGTGAATAGTAGTCAGAGCGGGATTTGAACTTACGTTCTCGTGCACAGATGTTGCGCAAGCTAATCTTTGCATAACGCACTGTTGAAAACCTTTAATTTTACACTGGTTCCGAATGATAAATTTGAACATTTGGACTTGCTATAGATTTGGTTAGACCTCACTCACTTCCGGCCTGATCTCACTCGCGATCCAGAATGAGGAATGCGTTACTGTTAAAAACCCGACCAGATAGGGATGTTGGCGCACGATGATTGCACTCTTGTTTTCTTACCAGACAATCAGTGAAATTCGCTGATGACGAAAAGGATTCGCAGGATCAAGGAATAAACTCTGCAATCAATAATGTATATCATATATTTCTGTATATCATATCTATTGTGTATATCACACTTAACCGCCCCTCACCATAACACTTGGCTATCCATCCCCTGCTACTACATATCCCTGGCCATCATTGCCAGTGACATTGGGAAATGAAGACCATAAAATAGCATAGATATTTTTTGTCGCGCTGATGCTGTGCGAAGAGGCAGCCAAGCGTAAAGATTGTTCTCCTAACTATTATGCGATATCTAAATTAGCCATAAACGGCTGGCCGTTTTAAACACTGTCGCTCTAGTGTCGTCTGCGTTTGTGCCTAAGCGTGTCACCATGGTTACTCATATCATATCATCTCTACAGCTTGTAAACTTATCTGGCAGATAGCAATGATACTCTTAGCTGGTGCTGATGTTGCTGCGTCCAAGTGATCTACAATAATTCGCTAAACATTAAATAGGTGTTGTCTGGTCGCATTGCCAGCATAATTAGATTTGGAATAGCAACAGCAATTGTCCAAGTACATTGGAAAAGAATGTCATGACAACGATTTCTTCTAGAATGCACGTTGTTTCTTGCCTACCTCACTTGTATGACATTGGAAAGTTGACTAGACATTGGACATTGTTGCATGACTCCTGTAGTACTCGTACCACCAGCATACAATACCAGATAGTGCTACGTAAATGGAGCGTGTGCTGCGTGCAAAGATAAGCGAACGGAGGACGCACGGAGACAAAAGAAAGACCCCAAAGTAACCCAGAGAGAGAGAAAGAGAGAGGAAGACACAGACAAAAAGAGATAGAAATGCTGTTGGGGCAGGCGTCTTTAATCGGACCATAAAAAGATCATGTCTAAAATTAAAGATCCACTCGAGAGATACCACACAACTAAAATGTTGTGATTTGTTGTAGCCACAGCATTCGAAGGAGTAACATCATCAGCAGCAGCAGCAACGGCAACATCCAAAAGTAGTTGTTATCTCTGGGGAATTAATTAATATTATTAATTATTACAATTATTAAATGCCATATTGATTTATGACTTTATTAGGTTGCGCTATCGTCTTTTGGTTTTCGCCGAAAACGGAGTTGAAGCATAAAATTGTGTCATGGGTTATTTGGCAATGGATGCATTAGGACATCATGTTAAAGATCTTGCCAAGGAAACACTTGCGTACTTGTTTGACATTTGATGGGATGCTGTTTTGAGTTTGAAACCGAAGCTTTTAATCAAATAATACTTGTGGTATTTAGCGATCGGCAAAGAGAAGTAGTGTGAATTTAGACAAAATAATTTAGATAAATTATAAACTAAAATTATAACCAGGTAAGAGGCTGTAACGGGCTTTTGTCATAGGCTGAGACAAGCTCACTCATATACAGGGTCTTTCGTTAGGTTCCAATAAGCCTTCCGAAATAAAACCAGAATGGTTGAACATTCTCTGGGATTTGAATTCAGTTCTTTATTGCGTTTCTTATGGTACAAAATAATTTAATTTAAAGAAACAACATCAATTGATCCACTCGTTGAGAACACTCTTCAGAGAACGGTTGACGATTCTCCTCTGGGAACGGCTGAGAATACCCTTCTGGGAATGGTTTGCGAGAACACTCCTTTGGGTTTGGTCTTGGAACTCCCTTCTGGGAATAGTTTCGAGCGGTCGAGAATACACATAGTAAAGTAACCAAGTAGTAGTAGTTGACGTTATTGTAGGCAGCAACAACAGGCATTTTGTTCTTGTTTCAATCGCTCAAGTTGTCAGTTTATTCACGTAAGTATACCAACAACACGGGAATGCAAAAAAGTACAAAAACAAAGTACATATGAGTTTGACAACTTCAACGATTAATGGCATGAAAAAACTGACATCAGCTGTTCAAACGAGTTCACCTTACTTATTCTACCATGAGAACACACTTCTGGAAATGATTTGAGAACACTCCTTTGGGTTTGGTCTGAGAGCACTCTTCTAGCAGCCGTTTGACAACACTCGACTGGGAACGGTGAGAATACCCTTCTGGGAATGGTTTTAGAACACTCCGTTGGGATCGGTCTGAGACCATTCTTCTGGGATTGGTTTGACAATACTTCTGGGAACGGTTGTGAATACCCATCTGGGAATGGTTGAGAACACTCCATTGGGTTCGGTCTCAAAACGGCTGAAGACTGGTTAGATTCGTCCTTCAATACGGGCATCTTTTATTCGGATGGGCAGAATTGGATCGGGAATAGGATTTACATCGGTTGATAACAATAATACATGGAATAGTCAGCAGAAGCCGCTATATTGGAATAGTCAGCTGAAGCTGCTATGGTGGAATAGTTGACCAAAGTCGCTATGGTGAAATAGTCAACCGAAGTCGCTAATCACCCTAAGCCGGTATGGTAAATGTGAGTTTTACTCTTGATTCCCTTAGAAATGGTTGCCCTTAGATCTAGGATCGCATCGAGTTGTGTGCTGTGAAGCGACTAATTGACGATTCAATTTCAATTCATTTATCTTTTTCGACCAATATCTTACTACAAAATTAAGATACGGATTAAATATAGCCATAGTAACTAGTACAACTTATTCCTAACATTAAACAATATTTTAAGGACTAACCAATCTACTAACTTTATACTTATAAAGTTTTTCAGCATGAGGCGCTTACATATAAATTGTACAAATCTTAAATCTATTCAACGGTTACGTGAGCTTGAACCCTATAAACTGGTCCAGTAAAACTGGGATCTAATTGACGATTCTGGTCAACCTCAATATTAAGTATTCCGGCTGTATTGGTGTGATTGAGAATTACAGCGAAGCACTTATTCTTGTGTGGTCGCTGAAGCTCACTGACCATTCTGGCGCTGCTGTATGTATGTTTTATACCGTCGACAGAGTTTGTGTGTCGATCAGTCAGTGTGGTTGTTCGAGGGTTAGGTTGGATCAGTGGTTCCCAACAGGTGGTCCGCGGACCCCTGGGGGTCCGCAAGCCATACCAGAGGGGTCCGCAAGATATCATTAGTTTAGACATTACATAGAAACCAACCAAAAATGGATCGTTAGTTGAACAGAGGATCGTTAAAACGAAATAGGTCTATATAAGAAGAGGAAGAGAATGCCTCTGATCTTAAGGTTAATAATTCAGTGACTCTCGAATGGAACTTGTCTGTGTCTCTTGAACCCAACTCGTCAGTGTCTCTTGAACCCAATTCGTCGGCGTCTCTTGAACCCAACTCGTCGGCGTCTCTCGAAGATAGCTCGTCCAAGATCAGTGTTAATTAAGCCTACTGCAAAAATTTGAAAATATAACTCTGACTACACAGTGTGTAATTTTTTAAATCATGGAAATGTAACCATATACGGACACCACTACGTGACAAAAGACCAAAAAAAAAAAGACCCGTGTCTCCCAGTTTTGTCCATAATCATGCACTTTTTTTTTATGGGCCCCCAAAGATTTGGGGCCTCGATGAAATTTTTGCAAAAAAGTGATAATTTTGTCAGGCCCATATCTTGCAAACCGTTCGGAATTGTGATTTACTGTCTCAAGGAAAGTTGTAGCTCTTGTCGTAATTGAAACTTATAAAATCAAAATTGTGAACATATAAAATCAAAAACTTCATCTTCAAGGCCAAAATCGCTAAAAACTTTAAAAAATTCGATTTTTTTACCTTTTCCCCTGTTCAGGTCTATAGGTAGCAAACCGTTCAAAATTCAAGGAAACAATGAACTACAAAAATGTACCTAAGATCTCAATAAACAACTTTGTAGAGCATCTAGAACATTTCTAGCTTTAGGTTTAGCAATTAGCGAGGGGTCCTTGTCATTATAGCGAATGTATGAGGGCGTCCTTGGACAAATATTGTTGGGAATCCCTGCGTTGGATGATTGAAGTGGATGTTGTGTATGACAAGGTGGTGGGTATAGGGAATGGGGGTGTAAAGGGTGGTGAGTGTAAAGAAGATCTATGTACTTCCATTTTGTACGGACGGATTGTGCAGTCACGTTACAGGGTTATTCGAAAATTTTATGCACAAAGAAAAATTTCGTTCGGGTAATTTTTTTGCGGCAAACAAACATTTACTTTAATTAGAAGTAGAAATCGTGTCACTGCAGTAGCTCCTCTGGTTAGAAAATAGAAGCGAATCAGGTTCAAAAATCCTCGTCAAATCAAACATTTTTAATTTTTTTTTATATTCTTTTAATTTATTTTAATTTTGTTTTAGTAGTATTCATGATTAAAGTTTTAATATGGTTTAGTAAAAAAAAATTATGAAAACTACTTTTCTTAAAATAGAAGTAGATTTTGCATTTAAAACGCATTTCTTTTCGTAATTACACTTTCCCCGAAATGGAGTTGAACTCACGCGTCAAATTTTCAAATCCTCGCGTCAATCCTCCTAACTATAGCAAGAATTTCACGGCGACGAAATTGTTCGTTTTTCTTAAACGAAGAGGGGCTAATTTTGAGTGTTTAACCACTTATTTGGTTTTACACTTATTGACAAACGTTCTATATTTCTATATTTGCGGGGAAAATAAATTATATATATATAAGTTCATTTACAATAATTGAATCGATTTTCCCAATAAACTTTTTTTGGGGAAACATTTCAACTGTGGTGTGCAACATTTAGTAGATGCAGCGAAGTATATATGTTTGCGGCAAACGATTACGCAACATTTTTGGGTTTAATGTTGATGTTAAATTCAATCTAACTAAATTTGGGAATGCAAGAGAAATGTGACACAATATGCAAAGGATCGATTGATAAATTTGAAATTATTCTCCATAAGGTCCCGTAAAAACTTTGTATACCATAGTTTTGAAAAATATTAATTGAAATTTGAAAATTCTTTTTGAAATTTAAAATACAATAATATAAATTTCCAATTTCTAAAAAATGGCCGCCGGTGGTGCCATGGTTAGTGTGCGGGGCTCTTGTATATGATAACGTGGCCCATCTTACATTTCTTTCGACGACTGTCACCTCGCATAGTGATAGCGGCACTATCGAGTTATTAGCCATGAAAAAGCGTCTAAAAATATCGTTCGGAACCGGTGTAAAAACTGTGAACCAACTGTGAACGGAACCAATCAGTGAGTGTAAAACTAGAAAGCACACAGCTCACTGGTTGTGAGAACCTCTCCCCAATTCCTTCATGAGATGAAATGGGAACCATTTTTTGAATTAAAATATAAAAAACAACCATTGAAAATTGAAATACGTCAATTGAAATTTAAAACAAATCATTTGAAAGATATCAGTTGAAATTAAAAACAAATCAATTGAGATTTGCAATTCATCAATTGAAATTTAAATGACATTAACGGAAATTTAAAACAAATTTAAATTTAAAAGACATCAATTGAAACTAAAACCAAATCAATAGAAATTCAAAAGACATAAATTGCAATTTAAAAATAATAAATTATGATTAAAATCAAATCAATGGAAATTTAAAACAAATCAATTGAAATTTAAAAGACATCAATTGAAACTAAAAACAAATCGATTGAAATTCAATTGACATCAATTCCAATATAAAAATAATAAATTACGGTCAAAATCAAATCAATTGTAATTTGAAACAAATCAATTGAAATTTAAGAGACATAAATTGAAATTAGAAACAAATCGATTGAAATTTTAAATTCATCAATTGAAATTTAAATGGCCAACTGAAATTTAAAACAAATCTATTGAAATTTAAAAGAAATAAATTGAAAAATGAAATCAATTGAACTTTGAAACAAAAGAATTAAAATTTAAAAGCCACCAAGTGAAATTTAAAAGAAATCAATGCAAATTTATAACAAAACAATGGAAATTCAAAAAACACCAATTGAAGTTTTAATGATATCAATTGAAATTTAAAAAAAAACAATTGAAACTTAAAAGAGACAAATCGAAATACAAAAGCCATCAGTTGAAATTTAAAACGAATGCATTTAATAGACATCAATTGAAATATAAAAAAATAAAATTTTAATTAAAAACAAATCGATTGCAATATAAAATGCATCAATTGAAATTTAAATAGCAACTGAAGTTCAAAACAAATCAATGGAAATTTGACAGACATTTATTGAAATTTTAATGACAGCAATTGAAACTTAAAAGACTTCAATTGCAATTAAACTCCAATCAATTGAAATTTTAAATTCATCAATTGAAATGTAAATGACCAACTGAAACTTAAAACAAATCTATTGAAATCTAAAAGACATAAATTGAATTGAAAAATCAATTGAAATTTGAAACAAAATAATTAAAATTTAATAGGCGTCAATTGAATTTAAAAGAAATCAATGCAAATTTATAACAAATCAATGGGAATTCAAAAAACACCAATTGAAGTTTTAATGATATCAATTGAAATTTAAAAAAAACCAATTGAAACTTAAAAGACATCAATTGAAATAAAAAAGACGTCAATTGAAATTTAAATAGCAACTGAAGTTCAAAACGATGGAAATTTGACAGACATTTATTGAAATTTTAATGACAGCAATTGAAACTTAAAAGACTTCAATTGCAATTAAACTCCCTCCAATCAATTGATAATTTAAATTCGTCAATTGAAATTTAAGTGGCCAACTGAAATTTAAAACAAATCTATTGAAATTTAAAATATGTATATAAATTGAAATATGAAATCAATAGAAATTTTAAATAAAATAATTAAAATTTAAAGGGCGTCAATTGAAATTTAAAAGAAGTCAATGGAAATTTATAAAAAAAAATCAATGGAAATTGAAAAAAACACCAATTGCCATTTTGAAGACATCAATTGAAATGAGAAAAAAAATTAATTGAAAATATTAATTAATCAATTGACATTTAATCGACCAACTGAAATTTGAAAGACATCATTTAACATTTAGAACATCAATTAAAAGACTCCGATTGAAAATTAAAAACAGAAATTAATATTAAAAGCAAACCAATTGAAATACAAAATTCATCAGTTGAATTTTAAATGACTTTATCTGGAATTTAAAATAAATCAATAGCAATTTCAAAGACACAAATCATCACATCAATTGAGATTTAAAATTCGTTAATTGATGGTGCAATGGTTAGTGTGCGCGGCTCTTGTACATGAGATCCTGGGTTCGAACCCTTCTCTGACCACCTTCAAAAAAAAAAAAAAATAAATTTCTTTCGGCGGCGATCACCTCGTATAGTGACGGCGACACTATCGAGTATATAGCCATCAAAAAGCTTCTCAAAATACCGTTCGGAATCGGTGCAAAACTGTAGGTCCCAATCAATGAGTGAAAACTGGAAAGCGCACAGCTCAGTGATTGTGAGAAGTTCTCCCCGGTCCCTTCATGGGATGTAATGGGAAATCATTTATTTATTTTATTTTTTTAATTGAAATTTGCCAAGGATTAACCAATTTTATATATGTAGTAGGGTTTTAAAATTTCAGTTGATGTGTTTGAAGTGTCAATTGATGTCCTTTATAAATCAATTGATGTATTTTCTATTTCAATGGAAGTCCTCTAAATTTCCATTGATGTAATTTGAGTTTCAAATAGAATTTTTCAATTTCAATCGATGTGTTTTAAATTTCCGTTGATTTTATTTAAATTCAATTGGAAATTCTGTCGTTTACATTTTGATTGTTTTTTTCGAAATTTCTTCACGACTCTTTTTCCGCCTTTGTCAAAATTGTGGCAAATGAGATTTCGTTTAGCACAATAGAAACCACTTTTGCAGTAAAAGTTTTTTATTTTGCGAGTAATTTTTTTTTAATTTTTCTAAGTGAATACAACAAAATAGTTTCCCATTGCATTCCATGAAGGGATTAGGGAGAGCTTCTCACAGTCAGTGGGTAAGCTCGTTACTAAGTAGTAAACGAAATATTTTTCGGGCAAAGGAAACATTTTTCTTCCAAACGATTTTGTTACTCTTGTGTGTTCTTTGCGTGTAAGTATTAACGAAAAATGGTGTGTTGGTTTTGGGCTAATTTTAAACTTCTGCTAGATATTTAGCCCCAAGTTATATAATAAATATTATTATTATACACTATTTATACCCGAATAACCATCATTTCCTATTTCTATTAAATTCATTAATTTCCATTAAAAATGGGTGCGTCCGAAATTTCAGTATCACTGCCATTCCCAAAACCACTTGTTTCCGTATCGCCGTAAGCATTTAATCAGCCGCTCCAACTTTATATGGGATTTTTCTTTAATAAGCGTAAAGAATATTTGTTTTCATTCCATTTGAGCCGAGGTGATGATTCTGCCCATGGAATCTCTGGCTACGAAAGCAACAAAGAAAGAAAACAGATTAACTTTTACTAAATGAAGCGTAAAACCATATTTCTCCACAAACTTGGCTGATACGAAAAAAAAGCGGCAAGTTTTTGTTGTATACAACTTGGCTACCTACTAACCAACACAATGATCATCAACAAAGTCTTCGTCATTATCACATTGAAGCGTGTAACGATGATGATGTTTCCAATTTACCTGCTGCACTTGCTGTTGGGAAATGTGCGCCTGTTCTCGTTGGCTTTAATACTTATCCGGGTATGGGTTGAAGTCACTCTGTGGTGGCACATTTTCGAAAATCACCTAAGGCGATCCATCTCGACCGTATGATGTTCTTGTGTTTTTGTTATACAATTTTGTATTTATATTCTGATGCTGCTGCTAATGCCGATGACGTTGCCGTTGCTGGTAAATGAGCCAAAAAGCTTAGCTTAAGTTTATAACACACTTGATGCCGCTTGGCATCTTTAGGCCTTTTTAAAAAACCGTCAGACAAAAAGGTAATACAGCACTGGTGGGGGGGAAATCACTGCTATATTCGTGCATACACCTGAGTTTAGCTTGTGCTTTACGGTTCCGACTCTCACACACTCGTGTGCGCATAATACAGCATTAACCTTGAACTTGTACAAGAGTTTTTTTTTGCTTCTGCTTCCTACCATCCAACAAGTTAAGTTCGTTTTCAGTTTTTGTTTTGAGTTTTTTCTCGTTTTCTTTTTTTTTTTTGGCTAATGGTATTTACTGACGAAAGAGAAAACACAAAACGCTAAGAAAGAAACAATGGGAAGATCCAAAAAAAAACAACAAAAATCTTTAAATTTGGTTGCGGTATCTTAAATGCCACCAACAAAAACAGCATGAACAACAGCAACGTCAGTTATGGAACAAACAATTATAACTGAATCCACTATGCGGTGTTTGCATTCCGGGTAACCAAACGTTTCGAGAGAATTATGTTTTATTGGCAGTCATTAAGTCCAAATATCTAACAGCCACAATTATTTAGCAGCACTCAGCCACACGTCTGGCGCTCGATCCATGTAGCCAACCCACCAAGCGACCAACTTAGTCAAGTCACTACCGTATTACAACAATTTGTTAACCACAACAATGACGCAGCGCTCCGCGGCACGGCGTTCAATTTAATGATCACATTTACATTAATTGATATAATAAAATTTAAAAATAAATAATATTGATTTTAAGCAGCTACAGTCAACAAAGTACGGAAACTGGTTTCAATATTTTTCAAAAACAACTGAAAATTGTCATATAATGAATTTACGGTTTTGAAATTATAGAATTGTGCTCCTGCAAATGTGACCATTTGTTTTACAATCAGGTCAAATTTAGCATTAAAATCAGGGTTCGTATTAGTTTAATCGCGAGCCGGGAGCCAAATTTCAATGTGTCGCACGCTAAAAAAACCGGCCCTTGTAACACTATGCAGGAACCATATATATGTTTGGAACCTCCATAAACAAACATTGTTTTCTTGTATTGAACATCTGCCGATGGGGGCGAAATGAAAGAAAATTAAATTCAAAAATTAAACTGTTCGAGCGTTTGGTTGTATTTTTAATTACATAATTTTATCCTTCTATATTTCGCTACCCTTTGGGTAGCATCGTCAGGAAGATAAACAGAATTATTAATTAGAAACGAAAAGAATTGAAAAACAAATTTTTTTTCTCTTCTATTTTTTTCAATTCTTCTCGTTTCTAATTAATAATTGTGTTTATCTTTCTGACGATGCTACCCAAAGGGTAGCGAAATATCGAAGAATAAAATTAATTAAAAATACGTCGGTGGTGCAATGGTTAGTGTGCGCGGCTCTTGTACATGAGATCCTGGGTTCAAACCCTGCTCTGACCACCTTCAAAAAAAATTTCTTTCGGTGCCGGTCACCTAGCTAGTGACAAAAAACTGTAGGTCCCGATCAGTGAGTGAAAACTGGAAAGCGCACAGCTCAGTGATTGTGAGAAGTTCTCCCCGTCCCTTCATGGGATGTAATGGGAAACCAATTATTTATTTTTTTAAAAATACGACCAAACGCTCGAACAATTTAATTTTTGAATATAATACGAAAGGTCGGAAAAATCGTCACTTATTCGAAAAAAAATTAAACAACTTTTTTTTAACACCATTATGCTACAATCCAGAATTATCAACTACATTGGCTACTTTTGCTTTGGTTTGTGTCTAGACTAGAGTGTCCAAAAAAAAACCTCATTTTTTAAAAACCAGTTTTTGGTTTATTCGAAATATCAATTTTACAAGAAACCGGTTTTCGGCATTTAATTTTCACAAAAATCGGTGGAAGTGGTTCGGCCGATACTGCTGCAATTTCACGTTCGATATTCGTACGAAGTTCATCAATCGTCGCTGGCTTGTTGGCATAGACCATAGACTTGACGTAGCCCCACAGGAAAAAATCTAACGGCGTCAAATCGCACGACCGAGGCGGCCAATCGACTGGGCCATTTCGGGAGATAACACGTTCACCAAACTTGGTTTCCAATAAATTGATTGTGGCATTCGCTGTGTGGCCGTCCTGTTGGAACCACATGTCCTCCAAGTCCATATTATTCAATTGGGGCCAAAAATATTCGGTTATCATTGAACGGTAGTGATTCGCATTCACAGTAATGTGCCGGTCTTGATCATCACGGAAGAAGTACGGCCCAATGACGCCGCCGGCCCATAAACCGCACCAAACCGTAATTTTTTCGGGATGCAATGGTGACTCGTGGATTACGTGTGGATTGCTGTCTGACCAAAAACGCATATTTTGCTTATTGACGAAGCGATTCAGCCAGAAATGAGCCTCATCGCTGAAAATGATTTTCCGATGAAAATCCGAATCATTTTCAAGTTGTTGCTCAGCCCAATTCACGAACATACGACGCTTATGGTGGTCAAGCGGCTTCAGTTCTTGCGTCAATTTGATCTTGTAGGCCAAGATCTTTTCGCAAAATTCGCCACAACGACGTCACAGAGATGCCCAACGCTTGAGAACGACGTGTGAGAGACACATTTGGGCTTTCTTGAACTGAAGCCTCAGCGGCAGCAATATTCTCGACACTACGGGCACTTCTTTGTCTCACTGGCACGGGAACATTTTGTACTCTGCCTGTGGATTCAAATTTTTCCACTAGACGCTCAATTGTTGATCTGGTAGGACGATTATGACGACCATAAATTGGACGTAGCGCTCTTAAAGTTGAGGCCACTGACTCCAAATTTCGGTAGTAAATTTTAATAATTTCGGCTCGTTGTTGGCTCGTATATCTTTCCATGAGGAAATGGCAAACCTTACTGAAGAGAAATATCAAAAGAGCGGGAAAAAATATGGCGTCGTTTGCTGTCCCTATCGATTTACTTTTGTAGCGTCTCTGTTGAAAAACCCGTTACATTAGATCGACTCACATCGTACGGTGGGGCAAAGGTTTATTGTCCACCCCTCAAAATGTGCCTTGGTTTGTTTTAAGATGATGCCCAAAATATTTCTTGTCTAGCATAAAGATCCGGTGAGTTGGGCCGTTTTTCAAAAAGGTATTTTTTTATGGCGGGTCCGACGGCATATAAAAACATGTCCTGACACATCCTTTTTTGGGGATATTCTGCAAAAAAAAAGCATTTTAAGTTCTTTGTACCGAGACTTTTGGGATTTTATTGTCGAAGTGAAGTAATTCCAAATATTCAAAATTTGTTCCAGAGCACCTCGGAAAATGTATTATGAAAAAGTATATCTATACAACAATGGTCTCCTTGTCCACAGAAAATATTTGATACCCATGATACCCAATGTTCCCACCGTATTGAATTTCTCGTACAACGCGAACTAATGCGAATTTCAAGAAAATCTGAAACACGTATTTACTTAAACCGACTAAAGATTAAAATATATCAATCTGACGTTTACACCAGAAAAATCTTCGAACTAATAATATAAAAATTCTTTTTATTGCAGAATATCCCTGAAAAAAGGATGTGTCACGACATGATTAGACATGTTTTATATACCGATAGACGCGCTTTAAAAGAACATTTCATACCCAACTGATATTGTATACATTACATTGTCGTTAGCTAAAGTACAAAATTCTTTGAAGAACTAAAAAAATATATTTTTTAAAAATGGTCCAACTCACGTGATCGATCTTACATCTTACAGACACGACTTATTTTTGGAATCGCCATACCACAAACCAAGCTACATTTTGAGTGGTGGACCAAAGGAACTTTTTTTTGTTAGGCGGTCTAACATACACGCTGAAAAATAACGGCCCCTCTAACATATTCTGCAGGAACCATGTATATGTTTGGAACACACTTCAAACATTAATATGTTTGCCAGTCCCAATCTCACTTGTGTTTAAATGTAAACAGCATCATGTTTACTGGCAAACATGTATGCTTTTACGTGGAAACATATGCGTATTTCCCCCATTCTTTGTTGTCTCTCACGTTTTTGTTTTCGGAAGGTTTCAGCTATGCGTTGGTTATCACTATGCATTGGTACAAAAATAATATATTTATATACAAATCTAGTTCATGCAAGCCAAGCGTTTATTTCGCCAATGGGCCGCCGTTCCGATTTTCTCAGTAAAGGCTCGGACAGACAAAGGGCACGCATACATATATACGAAACACATACAAGAAAACCAAAGTAACATCACAAACCATTTAAGCGACCGAGCCCTCGTTTATTCTTTTTTCATTGATCAAGCGCTTTTGATATCCTCTGTCCAATGATGCATTGACAACTGAATATATTAAACTAAAACGCAATATATCAGCGAAAACAAGAAACACTGAATCCAACTATATGGAGGAATATTAATTTTCGCCATTGGCCGCACCGTTTCCGAGATATATGTATATTTTTATTATAGCGATTTTCTTATTTTTTCTTTATTAAAATCCCTTAGAAAGCCGCAAAAGTGATAATGTTAAAGGCACCACTTCATCCAAAACCACACAGAAAGAAGCCCACAAAATTTAGACTCATCGATTCTTAGATATCGGTCGGTTTTAACTTTCTCTATACCCAAATTAAATTAAAATTGAATTTAAAAGACATTAATTGAATTTTCTAACAAATCAATGGAAATTAACTGAAATTTAAAACAACTTCATTGACATTTAAATTACATCAATTGAAATTTGAAAATATTAATTGAAATAAAAAAATTTTCAATTCAAATATAAATAACAGTTGAAATTTAAAACAAATCAATTCAAATTTAAAAGGCATCAATTGAAATTTAAAGCACAGCAATTGACATTTAAAATACATCAATTGAATTGTAAAACTTAAATTAAATTTTAAATTCGTCAAATGAAATTTAAGTGGCATCAACTAAAATTTAAAAGAAATCAATTGTAATTTAAAGGATATCAATTCAAGTGTATGACATCAATTGAAATTTAAACTCTATCCGTCGATTTCACCATATTTAGTTATCTTTTAGTTAGAGCTAGCGAACAGTTTTAGCTGTCAGTTTATAATTTTTAACTGTCAGTTAGCTTTAACTTTGTTTGGTGAAATTGGGCAAACAACGTATGGAGTCAAAATAAACCTAATTAATTTTTTTAATTAATTTTGTTTAAAATTTAATAAATGTTTAAAAATTTTTCGATTACTTTGCGCGTTTTTTAATTTTCAGTATTTTTGATTTGAACGGATCCACTTCCGAGCCTAAAACTGGATAGGACGCGCGAGTCGAGAGCCAAAGTTAAATCGCGCAAGCCGAAAGTCAATATCGAATCTGGCAATTGAATTAAATCTCACAGATTCAACTTTGGCTCTAGAGTCGAAAGCCAGTTTTGGGCTCGTAAGCGGGGCACTCGTGGGTAAATACGAACCCTGATTGAAACTAATTTTTGTATTCTTTAAAAAGCTAATCCATTTCTTTTTAGAAACTCGTTTGGACAAAGTTTTTTTTTATTTTGTAGCTGATCTAATTTATAGCTCAAATTAAAGCGACTGAAATAAATGCATATAACTGTATTGGATTAAAACAAACTGAATATTTAATTTTGTTAGCAAAAGTTCTCTAATCATAAGTGCTGCAGGTAGATTTAAATTAACATTAAATTAATTTAATTTACACAATCAATAACCAAGCAGTTGTCCAAGAAATTAGCACTTTCGAGGCGCCTTAAGGAATGTTCGCACTAGACAAACCCCTAATCAATCTGGCGGCTGCCCGCAGCTGCATCGCATTAAAATAAAAGTAGTTTGTTTTCGCAGAATCATACTCGTATAAAACCATTCGAACTAGAAATGTGCGGTATTAACCGCGGGATATCCATGAGACTTCTGATCGTCTGTGAAGTAGGTTATTGATAGAAAATAGAGCGATAAGCAACCAGAAGCAAACCATGCAGCAAACTAAGTTTAAATAGTGTTTGATTGATACTAATGACAGCTAAATTATGTGTTATGTGGGTTGCATCGAACAAAACTATGCATTCCCTTTTATTTCTGACCGTTTTACGTCCAACTAAAGAGCAACAGACATCGACAACTCGACCTCGAAATTACCAACTACCTAGTCGCCATCGAGAAAACGGAAAGAGAGTGTCAACAACTCTTAACTAGTTCTCTATGATTCTCGTTTATTTTTGTTCATTTTTTGTTCTACCATTGAGTATCATACGACAGAAACTAAAACTATATTTATGGTGACAATAAGAGAGCGCCAAACAGCTGATCTAATCTCTCATCTACTACTCTACGGATACTACTATCTCACGTAGATATTTTTGGGCTGAGGGTTACCTTGTCGATGACGATCGAAGAATCCACTCTAGGCTGGATCTAAATATTGAACGGTACTTTCGGCTTCCTGATCACAACACTGTGTTTCAAACAAAGTGCAAGCCGATCACGGAATGTGTAAGATGGCTGAAACCGGTCTTTTCAAAACACCGTACCATTTTCGAATAACCGGGTTTCGGTTAAGTAGAGAAACAAATTTTTCGAAAAAACTCGTTTGGGTTTTACAGAGTGGAAAATCGGTAATTTTCCGTTGTATTTACGGTTTCTTTTCGGATTTTTCTTTCGGTTTGCATGGAAAACACCATTATGCAGATTTTTACATTAAATTTTGTTTTAAAAATCACATCAGTTAATAATTTTCTTATGAAGATAAAAAGAACTAAACTGAATTAGGATTCGACTATGTTAGAAATGAATTGATTTATATTGCACTGAATTGAATTCAATTCAATTCAATTGGTTTGAATCTTATACAGCTGAATTGAATTGAGTTGATTTGCCTTGATCTGAATTGAATTGTATGGAATGGAATGGAATAGAACTGAATTTAATTGAAATGATTTGAATTGAATTGAATTGAATTGAATTGAATTGAATTGAATAGAATTGAATTGAATTGAATTGAATTGAATAGAATTGAATTGAATTGAATTGAATTGAATTGAATTGAATTGAATTGAATTGAATTGAATTGAATTGAATTGAATTGAATTGAATTGAATTGAATTGAATTGAATTGAATTGAATTGAATTGAATTGAATTGAATTGAATTGAATTGAATTGAATTGAATTGAATTGAATTGAATTGAATTGAATGTAATTGAATTGAATTGAATTGAATTGAATTGAATGGAACTGAAGTGAATTGAACTGAAGTGAAGTGAACTGAATTGAATTGAATTGAATGGAACTGAAGTGAATTGAATTGAATTGAATTGAAGTGAAGTGAAATTGAACTGAATTGAATTGAATCGGTTCAATTGAATTGAGTTGAATTTAATTTAATTTACTTGAACTGAATTGGATTGAGTTGAGGTGTATTGAATTGAATTGAACTGAGTTGTATTGAACTGAATTGCTTTGAATTACAATGAATTGAGTTAAATTGCACTGAACTGAATTGAATTCAATTTATTTGAAGTGAATTGAACTGAGTTAAATTTATTTGAACTGAATTGAATTGAATTCTATTTAATTGAAATTAATTATATTGAATTGAATTGAATTTATTTGAATTGAGTTCAATTAAATTGATTTAAATTTAGTTGATTTGAATTGAATTGAGTTGAACTGAATCGAATTGAAATGATCTGAACTGAACTGCATTGAGTTGAAATAAACTCAATGGAATTGAACTGAACTGCACTGAAGTGAATTGAATTAAATTTATTCAATTTATTTGAGCTGAAGTGAGTTAAGTTGAATTGAATTGAGTTCCATGGAATTGAATTGAATTGAATTGAAGTGAATTGAACTGAATTGAACTGAATTGAATTGAATTGATTTGCATTGAACTGAATTGAATTGTATGGAATGGAATGGAATCGAACTGAATTGAATTGAAATGTGTTGAATTTAATTGAATTGAATTGAATTGAATTGAATTGAATGGAATTGAAGTGAAGTGAATTGATTGGATTGAATTGAATTGAATTGAATTGAATTGAATTGAATTGAATTGAATTGAAGTGAAGTGAACTGAATTGAATTAAATTGAACTGAATTGAATTGAAATGAACCCAATTGAATTGAAGTGAGTTGAATTGAATTTAATTTAATTTAATTGAACTGAATTGAATTGAGTTGAGGTGTATTGAATTGAATTGAACTGAGATGTATTGAACTGAATTGATTTGAATTACATTGAATTGAGTTAAATTGCACTGAACTGAATTGAATTCAATTTATTTGAAGTGAATTGAAACGAATTCAATTTATTTGAACTGAATTGAATTGAATTCAATTCAATTGATATTAATTCCATTGAATTGAATTGAATTCATTTGAATTGAGTTCAATTAAAATGATTTGAATTTAGTTGATTTGAATTGAATTGAATTGAGTTGAACTGAATCGAATTGAAATGATCTGAACTGAACTGCATTGAGTTGAAATAAACTCAATGGAATTGACCTGAACTGCACTGAAGTGAATTGAATTAAATTTATTTAATTTATTTGAACTGAAGTGAGTTGAACTGAATTGAACTGAATTGAATTGAACTGAACCGAATTGAATTAAATTGATGTGAACAGAACTGCATTGAGTTGAAATAAATTGAATTGCACTGAATTGAATTGAATTGTTTTGAATTGAATTGAACTGAGTCGAATTAAATTGAATTGAACTGAATTGAGTTGAAATAAATTGAATTGAATTGCACTGAACTGAATTGAAGTGAACTGAATTCAATTTATTTGAACTGAATTGAATTGAATTCAATTTATTTGACCTGAATTTGAACTGGCTTGAATTCCATTGAACTGAATTGAATTGAATTGGATTGAATTGAATTGAATTGAATTGAACTGAATAGAATTGAATTGAATTGAATTCATTTGAATTAAATTGAATTAAATTGAATTTCATTTAATTGATTTGAATGGAGTTGAATTAAATTGATTTGAATTGAATTGAATTGAATTGAATTGAATTGAATTGAATTGAGTTGAACTGAATCGAATTGCATTGAATTGATCTGAACTGAACTGCATTGCGTTGAAATAAATTGAATTGAATTGCACTGAAGTGAATTGAATTACATTTATTTGAACTGAATTGAATTAAATTCAATTTATTTGAACTGAAGTGAATTGAATTGAGTTGAATTGAATTGAGTTGCATGGAATTGAATTGAATTGAACTGAACTGAACTGAACTGAACTGAACTGAACTGAACTGAATTGAGTTGAATTGAATTCAATTGAATTGAATTGAGTTGAACTGAACTGTATTTAATTGAATGGAGTTGATTTTAATTGAATTGAATTGTATTGAATTGAATGGAATTGTATTGAATTGAATTAGCTTGAATTGAATTAAATTGATCTGAACTGAACTGATTTGAATTGAATTAAATTGGAACGTAATGGAGAATATTGAGGAAATTTGCACACAGCATGAATTTCCTATAAAACATTTGAGAGTTTTCTCGGGAACCGGTAGGTAGGGTGTACAACAAGTATACCAAGCTAGCCAGGTACAAAGATCGTCCGGGTGAAAAATATTGTGCATCATCAATTTGTTTTTCTGCGAAATGGGTCAGCAACCTAACGGTTATATTTTGCTTTTCTTTAAGTTCTTTTGACACTAAAAATCTCTTTTTTTTTGAAAACTGGAACCAGATTTGACAAAATTGATTATTTCTACCTTCAATTTGCTTGGTCGCTAAGTTTTTAAAAGAAGCATTAAAATGTGATCCGATACATGTTGCTGATATTTTGCATAAACAATTTAGTATCCAGGCGAAATTATTTCATCGACATTACGAAGGCATTTGTTTCTACAGAGTTTTATAAACCTGCACGTAAGATGTTGATCGTAGTATGTACCTTTCGGTCTATGCCCAAAATCAAGGTAGTACCTAACCTAGCCTAACCAATGCTATGAGAAGTGAAATGAATGAATTTTAATATTCAAACTTGTGTTAACTTTTAAGAATTCATTTACGGAAAATCGTTTTAATTTTTAAGGAAGGAGGAGAATCCAAATGATCACTGGCCTAGGACGCTAAGGTGCTGATGGCAAACTTCTAAACGGCCGTCCGCCAATGTGGTTTAAAATTTTACTAACGACTGTTTCAATATCCCCCTTATTTGAAAAACTCCTGATCTGTTACATTAGGAGAAATTAAAAATCGCAAAGTCGACATAGATTGTTAAATCAAAAAAAAACTACAGATTTCTCTACCAAAGGAATTTGATTTTAAATGAAAACGTTATTATCAAATATATGTCAACAAAATATTGCCAAGTTTCTTATATTGTCCGGCATATTAAAGAAGATGCTGCCAAGTTTCATATTAATAAGCGGAATAGCTTAATGGAATGCCAACTAATGTACCTACTCGTTATGGAATGTCATATATCAACAAATTAATTTGAAAATGTTGCGCATTTGCCCGCTTGCAAATTTGTTATCTTTCTAAATTGCAATTACACTCAATTGACAGTCAGTCAGTCGTCTTCTTGTTCCGTTAACATTCATCGCACAGTTCTCTCACCCCGAAAGCAATAAATAAAACAAACAAGCCAACAACTGTCATCGATCATAGTTTTTCCAATGAGTTGCTTGTGTTCCCCCCGGGTGCATTGGCTCGGTATTCTTGGATTGCCATTCAGTATTTGTGGAGTACATGATTTTGTTCACGTCTTTCATGTTGCGTATTTCTCTTTTATGGTCGGTCGGTCGGTCGCTCTTCTTTGCCCACCCATGAAGATCCTTTTGTTCTTTGCCTCATGTTAACGAAGATCATTATCATTCGGGGGGTTTTGTTTTAATGTTCACGGTGTTGACACTTCTGTTTTACGTCTCAAATGCGTCTAGCTGGATATTTTCGAATGCGACTGTGTTGGTTGGTATTTTCACCAGACCGACGGATCGATCGATCGATCGAACATTAGTCAAAACTGTTTTGTTTGCTTGCAATAAATAATTCATTTCACATTTTTGTAACTCTAACGTAACGTGTAGTGAGTGTCTCTTTTCCTCGTCGATTTCAAATCGATTTACGGTTCAAGTAGTAAATCGTATTTCAATTTTTCTATAAATATTTATTTATGGTCGGCCACCACCGGAGTACGACGGCGTGTAATATGTGCATTGTGTGTCGAATTGTCGCGGTGGAATCGAGTGTTTTTAACACGTGTGTCATTCTTCTTATCAGATCGATTTTTATAGCATTTTTCAATTACGTTACAAAACAAGTTTACAAGAGGTTTACTTGGTTCCTTCTACATTTTAAAGATATTTTTGCAAATTTATTTTGTACAACAACTTGACACTCAGGTGTTCGATTCGTAACGTTCATCAATCTTTGTAGGAAGGAAATTAATATCTCAGGATCGTAAAGATACAGGGAGTGTGTTTCCACTTAATTGGCTGTGGGAAACTTCTTAAGAACCATAAATCATATTGGAATTAAAAATTCAAATTTTTCAATTTCATTTGAAGTTTAGAAGCAAAACACGCAAACGCACGCGAGCGAGCATAGAACATTTCTCTAACTGATGAAAATACCTCAAGAAAGATTCAAGTCGAAATGTTTCCGCACGCTAAATGTGGTTCGGAAGTCGTTAGTCGTATGCACCCGCACCCAATCGGTTGTATTTCCAAAATTTAAATTTTAAACGCTCGCGCTCTTGAATAGGTAAGCAGTAAAATGACCCGTGACTTGACAACGTGCGCGTGCGTTGGCCATCAACTCACTGCTCGTTCAATCCGTTGAACCGACTTAAACATACCTTCACCGTCAGTCATCCTCTGGACCTGAATTCCACTAAAAAAAAATGTATATTGCCCCATAAACCAGTTGACGTATCATGTAATTCCCAATTTTGTTAAAATATGTAGCATTTTAAGGAAATTTTCGATACTACCAACCAATTATCCGTCCAAAATTTGTTTGGGAGGTACGAAAATGTGCGCGGCAAAGTTGTCCATTTTTAATTACAAAGCACCTTTTTGGCAAAACATTTCCTAGTAAAAGGTCTGCACGCTGAAAAATCTGTAACTTTTTTGATGTTTGGATGCAAATGTTACGTTTTTGTAGCTTGTAGCAAATATACTATATTTGTGTCCAAATACATTGTGTTTGCTATTTAATATAACATGTTTGAGACACAATGTTTAATAGTTTATAATAAATGTTTTTCAGACCAAAATGTGTTTTTTTGGAAAACCGCTAAAAACAAATACGAGACAGACAACAAAGAAACAAAAAAGCAGAAGATCTTCAATTCATGAAAACAGTGCTTGCAAACATGTACAAGTTTCCTGCAACATGTTGCTGGGGCCGAAATTTTTCAGCATGTGGTTACTAACCACGCGTCCACACGGTTTTTGTATGTGAGGTCCAATAATGGGTGTGGTTTAGTGGGTGACTGGCGTTTGACGAAATGTACCAAAATAACCAATTTCATTAAGAAAGGCATTTGTACGATTCATCGTATCCACAAATAGGACACACGGACAGCTTTTGATTGGGAGAAACCAGAAAGAGCGTTAAGGTAGGTAAGATATTGATGGCAGTCGATGAAAGACTCGTTTAGACTTATAAGTACGGGCTACCGCGATTAAGTATTATCCCCTTTAGGTTGTTCCAAGAAGCTCAAGGTCATGTCTACGACTATCTAAGATAATTTTCCCATATCCCGAAATAGGTAGGATCCCTTAGGATCCCTGCCGGCTACTGTTTTATACGTGTAAAGAAGATGTTCAGTGAATTCTTCCTCATCCTCACCGTAGCGGCTTCTTACCGCTGAAAAGTTGATCTTTTTGGTTGTTTGGATGCCAATATGACGTATGACGTGACGTGCCCAAACACATTGTGTTTCTTATTCAATATTACATGTTGGAGACACAATGATTAATAGGTTATAATATATGATTTTATGACCCAAGAATGATTGATGAAAACTTCTAAAAACTAAAACGTGACAGACAACAAAGAAATAAACACGGAATAGATCTTCAATTCACGCTTCCAACGATGTACACGTACACGGTTCGTGCCATATGTTACTGTCCATTTTATTCAGCGTGTATAAAAATCATTTGGCCTGACCTTTAGCGTCACCCTCTCCGCATGTCTCGTCAAAACTCAAACAAGCACTAATACCGTGGGCCTGGTTAAAAACAGAAGCTTCATGGATCTCCTGCTATCTACCATAGACCAGATTTATCTTGAGCGTTCACAATCTGTGCCCTTCATCCATATATCCTGCTTCATTATATATGCGCTGAAAAATAGCGGCCTCAACAAAATATTGCAGGAACCATGTACATTAGGGTGGACCTTGTGTCGATATTTTGGTAGATGAGGGCTCTATTCCGTGCCTTTTTGAAAAAAAATGACAATGCCGAAAAAAAAAATTAAAAAAAAAAACATTAGGGGTTGCGCACGAGCCGAGAAAAAGGTCCACTTTGCCAAAATTAGGGGGGAAATTGCCATAGGTCATCAGGGGTCACCCGTAGGGGGGAAGAATGTATGGCCGACCCCCATTAACTTTTTACCGCCAACATTTTCCCCCAAGACACCCACCCCCTATCTCCTCCCCTTAGGGGGGTCACCATACAAAAATGGAGGTTGCTTAGTATTTTCGAAAAACACCATAGGTCATCAGGGGTCACCCCTAGGGGGGCAAAATATATGACCGACCCCCATTAACTTTTCATCCCCAACATGTTTTCCGAACAAACTTACCCTCTATCTCCACTCCTTGAGGGACTCCCCATACAAAAATAAAAGAAGCTGTAATTGAGTAGTACTACTAAGCACTCTTAATATAATATAGTCAAATTAACATATTTTTGTTCGCTGATGGGTATTTCTTGCGGTAAGAATCGATAACATGTAGTAAATACTGTTTCTCTTCTTCGCCTTGACACAGTATTCTATTATAATCTTGTATCATTTTTACTCCTCTTTCGGCAGTGTCGTTCACAACGCGCAAGTTATTTACAATTCTACGACCTTCTTGATAGTCTGCGCGAGATTTCCAGGTTGCTGGATTTGCAAGAATGAAATCTTGCGATATTCCAAATCGTACAAATAAATTTTTGGTATTATGAGAGACGAAGTTGCTCAAGTCTTTAGCCAAGAATTCCTCATTCACATCTTTGAATTTCACCTCGATTTTTTTAACGCTGGTGCTTTTGATTACGACGCGAGGAGCTGGGGGAACCGGGTCGTCTTCTTCATCTTCTTCACCTTCTTCGTATTCTTCATCTTCTTCACCTTCTTCGTCTTCTTCATCTTCTTCACCTTTTTCGTCTTCTTCACCTTCGTCATTCTCATTTTCTAGCAATGCTTGGGCCATTTTGGCCTTCAACTCATTTGAAACCTTGTCATCGAAAAAGGCAAGGGCTATGTGCTCATCGGCGAGATACCATAGGTGACCGATAAATTTCTTTATCATTACCCGAGATAAATCCTGGTCAACGGACTTGTACTCGACGATGTCCTTCAAAAACTTCCAATCTTGATTCGGCGCCTCAGCTGCTCGAGAAGAACCAAACCATGCCTTGACGTAAAGTCGCACCACAAAAATACAAACGTGTCGAATACCATTCAATTCACATACAGATAAGTGAAAAGTTCTCCGAAACAAAAACATCTTGAGGCTGTAAATGGCTTTTGCCATCCATCGAGCATGGGAAACGGGTCCTGGAGGTCGGAAATGGTAATTCTCAAGTTTTTCACCCAGAAACAAAAGAATTAATTGTAGCATTTCTTTGTAGTCATCGCGAGGGTGTTTCTCCTTCAATTGATCTAAGCAAAACTTCTTTATGCCGACTTGCATTGCCACAGGAATATTTCTGACGACTTGATCGTCTATCAAGCCAGAATGGAATGGTTTAACCTTTACAGCGTCCCATTCCTGTTTGAAACGGTCAAAGCAAGGAACGCCTGGTGCACTGGTCGTTCCCATTTTTGTCTCAAAAACTTCCCTTAGCACCAGTTCGTATACGTGGTGTCTGCAAGGTAAATATAAGATTTCTCTCTCCAACAGCCGCTCAAGAGCAACTGAGGCTCCGGAGAATGGGCCACTGTTCGTTGATGTCGTGTCGAAAGAAAGTCCTTGTATTCGATGTGTCATATGCCAAGATGCCAACAGTTGATAAACGGCATGTGCTATTCTCCGGCCTTTTCCTTTCCCATCTTCTACTTTGGGAACTCCAAGAAGTTGTTCTTTTTCTCCGTACGAGACAATTACCGGTAGACGGTCCACCTTCTTTGTACCCACAAAATCCAAAAGCATTTTGCCATCCCAATGGATTACGAAGGATTTAGCTGCGACAAGCTGGAGATGAATGAAACGCGTTGAAGAATAAGAATTCTGAATGAGAGCAAATAAATCTATGCGATCTTACTTCTGGATTGTCTTTCACATAACTCAGCATGTTCTCTCGATTTGAACGCCGACATCTCCGAAGCGACGTACGGTTTATTGTGTATTGTTGAAGATCGCGTCCAAATGCTTCTGCCGCCGCTATCATAATGCCGACCGCGTCTCGGTCAGTCACTTTGCACTTGTCCAAAGCTGATAGGACTCGTTCAGTAAAACATTGTTTGTAACCTCTTCTGTCACCAACATTTGACGGGCCAGCTTCTGCCGGGAAGTTTTCGTCCTGTCTCCCATTATCATCGCTTGAATCACTGCTTGAAAATTTAACCACTGCAATTGAACGAATTTCATTTGAATATAAACATTGGACGAACACACAAAGCGCGAAATAGCTTACCGCCTTTAGCGAACCGATCTCTACTAGATTCCGTTGCACGTTTGCGTCGCAACTCTTCTTGTTCTTCGCGCTCAGCTTTTCTTTTCCTCGTTCGAGTATCAGTAGCGTCCACACCTCCCATAGTTCCTGGCCGGCCATCTTCTCTTTGCTTTAGCAGAAACTCAATGTCTTCGGTATTTGTCATTTTCTCAAGGGCGTTGGCGTGTGCGATGTCGAAAAGATTATCCAAGCTATCAGAAAACGTATTCTCTTTTTCTCTAGTGGACTCAGTCTTTCTGTGAGATGACTTTCTTAAAGCATCCCACTCATCGTGCAGCGCAGCTATTTTTCTTGTAACATCTCCTCTGGCTTTCGTCGGAATAGCTGCTTGGCGCCAAAAAATCATCACTGCGTCCGCGACTATAACCGCACTATTTTTCTTCGACATGTTTCGTTTGCGAATGTTGAAGAAATGCATTCTTAGCACTTGCTTCTTCGACGGTAATTTGTTCCCCGTAATATTCATGCTTGGATAACCAATCAAAAAAATATCGTCGCGCGATCTAAGTCGTGTTGTCATCTTAACTTTTAAAAAACGGGAGAAAAATCAATTTCCTTTTCGCGGTCGTCGGCAATTGTTGAATGACAACAATCGATGAATGAACTGCTATTTATAACTACTACGTATTTTGCAATATTTTACTGCCAGGTACTGATGAATGGGGGCATCTGCTAAGGGTGCCTATGTACCTGATTCAGCACGTGTGCGTTTCAAATTTTTCAAGACTTTCCAAACAATGACCACTCTTGAATATTGGTGGAATTTCTGTAAAAAAATCAAAAAAAATCAAAAAAATCTCGATATTGTGCAACTGTAAATACATAGATTTTCAGTATTTTTGTATGGGGAGTCCCTCAAGGAGTGGAGATAGAGGGTAAGTTTGTTCGGAAAAGATGTTGGGGATGAAAAGTTAATGGGGGTCGGTCATATATTTTGCCCCCATAGGGGTGACCCCTGATGACCTATGGCAATTTCCCCCCTAATTTTGGCAAAGTGGACCTTTACTCGGCTCGTGCGCAACCCCTAATGTTTTTTTTTTTTAATTTTTTTTTCGGCATTGTCATTTTTTTTCAAAAAGGCACGGAATAGAGCCCTCATCTACCAAAATATCGCAAAAATGTCATTTCAAGGTCCACCTTAATGTACATGTTTGCAAGTATTGTTTTCATGAATTGAAGATCTGTGCTATTTGATTATTTGTTGTCTGTCATGTTTTTTTTTCTGCAGTTTTCAATAAACAAAGCCACATTTGGGACACAAATGCATATGCTATAGCCTATTTATCATTGTGTCCCAAACATGTTGCATTGAACATCAAACACAATGTGTTTGGGCACAAAAAGTAAAATATTTCAGCGTGTAGAAGCGATCTAGCAGGATATGCTTGCACATCGGTATTCTCAAGTTTTGCCATCACATCCTCTTGGCAGTTCCCCGGTTTGAGGTGAATATCGTACTCCTGGACGATCTCATTACGAGATCTTCGCCAGTTCTTGCCAGATGTTGAATTCAGGAATACTGATTCCAGGGACTTTATGACCGCCTAATTGTCCGAGAAGACGTTGACCCCAAAGACTGGTGGACTATTTTCCTTCAGCTAGTCGGTCACTCTTCTAATAACCTAAATTTCAGTCTGACAGTGATCAGGTAATCTACGAGAAAGGGACAACCCTAGTTTCCTAGAGTATACCCGGTAGCTTACCTGATCATTTATTTTCAACTCATCCGTGTAGAAATGTACATATCCCTCTATTCCAAACAAACTCCACTGTTCCAGGAATCCCTTAACGGTGTTATATTATATAATATATATGGTATTTCCGATCGAATATTGCTTCCGCTTTCGAGTAGTCGCCATATGCAGGAATATTTGGAGTACATTCCGGCTCTGTTCCATGACCGATTCCGACCATGCCCCATTGTTAGATTTGCCTTAGCGTGATGGCATAAATATGACATTAAATTCAGTCCATCAGTAGGAGTTTTGTGCAGAGCAGCTGTGATGCACATCGTCGCTATCTTCGGAGCCCCAATCAGTAGTGCACAATAGATGGGTTTCACACGCACCTTCCATCACACAATAGTCACATATGCCGAGCATTATCGGTCTCACCATACCCATATTAATCCAGTGAACAGTCCTCGGAGAAAGCTCCTATTTACAGTCTATACACGCTTAAAATTTGCCTTTTTTTATTGCTTGGATGCAAATATAACGTGTTTGTAGCTTGTGTCCAAACACATTGTGGTTGCTATTCAATACAACATTTTTGGGATATAATGATTAACAGGCTATAAGATATGTAATTGTGACCCAAAAGTGGATTTGTTTGTTGAAATCTGCTGAAAACACTATTGTCTGTCGCAATAAAGAAACAAAAAACAGCAGATCTTCAATTCACGAAAACAATGATTGCAAACATGTACATGGTTCCTGGCAATATGTTGCTGGGGCCGTTATTTTTCAGCGTGTAAGTATAGCCCTCTTGAAGATGTATAAGTATAGGGATATTGTCACCGTTTTATTCGTTTCTACTATGTTGGGTCGGAAACTAACCTTGCTTTCCAAAATAACACCCAGGTATTGGACACACTCTGCACGCTGAATTTCAGAACCACTCTAAGTGATATGGTTGGTATTTTATACCTTCGGGTAAATAGAACCAGTTCGAGTTTAGACGGGTTTACACCTAACCCGTTTTCACACGCCCATCTACCCACGGTACGTAATCTATCTTGCACAAAGTCCCTTAGGGTACTGGGATGCTTGCCGCTTATAGCTTTGTCCGCATAAGCAACCATTTTCTAGAGTGGGCAGTATTCCATTCAGCGCAAGGTTCCGTAACTGTGGAGACAAGGCTCCTACTTGATGGGTGCCTCTGTTAACATACCTTGTAGAGGTCGATGTGCCCAAGACATCAGTAGCAGCTACAGCTCCTGGTGAGCATTTGGTATACAAGCCCCATAAGACCCACGTTAGCATTAAGGGCGGACAACGGCAATACTATCGCATTAGGAGTGATATTATTGACCCCACCCTGTATGTCGAGAAAGGCTACACTCGTCTACCCCTTAAGGGGCCCTTAGACCTGTGGATAAGTTGATCGACTTCAAGTTGATATCAACTTCGATTTTGCCCTTACACTCTCCAACTAGTTGAGGCAACTTCATTTTCTTGTCAGATGTCGAAATGAAAGGTGGTGAGCGCACTGCGAAAACATCACAAATGTTACGAAAAAACATTATTTTTATTTTCTTCAAATATTTATAAATAACACTACAAATCATATTTATTTAGTTTATATTTTTCCGATAATATTTAATTTATTTACATTTTGCCGGTAATGTTGCCTCATGAACGTTTCTCACCGAAATGCGTATGAAAGTTGATGCAACTTCCCCTTACACTGGTGGATAAGTTGATATCAACTTCACAAAATCAAAATCGCTTTGATTTTACATCAACTAGTTCGTACAAACCACCGACTTCACCTTACACCGTGGATAAGTTGATGTCAACTTGAAGTCGTTGCAACTTAACCACAGGTCTAAGGGCCCCTTTAGCAGCCAACGATTTCCCCATGTATCCTACCATTTTATGCAGGGCTGTCTCTGCCTATTTGCCCCTGCAGTCAGCGCCAGATAACAATCGTACATCAATACTCACCCGCCTCGAAACGTCAAAATTCTGATCACAAACAATTACAAAATAATTGTTTTCGTACAAAATTACTTTAGCGTAACAACCCTGTAATTGATATTACCTAGGAAATTTTCGCAAACAGCTGAGTGAGCGAAATTTCCGTTCGTGGAATTTTCGTTTTTTTTATACACCAAGAAAAATGTCATAAGAGCTGAATGCGGCTGCGCGAGACAATTCTATCTAGTATTCCACAATTAGAATTGCACGACTGTCTACGTTCAATAAATGTATCATGGCATTATATCATAACCTTAAAATTTGTATTTTTTATTGGACACATCTTATTGACTGATAACCACAACATTATGCATCATATCAAAACTTAGAGTCAGCTACTTTTGACAGGTATTATTTTAATGTTTTAAACAAAATTGGACAAAACTTCAAAATATTTTATAATACCCAATTCATTTGTCATGATCAATCATTTGCTGCGGGGGGATACGTAATTTTTTTCAGATTTTAATCTGTTAAATTCAAGTTCAATGTTATATTTAAATGAATAGAATCATTGACACCCACAAAAATTATATAATTTCAATAACGAAATATAATACAATTGTGTTTAAACAATACGAGGGTGGTTTGGTAAGACTTAACTAGAAACTGTTCAATATATCAACATCCGCTTTCATGCAGTCGAAAACTTGATACAACAAATTACTTGTCCTATTTGCAATTGTCGGTAGTGCAACGGTTAGTGTACGCGGCTGTTGTGCGAGAGAACGTGAGTTCGATCCCTGCTATGACAACCTTATACTTCTTTCGACGACTGCCATCTCGCTTAGTGACGGCGACACTACCGAGTAATAAGCCATGAAATAGTTTCTCAAAAAACCGTTCGGAATCGGTGTTAAACTGTAGGTCCCAATTAGTGCGTGAAAACTGGAAAGCGCACAGCTCAGTGATTGTGAGAAGCTCTCCCCTATCTATTCATGGGATGTAATGGGAAAATATTTATTTATTTTATCTGAAATTGTAGCAGCGGACTAAATTCATAGATTTTATGAAACCGGGAAAAATGTTCTTCGCTAATAAAGGGGGTCTCTATAAGGATGGACTTTTTCATTTTAAAATAAAAACGCTTATTTTTTGAGATAGTTGTGATTTTTTTTATTGGATTGTAATGGAGACATGTTCCGAGTAAATATGGAATCAAATATCCTTCAAATGACCTCCATGGCTGTGATTACAGACCATTACTCTTTTCATGAAATTTTCCACGACTTTTTCACAGAGATGTGGCTTTATGTCACCGATTACGGGATTATGGATTATTCGCATAACTCCCGAGATTTCACAAAATTCCACAGAAAGATGATCTTGGTGGCCAGTTGACATCAGAATTTCTTGAGATAATTTGTTCTGGTAATCGTTGCTGCAATAAATCGATTATTTCATGCGCGGTGTGACAGGTGGCGCCGTCTTGCTGAAACCACTTGTCGTCCAGATCCATGCCGTCCAGTTAAGGCAACAAAAACTCCGCTTTCACGTTCCTATAACGAATGTCGTTGACATTCACTGCAATTTAGGCCGCCTGACCCAAATCAGCACCAGACAGTTGCTCGTTGTGGGTGCATTTGTTTCTCATGGATCACATGAGGATTTTTTGAGCAACACATTCGACAATTTTGTGTATTCTCGAAGCCATTCCGATGGAAACTGACTATTGTTCTCTCGACTGAAAATTCTTTGAAGTTTGCGAGCGGTCTCAGCATAACTTTTAAACTTTTTGTAATAAGTTTTCACAATTAACGGGTTTTTCAATAAGAGCGCTACAAAAGTTTTTTTAAATAAAACAAAACCAATGGAATTCTTTATTCCTGTGAAAGTACGCTCGATGCCGTTATGTATGGAACTCGATTTATTTTGCACGCTTGCAGAAGTCCAGACGCTAAACCCAATTTTCAACGGTTTTCAAGCATAAATCGGCCGATCCTGCTGCAATTTCACGTTCGATATTCGTACGAAGTTCATCAATCGTCGCTGGCTTGTTGGCATAGACCATAGACTTGACGTAGTCCCACAGGAAATAATCTAACGGCGTCAAATCGCACAACCGAGGCGGCCAATCGACTGGGCCATTTCGTGAGATAACACGTTCACCAAACTTGGTTTCCAATAAATTGATTGTGGCATTCGCTGTGTGGCTTGTGGCGCCGTCCTGTTGGAACCACATGTCCTCCAAGTCCATATTATCCAATTGGGGCCAAAAATATTCGGTTATCATTGAACGGTAGCGATTCGCATTCACAGTAATGTGCCGGTCTTGATCATGACGGAAGAAGTACGGCCCAATGACGCCGCCGGCCCATAAACCGCACCAAACCGTAATTTTTTCGGGATGCAATGATGAGTCATGGATTACGTGTGGATTGCTGTATGACCAATAATGCATATTTTGCTTATTGACGAAGCCATTCAGCCAGAAATGAGCCTCATCGCTGAAGATGATTGAGGCCACTGAAGTTGAGGCCACTGACTCCAAATTTCGGTAGTAAATTTTAATAATTTCGACTCGTTGTTGGCTCGTATATCTTTCCATGATGAAATGGCAAACCTTACTGAAGAGAAATGTCAAAAGAGCGGGGAAAAATATGGCGTCGTTTGCTGTCCCTATCGATTTACTTTTGTAGCGTCTCTGTTGAAAAAGCCGTTATAACGCGTTGTTTTTAATAATCGGAATAAACATCTGTGACAGCTGCCAAGTTTCAGAGCACAAAATAAATTATACTAAAATTTAAAAAGTGCAATCTTAATGAGACACCCTTTATTATGAAGTCCTCCATTAATACTACCAAATTCTTTATAAATATTACGAATTTCTTCATTAACAATTTTTCTCGTATTTTGAAATTTTACCCTTCTATGCCCCTTGTGAACACCGTAAACTATTTTCAACACAGTCGCAACAATTTCATATGATTGTTTCTGATTGTAAAGTTTTCCCCTTGATTGCCTCATTTTACCCTTTTTTTAAGACATTCGCAATCATATTTCTGGCATTCTTAAAGTTTTACTCGTTTAATCCCCTTTTTACACAGACTAACTATTTCTAACGCCTATTTATCCCTCCGAACAATTTTTTCCCGTATCATCATGTGTTACCAGTATTTACTTTACCCCTTTTCTACTATTTCATCTATACATTCATACATAGTATATCCCATTCATTTAAAGAGCAAGTTAGTCAGTTTTTATGAAATGTTCGATGCCATTAGAAGTACGTGAACCGAAAATTCGCTTACTTTTCGTTTGCTTGGTATTCAGTTCTTTGCGAAAATTTCGTACGCATTGGTAAATCAGAGATACTATGTGGCAGGTAAATCAGAGATATGTGGCATCTCTCTATAACAAAACTCTCCGGTTAGAGATTAGTGACAAAATTTCTTACGAAAATTTCGCAAGACCTGAATACGAGGCTTAAGAGCGAGTAATAATTTAAAGCCTATGGAAAATTTAAATCGACCCACGAGCTAAAAATTAAACTAAAATTATTGAAATCATCAAAGGGCCTTAGTGTTTATCGCAAAGACGATCTAGAATTAAACGACCAGAAGATGTGCGCAATTTGGCAACCCTAGTAAAAGAGAACCAAAAAGTGCTAGAAATACACTCAAAGGCGTTTCTCTCACGCGTCATATCTTGATTATTTCATACGTTTTGCATAGTTTATGTAACTTTGCTTCAACATGATTGGAATTCGTATAGTTATATAACGGGTCCGCCAAATAACTTTTTTTTTTTGAAAATGCTATAAAAAAAACTACTGAATATTTTCTCAAAATTTCTTTTTTTATTTGAAAGTACAATCCTTCCGGTTAATAATGGAAAATAATTTCATTCAAATGGCTGCCTCGGCTGGCCATGCGTAGCCTACACAATCCTTCCGGTTAATAATGGAAAATAATTTCATTCAAATGGCTGCCTCGGCTGGCCATGCGTAGCCTACACGATCGGTCCAATTTTTAAGCACATTATCGATTGTGTGCAGCTGTATTTCACCAATTGCTTCACGAATATTGTCCTTTAAAGCGTCAATTGTCTCTGGTTTGTCGGCGTAACACTTATCTTTGAGGGCACCCCACAAATAATAGTCCAACGGTGTCAAATCGCAGCTCCGAGGTGGCCAAACGACATCAGCTCTGCGGCTGATAATGCGATCTTCAAAAACAGGGCGCAAAACATCGGGTGTAGCTTCGGCTGTGTGGCACGTAGCGCCGTCCTGTTGAAACCAAATGTTGCCAATATCCTCCTCTTCAATTTTTGTGAACAAAAATTCGTTCAACATGGCCCGATAACGATCGCCATTGACTGTAACGGCCACTCCTTGCTCATTTTCGAAGAAAAATGGCCCAATTATGCCTCTGGACCAAAATCCGCACCAAACAGTGACTCGTTTTGGGTGCATCAGCTTTTCAATGGGTTTTCTGTGCCCCAAATGCGACAATTTTGCTTGTTTACATACCCGCCAAGATCAAAATGAGCTTCATCTGGAAAGATGATTTTTTTTGGCAAAATCGGCATCTTCTGTAAGTCGATCGGAGGCCCATTTTCCCCATATTTCCCAGCGTTGTTCAAGCGTATACACAACCATATTCGTTCAGCGGAAGGATAAAACTAATAATCTGTCAAATCAGACATGAGCTAAGTGTTACTATTCACGTAATAAGCACTAGTTGAAAAAAAACGTTAGATGGCGGACCCTTTACAATAGCACTATCAAAAAGCTGCTCGTGTATTGAAATATTCAATGAAGAGAGTAAGAGAGAACAGAGAATGACTAGGGTTGCACTCCCCAGTAGGACCAGTATACTATACGTGTTCGCAAACGTATAGTATACAAACTAGGCACGGATACTGTGATCTTCACTATACCTCTCTAATATACGCTTGTTAAGGAATAGCCGCTTGTGTGGGTACAAACAATATGGCATACAAAGTATATGGAAATGTTTACAAATAATCTTCGTGTTTTGTCTTCGTATCTAATATACAACCTTTATCTACATTAATGTTTACAATTTCAATACAATTTTGATGAAAATGTATGACAGAATGGTTTACAATCAGTACCTACAGTTGAATTAAATTCTCTCAATTCAATAAAAAAAATATGATTATTGAATTTCTTATCAATAATTTTTAATATTTACGAGGTCACATCAATAAGTCCGTGACTTTTTGAATGAAACATAGTTTTTTTTTGCAAAACAACAATTATTTTTCAACACAATCTTCTTTTAGCTCAATGCACTCTCCAATTTTTATATCCCTTCCAAAAAAATAGGATTTTTCGTGGTCCATAAAATAGGCATTTGTTTGATCAATAATTTCATCGTTGGAACTAAATCTCTTTCCACCGAGCCATTTCTTCAGGTTTGGAAATAGGAAATAGTCACTGGGAGCTAAATCCGGAGACTATGGCGGATGAGGTACCAATTCGTAGCCCAATTCATGGAATTTCGCCATAGAGACTACACACGTGTGCACCCGTGCATTATCTTGATGAAAAATAACTCTTTTCTTGGCCATATGGGGTCGTTTTGTTTAAAGCCTCTTTAAATCGGTCCAATAAGTTGGCATAATAATCGCCGTTTATTGTTTTTCCCTTTTGAAGGTAATCGATGTGGATTATCCCGCGTGCATCCCAAAAAACTGTTGCCATCACCTTATTGGCCGACAAACTTACCTTGGCCATCTTCGGAGACGGTTCACCCGGAGAAACCCATTGCTGCTTGGTCTCTGGAGTGTTCTAATAGATCCATGTTTCATCCACAGTTACAAAATGCCGCAAAAACTCCAAACAATCATTTGAAGTTGTCACACGATTACGTTTATAGTCAATTGAGAGCAAACGCGGCACCCATCTTGCATACAACTTTCATTAAAAATTATATTTTATTTACAAATTTGTATAAATCACGTGCGCATGCTTACACGTAACAAACACTACTAACGATTTGCTACGAATATACACATTATCACTGTCCACGTTTTCAATAAACAATGTATGCTAACAATTATACGAGTAATATCCAATCAAAATTGTCATGAAATCGAATCAAAAATGGTAAGCTCTGTCAATGTACACTTTTTCTGTAAACAAAGTATGTGCAGATGTATGAAGTTGAATTGGAAACGAACACAAATTTGTCATCTTCGTAACTGCATATGCACTCTCTATACGAAGTATGCGAAGATGTGTGGAGTTGTCTTTTTTGTCTCATACACAATCTTTGTATACTTTCCGAAGTATTCGGGGAAAGTTCTATTGGGTCGTTGTGTTTGTTGGCATTTCAGTGAAGAGAAATTTTGACTGTCTATTTTTTCTCGAGTTAGCGGAGGACGTCCGGGCAATGAATTATTTCATAAAAAAATAGACACGAGTAATCCGTGTTCCTGAGAAGTATGGTGTTCATTAGCTTGTAGGCGCAGGGGATTATGACCACTTACTCGCAAATTTGATACAGGGTAGAATGTGAAGGAGAATGAGCGATAGGCGATTGATTTTATTTGAAAGAACCCAAAAATTTTCATTTATTATTATTTGTATTACGACCAAATTCTGACATCAATTAAAATTGTGTCGAGACGAGTGTCGATTGTGTCGAACGAGAGTTTGGTGGAACTGAAACACTTATGTACACTCCTTACATATTACCAGGGGGTTTCGATGACACAGCTGAACGACCTCCTAGTTGCAAATTTGATACAGGATTGCATTTCAAAGAGAATGAGCGATAGGCGAATTAAAAAAAAACAATTTTAAGTTTGTTTTTATTGGCACTTAGGACTTTTAAAATAACCTTGTATACAATAAAAGAGATTTGATTGGTGAAACACAACAATTTTCTTTAATTATACGTTACGTTCAAATTCTGGCAGAACAAACTGACTTAAAAACGTCAATGAGTGTTCGAACTCACGGGCGATGTGTTAACAGCTTTTTCTTACACGGTACCTGTTCGATTTCTATGAATACGAATTAGTGAATGTTACATTGGAAAATAAAAAAAGAATAGTTTTTGTGCTGATGGCTCTTTTGCTATTGCACTTTCTTTTTTCTAACATCTGCTTTAACATCACATATAACATTGTTAAAATAAATAAAGCAATATTTAGCTCACTGAAATAATTGTTTTTGTTTTGTCATAAACAGAGCGACGACAAAAAGTATTGAATAGCATAGAGAACTTATTGCACTCTTTTTCCGCTCTCATGTAGAGTCTGACTAAAAGAGCATAAACGAGCCGTACTCTCTTTATAGAATATTTCAATATAAATGCACCATTTCGAAAATGTTATTACATAAAACAATGCAAAAAGCATAGATGTTTCAAAAGGCGTCATTGTTACACATCAAAATAATGAATGGGCCAAGTTATGAGAAAAACGTTTTGAATCATTCGCTGGATGACGCCAGTGTCTTTGAGTCATACAATTCGTTCAATGAGTTCTCTATACTATTCAATACTCTTTGGCTACGACGACCTGCTTGTTCGGTCGCTGCCGCTATATCAATGCCATCATACTTATTTTCAGGCAGAGACTATTGTTGTACAACAACCACGTACGTGTTGTTTGCAAGTGTTCACTTTGATAGATTACCCTACTCATGCGTATAGATGTTAACACATCAAAAAACTTATCAAAACTGAAGTTAGACCGGTGAATTTTGACGAGAATTTGGTGGAACAGAAACACACTCGGGTAACAGTGTTTCCCCACGCGGGAAACTTCCACAATGCGAAACTTA
Source organism: Phaonia tiefii (assembly GCA_963931995.1). Lineage (NCBI taxonomy): Eukaryota > Metazoa > Arthropoda > Insecta > Diptera > Muscidae > Phaonia > Phaonia tiefii. The sequence goes on from OZ008370.1 coordinate 79,038,912, forward strand.
TTATTGCCGCAATAAAATTTATTTTCCAGACGATATGATGGCGATATTGCCACAATATTGTTTTGTTTGCTGTGTGTATTGAATTGTTTCTACTTTCTTTTGTTTAAGGACAAGCAATCCGAATCCTAAGGTCTTGTTCGTCTTCGTTCAATGCCATGTCCTAAAAGCTTTTTGTTTCTCATAAACATTTTTTGATTTTGAGTTGACATAAATCGTTTCTTTCAAACAAAAATCATTGTACGCTTCTTTGTAACGTTTATGAATATTTATACCAAACAAGTGATATGTTAGGGGTAACAAATTGAACGTCAATTATAAAACTGTACTAACTCAAAATTTTCCGATTTACAGATGGTTCTTAAAACACCAGAATGCTCTGTAATAATGTATCCTAATTTTCAGCCATTTCCCCCCCCCCCCCCCCCCCCTTTATTGAATATATTCAAATCTTTTCTTATGGCGTTTTCGTTTCTAAGAAATAAAGAAATTTAAAAAATGTTGCCATCGCCCCTTCAAAGTTGTGCCTTTTTCGGGGTGAGAAAAGATCATGGAAATGTTGAATTTTCTCTCAATTGTATTCTTCTATTTGCTTTTTAGCCTGTTTATTTACCTCGCTTATCTAAAGTATTCGACCAGTATGTAGGAGACCTAGGCGATATTAATCCATTTTAAGCGATTCCTCATACAAACTGCGGACGATATTGCAATCGTAGTCAATATATGTTACGCAAAATCATAGATTTCTAAGGACTTCTTGAATCAACCTCGTCTTTCAATTTCAATAATCGCTACACCATAACTGTTATTATAATTTTCATAATGCCAAGCAGCTCCCTGGATTCGTCAACATTATGTTTGACATTATGCCGGCCATATTTAGCGTATTCAAATGGTTTTCAAAAACCTGTCAGATTATCAAATGAACACCAAAAAACCAATGAATACGAGAATGATATTTGTTTCTATTGTAATTTAAAACGATTAGCACTTTTTATTTTTTCTTACCAATCATATGATAGAACATGATTTTCAGTTCAAAACACAAAAAAAAACTATGACAAACAAAGTTAGCCATTTCTTTTGTCCGAATATACAACCTAAGTACTTGACAAGTTATACTCGTATAGCAACAAAATGATATCTTTTGTGTAACTCCATACATAGTTCTTTGAAAGTACATGGGTACAATTTGATTGATTCCAAGTAAATAATGGAAATCAAATTCGATACGATAAAGGGGCAGTTGGGGAAAAAACAAAATCTGCTTCAATTACCTTATAGGGTCAATAGCCAAACTACCTTATTCGTAAACAGTTGTAAGAGATTTGAGAAACGTTTTCTGTGTGATAAATCGTCTCTCAAACCTCTTCTAACTTTTTAAGATTTGTTTACTACAATTGTGTAAGAAAGTGCGAGTATTCGCAGTTACCCCCACCCTTACACGCTTACGACTCAAGTTGCAATCAGCGGAACTGCTATCAGGCGTTAAAGCCTTAACCGTATTGGATGGTTATGAATGATGTGAAGTTACTATACTTTTTTTTGCAGGATTTATGCTTCATCTGCTTTTGAACAAAGTATAATTATGAAATTCTTTAGAACTTCGTTTCATATTCACAGTTCCTAATGTTGCGCACTGTGAAGTGATACGACAATATGCGGTCAATGGCCAAGTTTTGTTACTCGAGTGTTGCCGGCTGTGATGGGTTCAAACCATAACAAAAAAAGGGCCAATGCCAAATGCAGTTTTTACACTTGAGTGCTTTGACTGACCAGAAACTGGGTATGGTTGGCGTCGCAAGACAAGAACAGGCACTAAGTGCGACACTCCTTGAAAAGAAGAAAAATCAAAAAAAAAACAGTTTTGAAAACTTCACATCATTGATGAAGGCTAATGAATGGATTTTGAAACAGAATATCTCTGGGCTTTATTGAAAGGGTTCAAATGTTGTAGAACTTTTGAATGAAAATTAAGTTTTATAGATGTGGAAATGTGAAATAAATGCAACCATATAAATCAAAATTCTACAAAACCATTATATGCTTATAAAGGGTGTCTCAGTAAGTATGCATTTTTTCAATTTAATATAAAAATGTAAAAAAGACATGTTGCGATTAAGTGTGGAATAAAATATCCGTCAAATGGCCCCCACGAATCTGCTGACAGGTCATTACTCTTTTCATGAAATTTTCTATGACTTTTACACAGAAATGTGGCTGTATCTCACCGATGACAAGATGGATCTCGGATTTGAGCTCAGGAATTGTTTCTGGTTTATTCGCATAAACCCAAAATTTCACAAAATCCCAAAGAAACAAATCGCACGGCGTTAAATCGCATGATGTTGGTGGCCAATTGACATCAGAAATTCTTGAAATAATTTGTTCTGGAAATCGTTGCTGCAATAAATCGATTGTTTCATGCGCGGTGTGGCAGGTGGCGCCGTCATGCTGAAACCACATGTCGCCCAGATACATGACGTCCAGTTGAGGCCACAGGACAGGGACGTACGCAGAGGGTGGGCCCGACTGTGAACTACTCTTGGATTTTCCGTAGCCCATATCCTGCAGTTTTGCCTATTAATGAACACATTCAATTGGAAGTGGTCTTCGTCGCTCATAATTAAATTATGACTAAAATCTGTGCTGAAAAAGAAAAACGACTTGTGTGCATTTTCAATTTTTTCCGGGGATCATCTTTAACAGGAATTTTCCATGTGAATATCTAACATTTAATCAGTGCAGTCAAACATCTCTGGTACATACGTTCCTGAAATGTCGTTCGAGATATATAAAAACTGCATCTGGCGGTAATTGTGCACGCTGAAAAGTAACGGCTTCTCTAACATATTTTCCCAAACATATTATGCATGTTTGGAACTCATTTCAAACATTCATATTACTGACAAACATGTTTGCTTTTATCGGGTTTTTCAATAAGAGCGCTACAAAAGTTTTTTTAAATAAAACAAAACCGGTTTTAGATACCAATGAAATTCTTTATTCCTGTGAAAGTACGTTCGATGCCATTATGAATGGAACTCGATTTCTTTTGCATGGCCACCACGGGCACGCTTGCAGAAGTCCAGACGCTGAACCCAATTTTCGACGGGTTTCAAGCATAAATCGGCCGATACTGCTGCAATTTCACGTTCGATATTCGTACGAAGTTCATCAATCGTCGCTGGCTTGTTGGCATAGACCACAGACTTGACGTAGCCCCACAGGAAATAATCTAACGGCGTCAAATCGCACGACCGAGGCGGCCAATCGACTGGGCCATTTCGTGAGATAACACGTTCACCAAACTTGGTTTCCAATAAATTGATTGTGGCATTCGCTGTGGGGCTTGTGGCGCCGTCCTGTTGGAACCACATGTCCTCCAAGTCCATATTATCCAAAAGTATTCGGTTATCATTGAACGGTAGCGAACCGCATTCACAGTAATGTGCCGGTCTTGATCAGCACGGCAGAAGTACGGCCCAATGACGCCGCCGGCCCATAAATCGCACCAAACCGTAATTTTTTCGGGATGCAATGATGACTCATGGATTACGTGTGGATTGCTGTCTGACCAATAAGGCATACTTTGCTTATTGACGAAGCCATTCAGCCAGAAATGAGCCTCATCGCTGAAAATGATTTTCCGATGAAAAGCGCTCTTAAAGTTGAGGCCACTGACTCCAAATTTCGGTAGTAAATTTTAATAATTTCGACTCGTTGTTGGCTCGTATATCTTTCCATGATGAAATGGCAAACCTTACAGAAGAGAAATGTCAAAAGAGCGGGAAAAAATATGGCGTCGTTTGCTGTCCCTATCGATTTACTTTTGTTTCCTTTACGCGGAAACATATGTGTGCTTCATCCCAAACATCCATATACTTACGTAGAAGCACTCGCGTGTTTCCTTAAAACCTACACATACTTACGTGGAAACATATGCATATTTTCTCCCAAATATAATAATATTTAGAAACGAATTATTCTTCGATTTCAATATATATGTATTATTTATTATAATTAATTTTAACAATATAAATCCACATTTATAAATAAATAATACAAAAAATTAATAGATTTAAAACGGCCCTTTTTACATTTCCATTGAATGCATATTTTTATATTAAATGAGAATCTGCTGCTCTTTTGCTTCTCTTTTCCTTGTTGTCTCTCATGTTTTTGTTTTCAGAAGGTTTCAGCTATGCGTTGGTTATCACTATGCGTTGGTACACAAACAAGATATTTATATACAAATCTAGTTCATGCAAGTCAGCGTGGATTAATTACTTGTGTTTTTTTATTACACCTATTTCACAAATGGTTCGCCGTTCCGATTTTCTCAATAAAGGCTCGAGCAGACAAAGGGCTTCACGATGTTGCCCTTTCCAGTTTCTTTCCTCAAAATCGTTTCTCACTTTTGTAGCACACATTCATATATGTATACGAAACACCTACATAACAACCAATGTAACATCACAAAACAATTAAACGGTCCGAGCCTTCGTTTATTCCTTTTTCACTGATCAAGCGCTTTTGATATCCTCTGTCCGAAGACCCATTGACGACTAATACATGAAACTAAAACGCAATATATCAAGCAAAATAAGAAACACTGCATCTGCAATTTCCACGCACATTCAGGAATATATATGACTCACTGACTGAGAGAATAATGCAAAAATACAGATACACACTTACAAGATAGAGTCTCTCGTTGTCCCACTTTTATTATCTTGCTCTCGACAGGGCATAGACAGTGCAACAAACACAGCTGGATTTGTATCACAAACATAAATATATGTGGGTCGCAAAAACATATAATATAACATATTAATCATTGTTTCTCAAACATGCACGAGTAATATTGAATAGCAAACACAATGTGTTTGGACACAAGTATATTATATTTGCGACAAGCTCCAAAAACACTTTATATTTGCATCCAAACAACAAAAATCTACACATTTTTTAGCGTGTACTCTTGGATTTTCCGTAAATTAAATACATTAAATTTAAATAAATTGTGAATAAAATCTGTGCTGAAAAGGAAAAACGACTTATGTGCATTTCCAATTTTTTCAGGTGATCATCTTTAACAGGAATTTTCCTTTTCAGCACAGAAATCATGATTTTCTTGCGCAAATAAATTGCATATTCAAGTCGTTGCTGGGAATCTATCGGTTTCAATTCTTGGTGAAGCTGAATTTTGTATGGAAATATTTTTATTGAATGCAAAATTCTATGCAGCGACCTTTGCAAGAGGTCAAGTTGAGTCGTACGTCTTGTGGCTGATGTTTCTCTATCTTCCGGAATACTCTCCTGTGTTCTCGTTTAATATTGTCATCCGTATGCACCGTTCGTCGTCTACCGACACCAGGAAGGTTCCTTTTTGCCGCTTGTTGTCGAAAATTTGCAACCAGACAGTTTATTGTTGACTCTGAGAGTGCAACCCGCACATAAATGGACCGTTGATTTGAGAAATAAAGTTCAACGAATGGGGCACGTTGTTCAATTGTGTACTGTTACATTTTAAATTCCCCAAGTCTTCTTTGGTCTACTGTCTGAAATACTGAAAAGAAATACAAAAAAAAAAAACAATTATAAAAAAAAAGTTATAAGGAATTCAAACCCTAATTTTGCAACACCCTGTATTTATTTTCTGATTTTAGCGCAAAATTTTTTCGGTCAAGCACCCGAGTAATAGACTCAATAAAAAAGTAGTTGCATCGGATTTATGTGTTTGTTTATTCGTAATTGATATTTTTGGGGCAATAATTCTTTCTGTGTAGCTTCGCAGTATTTTCCACATGCTTAATCTTTGCTGCAACCTGGTAATGATCTAGATACCTCGAATAACCTGTATATTTACTACATTGGAAGATTCATCAAGTTGTCTTGATGTTGGAATTTTGTACCATTGACAACTACAATTTTTGCAGCGGTCAATCTATCATCTTTATTCCGTTGTTGAAAGTGCTGGCATGTAGCCTGAAGTTACAGTTACTGAATGAAGTTGATTGAAAAACATTTTGTCTGTCAATTTACGCACTATAGCGATGGAAAATGTCGTAAGCAAATATTGACATATTCAAAATATTTGATTGCGTAAATGGTTCTACTCATTTCTAACGGAGTGTTGGCACATTTGTGAATACAAGGTGGCGCAAAAGTAAACTTCCGATGTTTTTTGGCTGTAATTTAAAAAAAAATTAAAAACTTTGATTCTTCTTGTGGATTATTTTTATTTGGTCTTTTAATTTTTTTTACATCAAGTCGAGAATATGATGTCATGTAAATGGCCGCCGCCACAGTTGATTGTTATTTGAGCCCTTTTTATGGCATTTTCCATCACTTTGGCCAAAACTTCCGGCGATACGTCCTCACATTCTTGACTGATATTGTCTTTAAGAGCTGCAAGAGTCTGAGGCTTGTTGACATAAACCCGCGACTTCAAAAAGCCCCACAAAAAGAAGTCTGGAGCGGTCAAATCAGGCGATCTTGCTGGCCAGTGCAAATCGCCAAAACGGGAGATTAGGCGCCCGGGAAATGCATCCTTCAGGATATCGGTTGTGGCACGTGCAGTGTGTGCCGTTGCACCGTCCTGTTGGAACCACATGTTTTCCAATCCCAATTCATCAAGTTGCGGCAAACAGAACTCGTTGATCATTGCTCTGTAGTGCTCACCATTCACAGTAACCGTTTGGCCCGCGACGTCTTCGAAGAAAAAAGGTCAGATGACTCCTCCACCGAAAACAGCACACCATACAGTGACTTTGAGCGGGTGTAATGGCTCTTCGTGGGTTACACGCGGATTTTCAGTGCCCCAGAAGCGTACATTTTGCTTATTTACGTACCCGCTAAGATGGAAATGGGCCTCATCACTCATGATTATTTTTGATGAAAAATCATCTTCCTCTTGGTGGTGATTAAGGATGGCTTGAGCGTATGTTAGACGCGATTGGCGGCCAGCAGCTAACAGCTGATGCACCGTCTGGACTTTGTACGGAAACATCTTCAAATCTTGTACCAAAATTCGCTGTAAAGACCGTCGACTGATACCCATTTGCGTGGCACGTCGTCTGGTCGATGTCGACGGCGCATCCATGACATCCTCGGCTACAGCAGCAATATTCTCTGCAGAACGGCTACCCCGGGGTCTGCCACGCCTGGCAGCATCTCGTGTTGTGCCAGTCTCTTCGAGGCGAGCGGCTAAACGTCGCAGTGTTTCACCAGTAGGCGTTGGACGGCCAGGAAATCTGCGACGAAATTCACGTTGTGCCAAAGTCACCGACCGATTATTGGGCAAATAAATAGCCAGCAATATTCCGCGTTCTGGAGCAGTGTAGCGTAACATTGTTTATTAACGTGTATTTCGCATGTGTTTACTACACAAATGTCAAAACAGAACTGACATTAGGGGCCAATCGCAAAATTTATAGCATTTTCTGATAGGAGGATTACTTTTGCGCCACCTTGTACAATTCGATTTCTTACTTGTGTTTACTTGGCATCATTGCCTTTTGGTTTTAAGTACTCTTGTGTCAATGATGCTGTTATAACAATTTCAGTTTAATCTTATTATTTTGTTACGATGTTTATCTTCCAATAATGACGTCACAGACCACTCAGCAACAAATACGTAATTATATCATGCAAAATGTACAACGAGTGAGTACAAGTTGATTCATTAAACATAAAACATTCCGGGCAAGATACATTCTTATGTGGCCAAGATCAAGTGGCCGGTTCAGTGTCTGTCCATGTGTCAGTTGGTGCACAGAGTTGGCTGTCATTTGCTTACTCTGTGTTCCATTCAGTTTGTCCATTTTAATTGTATGACGATTTAGCATTAATTTGCCAATTCGAGTGCGAATTCAAATGTGTACGAGCGAGTAGCTCAATAATGCTGACAGTAGTGGGGTGGCAGCAGCTAATGGAAGTTAAAGTTAACAATTTGCTGATGTCGTTGTGGCAAATGGTTGTAATAATAACAAATCTACTCAATTTATTTGAACAAATGAATATGTACTTGTTGTTCTTAACATATGGCAATCTTGGACGTGTTTTGTGGTAAATTTATTACATTGCGCTGTGTCGTACGTTCGTTTCTCAAGACCCGTTTTAGTAAAGAATTTCAATAAAGATCGATCGATCGAATGCTGGAAATAACAAACACCCCACCACCCACCACCTTCCACCATAAATCGTCGTTAGCCAAACTGAATATGGTAATAACAAATGTTCAAATGTTGACAATTATTTTGAATTTTTTTTTTTTTTGGTTTTCTTATAAACAAATATTTAATTTTTCCAAAACAGCCAACAAGAATTTTAATGGGGATTAATAGAAATACAATTTACAAATATTCATGCATAAAGTTGTTGGTTTGTGTTTCGTTTTTTGGAACAGATGGGACCTCTAGTTCTTCGTGTTCGAGGTTAAAAACGCACGTGTGAACACAAGATTTATTAATTAATCGATTTGGTTTTCATGTTAATGGCTGTGAATTCAATGGAATTATTTAAAATTTTCACAGGCAAATCACGAACAACAACGACATTACAATTTATGTATCAAATATCTTAGAAATACTCTGCTTATGTTACGAACTCTGGGTACTCTGAGGATTCCAAATAAATATTTGTTGGAATTTGATGTTCAGTTTTTGATTTGTTAACAAAACAAAAGTTTAGTCAACATGTTCGGCAACATGTTCGTTAATTAACATGTTTGTCAATGGTTGCAATGAAATGTTTCGAAATGTTGCAGCGACGACACATATCGCACCCTATCTACAAAAGAGTCATAACTCAAATTTTCAATAGAGCCAAAAAACTGATTTGGTTAATTAGAAATATGTATGAAAATACTCACTAATAGACATATTCATAAAGGATTTTTTTTACGAAAGAGAAGAGTAAACGACGTCAGATTTTTACAGTGGATAGAAATGGTCCTTGGTTATTGTTTTTAAGCAAAAAATTAAAATTTGAAAATTTTGAGTTATGACTCTTTTGTATTTAGGGTGCGATATCATACACGATTCTTTGGGTGATTGTCGTTGCATTGTAGCAGCAATCAATTACATTTCCTTTGCTGCTACGAATGAATTTATTTATTTGAATATCCTATCAAAAAAGATATAAAACCCTTATAAATACTACACCCACAGTAAAATTCAGATAAGGCAACCGAATTAACCGTAGCCGATTTTACTGGTCATCACAAACAAATTACACTGTGTAAGTCGAAAAGTGAGACAAGGCGGGAGGTAAGATTTCACCTTAATTCAGGTACGAAGAATCAAACTGCATCATTATATTTCTGAATTGCAATTACGGTTTCATACCAAATACATGTACACGCAAAGAAAAAAAAACGTTTTTTGCTCGGTACCGCAACAATACTTTGATTGATGTGTATTAATTTATTAATCGCAATCGTTCATGTAGTTCTCCCAAATAAACTCATATATTGCAAATGTGTATCATGTTGCTGTAAGCGAGTTCACGTTTGCATCAAACGCATACAGAATTACATTTGCCGCAAATTTAAAAAACGTTTGCTATAACTGAAATTAGGCATTTTTCCAATGAGAGCACAGATTACGAAGAACGTAAATTTCTCTCATTTTGTCCACTGTATACACAGTCTTATCCACTCGTTTGGCATACATACTCACGCATACACATAAATGTGATAACACACTCTAATGCTTCTACCTTCCCAGTAAACAATTTGTTCTCAAATCGGTCAGAAATCTGTCAGACATTCTGCACAAGTTGCCGAATCTGATTCCGATGTCGGTCAGACAACGTACAAAAAATCGTATGGGCGGTTGACAAGAATTCGGAAAGTTTTGTCGGAGGAAATTCGGAAGAGTGTGAAGAATTATCGGGCAGATTTCTGTGAGATTTCTGAGGGAAATTCTGAAGGACTTTTAGACGTAGCTGATCCAAGTTGGCATAAAGTCTAATTAAACATCCGATAATGATCCGACTTATCCGATAATTTCCTGAACGTTTGTACGATTTGTCGTACCAATTTCGGAGAGGAATCTGAAAAAACATCCGAAAATGTTCCGACTTTTCCAATGGTTTCCTGACACATTGTACTATTTTTCGTAGCAATTTCGGAGAGTCGTTTGGACAAACATGCGAAAAACTTCCGACTTTACATACATATGCAGTGCATATTATGCACGTACAAATTAATTATTATTTTTATTTGACGACCGTGACATCTTAAGCACTTGCTTGCTCATTTGTAAGTGAAGGCAAGAAACAAAATGATGCAGACAAAACAAAAACAACAATTCAATTCACCGAAACTATACAGTAAACAAGTTCTCTTAAAATTTATCAGACAATTATCCGAATTATTTGAAATTCCTTCAGTTATTTAAACGAATTTTCTATACATTCTCTGTCAGCCGGTTCTGTACATTCTCTGAAATTCCATACGAAAATCATGCGACGTTTCTGCACATTCTCTGAAAGGAATCTTTTAATCTATTTGATTTTGTTTTCATTTCGTAACCATGGGTCTGTAAGGGAATTCCCCGAAAATTTTTATACTGTGTAGTTTCGATGAATTGAATTGTTGTTTTTGTTTTGTCTGCATCATTTTGATTGTTGTCTTCAGTTACAAACGAGCAAAGTAAGTGCTTACAACGTCGCGGTCGTCAAATAATAAAAAAATAATTAATTAATACGTGCAATGTACAATGAAATACATTTTTGAGAAGCATTTTTTTACTCTATTTAAAATAATTAAAAATAATAAATAATAAGCAAAATTAAAAATTCAAAATGTTATTCACCGGAAAAGTCGGATATTTTTTTAGATATCTATCCGAAATATTTAGATAATCTATTATATATCTATTACGATATCTATTACGAAAAATCTGACAGATTGTCAGAAAATGATCCGAAAAATCGGAACATTCTCGTGTGTTTGCTCAGATGTCTCTCCGAAATTGAAACAACAAATAGTACAATGTGTCAGCAAACGATCGGAAAAGTCGGACCATTTTCGTATTTTTTTCAGATTTCTCTCTGAAATTGGTACGACAAATCGGACAAAGGGTCAGAAACTGAACGGATAAGTCGGACCATTATCGGATGTTTAATTAGACTCTATGCGGACTTCGTTCAGCTACGTCTAAAAATCCTTCAGAATTTGCCTTAGAATTCTCACAAAAATCTATCCGATAATTCTGCACACTCTTCCGAATTTCCTCCCACTAAACTTTTTTTAATTCTTGTCAACCGACCATACGATTTTCTGTACGTTGTCTGTACGCAACTTGTGCAGAGTGTCTGACAGATTCCTGACCGAATTCGGAACAATATGTTTACTGGGTTGTCAATATATCTTGGATGAACAATTGACGCTTTGTAGTTTGCTGCGCTTTTAGTTGTTAGTTGAATGCGAGGCGAGACAGACGTCTACTTACAATGAAAAAATAGACAAATCCAAAATCATAAAAGTTGGAAATTTAAACAAAAAAGAGCTTATGGAAGCCATAAATAAAAGTTTTAATTACAAGTCGGTTGCTGTAACCGAAAGAACAGTTGGTGGAACCGTTTGTGGTTTCACCGCAAACTTTTTTCAGCTCTAATTTTTCGTAACTCGTTTACTGCGAACGGTTTTCGGTTCTCGCAAACCTTTTTTTAGTTTGGAGCAACTACAACTCGGTTGCTGTAACCGAATGAACATTGGCGGAACCGTTTCTCGTTTGCTGCAAGCATTTTTCGGTTCTCCCAAACGAAATGCCATGTATGGATTAACAGAAGTTCGTTTCTCTCAACTACAGTCCCCAAACGAACTGCAGTTATCTGAGATTTCCTTTGGAAGGAACGAGTTTTTTCTTTGCTTGTAGGCATGCCAAAGGTGCTGTTTTCAACAGTATGCGTACTTTTTTGTTCGTTGTGCAGTTTTCTGCATAACCCATAAAAAAATATGCGAGAGTGCTGCCATTCGCCCACTGTACTTTTTTTTGTAGTTTCTTATGTTTTTCTTTGGTTTAATACCCAATTAAACAAAGTGTTTTTCTCCAAAAAAAATTTTGTCAGTGTAGAAAAAAGTAAAATTAACTGAAATTGATAATTAAGTGGAATTTGATAATTGAAAATGAAGATGAGCAAATGCAGATATATAGAGAAAGGCTGTCTCTTATTTGGCAAGAGAATCTGATTACTGACAATCTGTGAACGAGAAACTCAAAGAAAGTCGGAATATTACTTTCTGCCGATGTTCTGAATCATAGACCCCAAAAACCAGGTTTTAGAGGATAGATTTGTTACCAAATGTCGAAGGTCGAAACGTTGGGAACAACTTTGTTAAATAAAGTTTACCGGTATAACAAACCAAATAGAAGTTAGTGGTTGTCAAAATCGAAAAATAAAAAAAAAATCCATTATTACTCAAAATAAAAAGAAAAAAATTGTATAAAACCGTATTTGTAACTCAGAGAACTAATGATGCAGTTCGATTCCTTGTACCCGAATTAGGGTAAAACCGTCCTCTCCGGCCTTGTCTACGAAAACTTATGCCAAAAACTATAACAGTGTTTGAGGTTGTCCCAACAGAATTAAATATTGTTACCACCGAATTGGATGTTGTCACAACCGAATTTACAGCTTGTCAACCCTTTTTTTATGCTTTTGGCCAACAATCGGGGGAATCCTCCTATAAAGGCAGTGCCTAGTATTAGACTTAGGAGTATAGATGGAGTGGAAGGATATAGGGAATAAGGGAATTGTGTTTATTGATATTTGTCTTAAAGTTGTTGATATCATAAGTTATAGGGACTACACTCGTCGGAGGCTTGTTCCACATACGGACGGTTTTGCTGAGGAATTCTCTCTCTCTCTCTCCCTGTAGTGCGCAGTTCGATCCTATTGCCAAGTGACAGCAAGTAGATGTAAATCCCTGGACAATCTTGCTGGACTTTGGAAATGTGTTTCACAATTGGGTTAGAATGAAGTGATTTTAGCGTGCCTGGCGCAAATTGAGGTCCGTTGGAGCATTGGTAGATTTTTATTGAGAGTTTTCCCGAGTTCAATATGACAGGGTCACATTAATGGCTTTCAATTTGATAGACGACAATATTTTTCTGTCTCATGTGCAAAGCAATTGGGTAATCACTAGGATCATGTTAGCTTTTATCGTCGATTTTAGTCAAGATATCTATGATATCAGTATTCTACTGAAGCCCATATTCTGTCTGAAGACAATCTATTTAGGGAAATTTGAACACTACATAAAATGATATAAATATGATATAAACAATAATCTTCCTAATTTGTTAACTTTGTCAATTTAATTATATTAAATTTTATTTAACAAATGTCTTAATAAGGATTTCTGTTCATCATTTCAGGTAATTGCTGGTTTATACAAAATGTATCACTGTAAGTATAATATATGAAATCCCTCGTATTTAAAAAGTCCCCGCTACAAATAAAGTAATCACAACGCAATGTCACCCAGAAACAACTTTGAACAATGGTGAAATATATTAACTGTGGCTCCTGAAATTTATTTAAAACCCCCAAGTTTATTTAAGACTCCAAGTCTGATTATGCCGCTGTCGATATTATAGTTTCCAAAAGGGATTATTTTTCATCTATAGGGTCACTGGTGCGTATGACACATAAATACTTGTAACACTTATCATACTAATAACTCATACGCACCCATAAACTTCCCATTGTTTAGCAAACTTTAAAAATACTGTAGAACAAAACTGCATTTAAAAGCAATGAAATATTTTTGAACAAATTTTCAATTTCATTCGAAATTTAAAACATCGAAATGTAAAAAAACAATTTTTAAAAAAAAAATTATTCAATTTCATTCCTGAGGTCAAAATCTAGAACAATTAAAAAAAAGAAACAAAAAATCTTTCAGAATCATCTCCTGGTTAGTTTCAGTTTTTTTTTAAGTCACAACTCGATTCGAAAATATTCTCAAGTTTAAAACCTCTTTATTCACTTTATACATGGAGTAAATTAATTATGTGACAATTATAATGTGTAGTTCAATTTGAATTACCTCTACATACATATGTAAATTCTAAAAAAGTTTGAATTCCATTGGCAATTGTTCTTATTTTCAAAGCATTTCCTTCATATCTGGCAGTTTTGGTTTTCAAATATCTTATACAGTACAGGTTTATGAATTGGAAAGTACTACGAGGCAACTCCAATCGAAGCCCCAAACCTCTAAATATAAAACAAAAACTATATACTAATATAGACAATCAAAATTGCTCTTCACTCAAATGCCAACAAACAAAACGAGTGAAACCCTAGTCATTCCTTACTCTCTCTTTCCTAATCTCTTCATTGAATACTCGTATTTCAATACACGAGCAGCTTTTTGATAGTGCTATTGTATATAACTATACTAATTCCAAACATGTTGAAGTATAATTACATAAAGTATGCAAAAAGTATGAAATAATCAGGATATAACGCGAGAGTTAATGTGTTTGAGTGAATTTCTTTTTGGTGCTCTTTTAACAGGGTTGCCAAATTGCGCACATCTTCTGGTCGTCTAATTCTTCATCGTCTTTGTATAAAATACTTTAAAAACAGAATTGCCAACAGTCAAACAAATTAAAAATAATTAAAAGCATTCCCATAAAATAAATAAAAATTTTCCCACTACATCCCATGAAGGGATAGGGGAGAGCTTCTCACAATCAGTGAGCTGTGCGTATTATAGATTTACACTCACTGCTTGGGACCTACAGGTTTTCACCCGTTCCGAACGATATTTTGAGAAGCTTTTTCATAGCAAAGTACTCAATAGTGTCGCCATTACTAAGCGAGGTGGCAGTCGTCGAAAGAAATGTAAGGTGGTCAGAACAGGGATCGAACCCACGTTCTCATGTACAAGAGTCGCGCACACTGACCATTGCACTTCCGACGGCCTCAAATTTTGTAATATTTTTTGGAATATCATCCGACTTTCTGAAAATCTTCAAATAGTTCTACTCCTTACCCACAATCAGGTTTTTACAGAATCCAAAAATGTCTACCACAGCATTTCCAATTGACATTTAAAAAATATCAATTTAATTTTGAAAAATATCAATTGAAATTTGAAAATTATATTTGATATTTTAAATGCATCAATTGGAATTTCAAATTTATTATTCAAATTTGAAACGCATCTAGTCAAATTTAAAGAATATTAATTGAAATTTAAAAGACATCAATTGAAATTTAAAAGATTTGAATTGAAATTTAAAATTCGTCAGTTGAAATGAAATTTCAATTGATGTCTCAATTTATGTGTGTCAGTTTATGTGTTTCAAACTTCATTAAAAAAATAAATGATTTCCTGTCGTTACATCCCATGAAGGGACCCAAGGAGCTGTTCGCGTTCTAGTTTACAGTCACTGTTTGTGACCTACAGTTTTACACCGGTTCCGAACGATATTTTGAGAAACTTTTTCATGGTTAAATACTCGATAGTGTCGCCGTCACTAAACGAGGTGGCCGCCGTCGAAAGAAATTTAAGGTGGTCAGAGCAGCTATCGAACCCACGTTCTCATGCACAAGAGCCGCGCACACCACCATTGCACCACCGACGGCATCAAATTGCAATTGATGTGTTTTAAATTTCAACTGATATCTTTCAAATATCAATGGATGTCTTCTAAATTTCAATTTATGTTTTATAAAACTAAATTGATGCATTTTAAATTTCAACTGATGTGTTTTCAATTTCAATTGATGTACTTTAAATTTCATATAGAAACTTTAAATTTCAATTGGGCTGAGTGGCTAAACGCCTTAAGGTGGGTAGTTAACTATCGGATTACTTAATCTTAATTCTAAGTTAATTAGGGGTTAACTTTGCATTTTGTTTTTCAGTGGTCAGTTAATTTAAGTCGCCATATTTATAACGATTATGGCAACGCTTTTATTGTTATTGGAAAAATCATGTGTTTTGGTATAAATACCAAAACAACAAAGAGGAACAAACAAATTGGAATTATGTAAAATAAGAAATAAATGCATTAAAACTAAGTAATTTTAACAAAAATGTGTAAAACACTGTAAAGGCGCTACAATCTAATGATCTAGACTCAACGTATGTGTGCACATACGCAAAACAGAAACATGTATTTTATACAATCTCACATTTCTCATTTTGAGAGTCTGTAATGTAATTGTCAAAATCATATGGTTCTGACTACAAGTTAACCAATCAACATTGGGTGATTAAATCATAGTTAACCAATGGCCGAAAACGCAATTCGACGTTTAACCGCAATTTAAACAAGAGACGAAGATCACCAATGACTGAACTGTGTTTGACCAGTTGCTGTAGGACGGCTGGGAAATCTGTTCCGAAATTCATGTTGCGTCTAAATCATTGAAGAATTATGCCGTACAAAATCTATCACGAGCGATCTGTCAATAGCGATCCAAGGATTGTCGACGCGTATTCTGTATCTCCATATTTACTACACAAATATCATATCAAAACTGACACCAATGTTTAATCGTATTTGTCGTGACAGTAAATTATAATAACTTTTAAGGTAACTGCAATTTCGATTAAAGCAATATAAACGATTTTTGTGATAAATATTTCTTAATTGCTGCAAACGCATCAACTTTTGCAATCAACGCTAAGTATATGTAGAAGATAAAATATGTTTGCGACAAAATTCATTTGTTTGTGGCAAACGAACTTTAAATGTTTTTGTCTTTACGTGCGACAATGTTCTCGATCCTTTCGCCAATTGAATCCAACCAAAAGTATGAGTAACTTGTTGAAGTAGATTTTAAGGCTGTTTTTTTATTCCATTAAGCTAACGCCACTTACGGCTTTCCAAATAAACCGATCCACACTTAATACTACGTAATGTGGCAACATTTGCTGTAATGGGTGAAAAAAACGCGATACGGCAACATGTTTGTACCAAGTGTTTTTCAATAGGAGCGCTACAAATATAAAACAAAACCGGTTTTAGATACCAATGAAATTCTATATTCCTGTGAAAGTACGTTCGATGCCATTATGTATGGAACTCGATTTCTATTGCATGGCCACCACCGGCACGCTTGCAGAAGTCCAGACGCTGAACCCAATTTTCGACGGTTTTCAAGCATAAATCGGTCGATACTGCTGCAATTTCACGTTCGATATTCGTACGAAGTTCATCAATCGTCGCTGGCTTATTGGCACAGACCATAGACTTGACGTAGCCCTACAGGAAATAATCTAACGGCGTCAAATCGCACGACCGAGGCGGCCAATCGACTGGGTCATTTCGTGAGATAACACGTTCACCAAACTTGGTTTCCAATAAATTAATTGTGGCATTCACTGTGTGGCTTGTGGCGCCGTCCTGTTGGAACCACATGTCCTCCAAGTCCATATTATCCAATTGATATAATCCCTGTCGATTTACTTTTGTAGCGTCTCTGTTGAAAAACCCTTTAGTTGCAAGAAGCAACAACAGACATTTTTTTGCAAGAAGCAACAACAGACATTTTCGTTTATTTGTTTCAGTTGTCAAACTCAACACAAATATATACCAACAGTACAAAAAAGTATGAAAACAAAATGCATATGATTTTAACAAGTGAAACGAAAAATGACATGGAAAAAATGTAATCACTTGTTTAAACGACTATACCTGATAGATAATTATACCATGATCAATACGTATAACATTTACCGCTCGTTGTTGTGAACAATTAAATTCCAATTTTGTTTTCAATCGGAAAAAAATGCTATCCTTCAAATTTAGAGATATAAAAGTACACGTAGTCTTCCATTAAATAAAATAATTTAAATGAACTGACCATGTGTGAGCCATTTTGGAAAATTCTGCTTTTGGGTCTCTCCTTGATAACATTTTCATTCGTAAAAAATGATAACAAAATTTATCTAAGATAACTTTTTGTGGTTATTTCTTGAAATTGAACATGTGGCAACATTGTCATTGCTCAAGTTGGAATTTAAGTGGGAAATTGGAATGCCACTTAATATCGCTTAGCTGTTCCATACAAATTAAGCTATAATTAACTTTAGCGGGGGGAAAAAAACACGCTTTTTGTTATTCTATCTACGTCATTACCTATTCAGGACATCTGTAACATTTGCCAGGATTATAAGAACTTGAAACGTTTCGCACACGTGTAATGTTCAACATTCAAGCAAAACGGTGTTAAGTTTATTATTAATGTTAGTGAAGGGAGAAGAGAGGTACATAAATAGGTGGCTCGATCACCACTTAAGGCTAAGTAACATAACCTATGTACATGACACTCAAGCATTCATCTTAGCCAATCCATCATGTGCACATTAGCATTACATAGGTAGTTGTGTTCAATAACATTTCATACATGTATGTTCATACTTATGTATTTATGTATAACTTGGCATGTACTTAACATACCTAAACAAATCTTGAAAAGAAGAACATGGAAAACAAAACGAACCGAAACTAGAGAAGAAGTAAAAAATAACGAAGCAAAACAAAAACTGAGAATACTATGGGAGAGGAGACCTTTCAAGTACTTGACCCACTTGTAGGTCGATCGCATAATATTTTAAGGCGCACGAAACAGAAAAACAAAACTGTAGTAGTGAACTTTATGAATAAAACACCTAATACGTGTTCAAAGGTAAACTAAGGTTGGCTGTGGCGTTTGGAGATTTGCAAAAACCAAACAAAAAAATACAGTTTAACTTCACATGGAGATGGCAGTAGCGTCGGCGTCACCTTCAGCCTTACGAACGATTGGGTGTATGTGGTTGAAACGGTTACTGAACCCGGTTACAATTAGACTACTGCAACGAGTAGCGCGATTTAGTCGAATGAAACAAATTCTTGCGGTTTCTACTACTTGTGCCTAATGAACGCGCATTGTCAGTTACGATTTGTAAACAAATCTGTGTAAAGATTTCGCGGAAACCCAAATGGATGCACGAAACAAGCAAATGACAATTTGAAATCTCACACAAATCTCGATAAATCTTGCTTAAGTACCCGCCCACTTAGCAATAGGTAAAGGTTGATTAGGGATTGACGTATGAAAATCATTTCACAAATGTTACTAATGGCCAGTTTTTAAGTGGGTAGTTAACTATCGGATTACTTAATCTAAATTCTAAGGTAATTAGAGGTTAACTTTGCATTTTGTTTTTCAGTGGTGAGTTAATGTAAGTCAATTAATATGGCAACCCTTGTATTCTTATTGGAAAAAACGTGTGTTTTGGGATAAATACCAAAACAACAAAGGGGAACAAACAAAATGGAATTATGTAAAATAAGAAAAGATGCATAAAATCGAAGTCATTTTAACAAAAATGTGTAAAAAACTATATAGGAGCAACAATTTAACGATCTAGACTCAACGTATGTGTACAAATAATCAAATCTGAAACATGTATTTTATACAGTTTTCATTTCTCACTTTGACAGACAGCAATTTGATTGTCAAAATAATATGGTTCTGACTATAAGTTAACCTACCAATATTGGGTGGTTAAATCATAGTGAAACAATGACTAAAAAACACAATTCGATGTTTAACCAGAATTTACATATTAAGACACGAAGATCACCACTGACTGAAAAACTGGCCATAAGAGTTACATTGTATTGTTTCAAGTCTATTCTAGACACAATGTAAGTCGTTGCCAACACCAACGACGCCGCCGCCGCCGCCACCACCACAAACATTGACGCCGTCTACTGAATTGTGGCCAGCAAATCACGCTGTCCGCTGCCTGATTTAGTTGTAAAACACAATTTAAGTTCAATTCTAGTTGTACTTGTACTCAATTCTTTGGCTTACAATTTTAAATTGAGGATATTTATTTCAGTTTCACTTCTTTCAAAATATCTTGTGTATTTTATTTCAATATTTGATTTGTCTTTGGAAACTTTTTGAACACAAAGTATTTTTTAGTTTTTGATTAATGATCATTTAAGTCTAAGTATTTAGTTTTGTTTATTTGTTTTGTGATTTTCTGATTTTATTGCAAAATGTGACTTAAGGAAAAATACCAAACCCAAAAAAAAAAATAACAAACATGACAGCTTAAACTTACCGACAAGCTTCTTTATTTTGACAGTTTATGGTGGGGTTTAACCATAAAAATTGAAATCGAACAAGAAATTTACTAAAAAGACATAAATTCGACATGAATCTGGTGTTGTGGACGCTGCAAGACATTTGTGACAGAGCACACAGTGGTTTGTGCAAGCGTGGTAGGTTGATACAATTATAATCACGCGTAGGAGCCGGCCCGCAAACCGGAAGCAGCCAATTTTACCTTTTGCGGCCGGTTCGCGAGACGAAGTTTGAGAAGCGACAAAATTTTGGGTTTTTGGAAATTTTCAGTGTGATGCTGAACATCGTGAGCTCGATTCCTGCTCCAACCATCTTATACGGCATTTACACCGACAAAATTAGCGCATTTCGATGGTTAACTCCGTTAACCCGCGATAACCCACAAGATTACTCATACAATTTTAAACTGTAGAAACTGAAGTTTAATATGTAATCTCATTTTAAACTGGTGTACAATTTGATGCAACACTGTTATTTACTAAAAAAAATGCAACCATAATAAAAACATACACAAAAAATCAACTGTTTGACTGATGGACAAATTTTCCGATGCGTCGCCGCCAACAAAACTTTTATGAAGCCCACGCCGCCGTCAATATAAATGGCTCTTATTGGTTTAAACTGTGAGTATATTTTATCGACTGGCTCGATTTGACTCACTGTTCCAATTTTAAAGGTTCAGTTATTTCAAAAACATCCCAAATTTGTACAAAACTGGAAAAAATAAGCCGCCAACATAATTTTTCATTTGTGCCGCCGCCATCTTCGATAATTTTGTCTCGGCGAGCAGTTTCTGTAAGCACGGAGTTGCCAACTGAAATGTGAAATTAATCTCAAATTAGGTGGTGTAAACGGCAAAGATTAGAGAACAAGGTTATCGCTAAACATGCCCCGATAATCGGCGATGTAAATATGTTACGAGTATAACACTTCTTTCGACGACGGTTACCTCGCTTAGAGATGACGACAAAAATGTATGCCCCTATTACGGTTCTCAACTTTTGTGAGAGTTTGGTCGTAATCGATGAATTGGCATTGCCGTTCTCAACTCAACGGCCGACTCAACTCAACTAAACAACAGCTGATTTTTTGGTTGTGTTCACTTAGTTTTGTCGTATTGCCTCTGACAACTCTGTGCCAGTTTGGTCAACAAATGCGTTAAATTTACACCACTGCTTGAGAGCAGTTGAGTTTATAGTTGTGCGTGTTTTTAAGTTGATAAGAATGGAGAGATCGTAAGAAGGTATTATTTTGGCTTCAAATTATTATTTTCATTTAACATTTGAACATTTTAATTTAACCACAATATTTTATATATTTAGAAGTATCAAAATCACAGAGAATGCTTAGTTTGAGAAACTTGTCCAGCTAATGGAAAGTAATCCAGCCGTTGCCCTTGGAAAACCACAATTTAGCACCACACAGTACAAAGTGCGAGAACTATGGGAAGGATTTGCTGTGGAGGTAAATAGTTTAGAACCACCGTCCAGAACATGAATGAATGGCAACGTGTATGTGCAAATACATACCTTGCACTTGGCAGCTCAAGAAGGTTGGATGGATCACGAATATTTGTTCTTAAATGCAACACATCTATATTCGCGTTTTCGACTCCATCTTCATAAAAGAAATCTATGCTATTTATAACCATTTCGATTTTGCAAGCACAACACAATTGTTAACTTCTTTTATTTTCACATAAATCAGCTGGTTTACCTGTCAAAATTGATATTTCGAGCTGGTAACACCATAATAATTTCAACCAAAAACAGTTGTGAACCACAATACAAAAGATAAGTTTGGTCGTGTTGAAGTTCAGTCGTCTCTAAGTCGACCAAACTAAGTTGAGCGGTGAACTCTAATACGGGCATTAGTTTTAAATTTAGTAAATTTAGTTTGTTCGAAAAATTTAGTTTTAGCAATTTAAAAAAAAAGTGATGCCGTATGAAATGCAAAAAAATTCAACTATTTTAGCTCGAAAGCTGTTCGTGCGCGCTCTAATACGAACTCTGCTATAAACATCCTAGCAGACCTGCTTCAAAAATGGAAGTGTGCACATTTATGATCATCCATTGGGTCTTCCTATGAGAATACCTGTAAAACAGAGCTATTGTAAATGCTTAGATAAAACATCTTCCACAAGTCAGTTTGTTAATGTATGCGCACTGAAAAACTGCCTCTGTAACATTATGCAGGAACCATGTATGTGTTTGGAACACTGTTTTCAGGAATTGAAGATCTGCTTCTTGTTTGTTTCTTTGTTGTATGTCACGTTTTTCTTTCAGCAACTTTCAATAAACAAAGCAAGTTTGGGTCACAAGCACATACACCCTGAAAAAAACGGCCCCAGCAAAATACTGCAGGAACCAAACTTATGTTTGCCAGCATTGTTTTCATGAATTTAAGATCCGCTGTTTTTATTTTCAGCAGTTTTCGTGTCACAAAAACATATATTGTAACATATGAATCATTGTATCTCCAACATGTAATATTGAATAGCAAACAGAATGTGTTTGGAAACAAGTGTACTATATTTGCGACAAGCTACAAACACGTCATATTTGCATCCATACAACAAAAAAATAAAGATTTTTCAGCCTGTATGTCAGTATAAGAAAACGTAAGGTTAGGCATGGTAGAAGTGACTGTAACTATTGTCACACTTAGTTCAATGGGGATCGTTATGGTATAACGGGACGTCATATTCCGTCCTCATGGTTGAATCTGTATATTGATCTGGTATGGATAGGTGGCTTTCAAGCCATTTGATAATACATCCTGAAGAATAGATGTACATTAGTATCTGGCGAACCAACACGTGTTGTCCAAAAAAGTCCTAAGATCATTCACCCTAGCTCCCCAGGTTTTCTATTAGCTTCCATATGAAGTACTATTCTAGAGATTGTATCCTTTAGTAGAATAACACATATTCGACCCTGTCTTCCTCCTCTTCATCCCCGCAGCTTGTGCAGTCATCATGTAATGAGATTCCCCGTTCACACACGAGTCTGTCTTTTTAAAAAATCCATTGTTCACAGCTACTAGCGTAGATATATCCTACGTGGGAGTGGATACCAAGCACACGATTTAGGCCAGAACTGCCTGGTGATCCCTCAGTTTCTGTTTTAAGACCCTATATCATTCTCCTATGGGAGAGCTTCGGTGCCAAGAATGAGATTGCGTATCTACATGCTGCATATCCACATGCTCACACAGGCCTCTGCAACAAATTCTCTCAATGACATTCGGCAGAAACCATGTGTATGCTTGAAACACACTCCAAATATTCATATATTTGCAAGTCCTAAATTCACTTAGATGTAAATGCAAACATTAGCATGTTCACTTGCAAAGATGCATACTTTTACGTGGAGCCATATGCATGTTTCATCGCAAGCATCCATACACTTTAGACGAAGCATTCGTGTTCTTCCTCCCAAACGAACGACTGACGACTGAATGCATGAAACTAAAACTCAACAGATCTGTCAACATGAGAACTCTCAATCCATTTACACACGCATTTAAGCATATTTGTGAATCACTGACTTGAACAATAATGCAAAAATACAGTTAATAGCATTAACTTAGACTGAGAACAGTCTCTATCTGATTCTCTTTTACTATTCTGCTCCCGAAAGAGCATAGCGACAAACAATTAAGTAAACGATCCACCAAACACAGCCGTGTTTGTATCACAAACTGAGCTGTATTTGGATCACAAACACATACATTATTACATATTAATCATTGTGTCTCAAACCTGTAATATTGAATAGCAAATACAATGTGTTTTTGGACACAATTATAGAATATTTGTGACAAGCTCCAAACACAGGTTATATTTTCATTCAAACGAGAAAAAAATATAGATTTTTCAGTGCGCAGTGAAAAAGGTAAGGTAGTCCCTAATCTCACCAGCTCATGCGCTCTATGGTTCCTTGGGGTATGTCAACCAGATTGATCATCTCATTTAGAGATGCGGGGCAGTGATGGGCAACTTTCGACGTCAGGAATACAAATTGCAGAGATTTTATATCGGAGAAGCGTGACTATCGAAGTAGATGTTAACGCCCCAGGCCTCAGGGGAAAATCACAAATATGGTTTCCCATTACATACCATGAAGGGATTAGAGAGAGCTTCTCACAATTAGTGAGCTGTACGCTTTCTAGTTGCACACTCGCTAATTGGGACCTTCAGTTTTACACCGGTTCCGAACGGTATTTTGAGAAGCTTTTTCATGGCTAAGTACTCGATAGTGTCGCCAGCACTAAGAGCCACGCACACTATCAATTGCACCACCGACGGGCAACTTCTTCGATTTCTATGACTAAAGTGCACTACAATGGTGCATTGAAATGTAGTCAGGAGTCAGAAGAGTATGGAACGCTTGCTAAACAAGTAACTGGTACATAAATAAATAAAAATAAATATTCGACCAGCCAGTTATGGGGTTTCTAGTTCCATACTGAGTGATGGGGACCAAACCGTTTACGAATGGGTTTTATGAAAACCTTTCTCATATCCGATTACTCGATAGTGCCGCCATTCCTAAACAAGCTGACTGTAATTTTTTTGAAATTACGTGTTTTAACAAACCGGGTTCTTGAAAAATAGATGTTTCGTACCCAACAAAAACCGGTTTTTGAATACTCGATTTCTTGAGCAAATCGAACCCCATGAAATATCGATAGCTCGAACAAATCGGAAACTGGTTTTAAAAATGTCTGATATTTTCGACGATCTAGAGCGGTGTGACAGGGCTTTTAGCTTAGGAAGCCGACTAAATCGGTAGTGCATTTTACTGTTAATAAGGACTCTCCAATCCTTCTCTCTCCAATCCTGTAATGGGAAACCAATTTTTTTGTTTTTACTGTTAAACAATCGATTAATATATTTTCCAATTTACGCGTGACAAAGGCAATTAATTCTCAATTTTTAGAACCATCCAAACCACTGTTTATGATTATTAACAAGCATTTTGTATCTTAACTAATTTATAATCATTTTATTGTATTCGTGGTATCTGAGCTAATCTGGCATGTCTTCGAGATCAACTGGAGCAAAATTTGTTTGAACGATGTCAAAGACTATGGGACAGGCGGATGGACTGAAAGACGCATGCGCGCCAAAACTGTTCAGAATAGCAAAAAATCAACAACAACAAAAACACACACAAATTGTATAATAAACAAGGGATTAAAATTCTTCAGCTTTGATGTTTCCTCTGTGCCATGCGAGCGATTTACATAAATATCAATTAATTGTTAATTTTTTTCCTCTGGTGATGTCTTGGCACATATGGACCATAAACATTCCCACATAAACCTGTCTCCAACATGTGGAGATGGGATTTGTAGAGTGTTTCGAATTAATTTTATGACTTAATGATAACATTTAATCAAAATCTATAAATCATCAATTTCTTAATAAATGACATTAGGATTAAATTCAATCAATAGCCCTCGCGTTTGTACAAATGTATTGGATCAAAATGGTATCCGGAAATTCAAGGAATTTTGCTCACGCCATTCGACCAAATCAGGTCCAACAGAAAAGAGTATAAAAATCAAAGGTGTGTGACCACCAAGCCTCTTATTACCATCAACACCAGCCGAGTTTCAATAGCGGGCGGTTTGTTAACATATTTTAGGCCAATTTGATGTTATGGTTTGGTCTTCAACGTCTTTCAGTCATTTATAAAAAATTAGCTTGAAAATTAATTTACTTAATTAACTTCATTGTGGCCATAACTCGATGAATGGTTAGATGGATGGTGGGTTATATTGTCCATAGACAGCTATGGTTATGTACACTGACGAGTTATGTTATGGGTCGTTATTTTTGGTTAGCACATTATCATCGTCATCGTCATCATCATTGCCAAAGCCACAGCCACAACCACAACCCCGAACACAACCACGACCACAATTAACATCAAAGGATCTCATAATTTTTAATGTGATTTTTGTGAAAATCGAAAAACACAACAACTCAAGTTAACACTAATAAATTATACACCTCGCGAGAGAGGTGTGTCTGTCGTTTCGATATCAAAATTCAATACATTTTAATAGAATGATAAATATAATTAAATATGTTAATAAAATGTTGATACTCGTATCTCCATGTAATGACGTTTCATATTTTTAGCTGGCGACACCAAGGTTGATTGTAACATTGAACAAAAGTTATGTCAATTAATCTACAAAAATATGAATAAGTTTACACATGATAGGATGGGAGGAGTAACGTACGAGTTTCTGTTTAAATTTAACATAAATATCGTAGAAATAACCTTGTAATCTGGGTAAACGTTAGTCAATATCTATGTAACAAGAATGGGTGGAAGAGTACGAGTATGTTGATTGTTTGCCCAGAGTCAATAATTATTCGAAATATATCGCAGAAGTATGTGATTTGGAAAGTCAACAAATTGCTATGAGACCTCATAGGTGAATGACCTTAACAAAATGATCAGCCGAGCAATTCGATTTTCTCTTGTCGCTTCATAAAATTGTTTATTCAAATTGAAGTTATAATTTTGATTATTCAAAGAGCTCTATTTATTAATAGAGATATAGTTTCCGTAAAGAAATTTTAAAAAATGCATCTCCATGATTTCTGTGCCACCGTATACCTATTTCAGATCTAGCCACAGATCTTCATGAGCTATTGTTTAGAATGATGCTATTGATAGCTGACCCATATTTATTTATTATTAATTCATTCATTGTAATTATAGTACCTAAGTATGTCTGATATTGAGGAACACAGTTCCCTTTCCTAACATATTACTTATATTTCTGGGATTTTTACAATACACGCTGAAAAAAGACGGACCGTGTAACATATTTTGCAGGACCCATGTATATATTTGGAACACATTTCAAACATTTATATGTTTGCAAGTCCCAAACTTAGGTGTATTTAAACTCAAACATTATCATGTATACTGACAAATATGTATGCTTTTACGTGGAAACATATGCGGGCTTCTTCCCAAACATCCATATACTCACGTGGAAGCATTCGCGTGTTTCTCCCAAACCTCCATATACTGACGTGGAAACATATGCGTGTCTTCTCCCAAATATAATAATATTTAGAAACGAACTATTCTTTCTTTCTTTATTTATTATAATTAATTTTATCAATATATATTCACATTTACAAATAATTAATACAAAAAATTAAAATATTTAAAATTACCCTTTTTACATTTACTTGCATTGAATGGCATTATTTTTTTTTATGAAATGAGAATCTGATGGTCTTTTGCTTCTCCTTTCTTTGTTGTCTCTCACGTTTTTGTTTTTAGAAGGTTTCAACTATGCGTTGGTTATCACTATGCGTTGGTTACACAAACAATATATGTACTTTCATACAAAGCTAGTTCATGCAAGACAAGCCTGTATTAATTGCTTGTGTTTTTTTTTTTATTATATTTCGCAAATGGTCCGCCATTCCGATTTTTTTAGTAGAGGCTCGGGCAGAAAAAGGGATTAACGTTGTTGCCTATTCCAGATTCTTTCCTCAAAATCGTTTCTCACTTTGGTAGCACACATACACAAAAATCAAAGCAATATCACAAACCATTTAACCGTCCGAACGTTTGTTTATTCTTTTTTCACTGATATCCTCTGTTCGATGAACCATTGATGACTGAATACATGAAACTAAAACGCAATACATCAGCCAAAATAAGAAACACTGACTTCATCTGCAATTTACATTCACATTCCGGAGAATAATGGAAAAATTTAGATACACACTTACAAGATATACACACTCGTTGCCCCTCTTTTATTCTCTTTCTCTCGAGAGAGCTGTATTTATATCACAAACACATATGTTATAACATATTAATCATTGTGTCTGAAACATGTAATATTGAATAGCAAACACAATGTGTTTGGACACAAGTATATTATATGTGCGACATCCTGTTATATTTGCATCCAAACAACAAAAAGCGACAGATTTTTCAACATGAAGTTGGGTTTTAAACAGTCTGAACGCAGGGGACAGATCATTTTTAAATTGTTTTTTTCAGTTGGCAATGCCCTTCTCCGGTTTTGAAGATTCCCGCAGGTCGGGGGATTCGGTTCTTATAACTAACTGTTTTCAAAATAAAAATTAGAAACTATTTACAAAATACAGCACCTCATGTGAGGTTTTGTCCCAATTGAGAGGTAATCGTTTTGTTTAGTGGCTTATCCGATAGTATTCAGCAAAGTCTCCGATCTTGTCGAGACAAGTTAAAAAATCACATGAGGTGTCAGGTGTAACCCGGTTGGAACGAAGTTCCTTTCGCTATATATGGAGTACTAGTTAGTTCCAACACGCCTAAGGCGCCCGTTGAAAAATGCGATAATTTAAATGGATCTTTAAGAAAAGTTACTTTGTGTAAAATGATTAACTTTGTTTAAGAAAATGTTTTTTAAAGAAAGACTTTTTTTAAAGAGTTTATTTTTTGGTCCTTTTAAGAATAAGAATATGTATTACATTTTCCTCAATAATTGTACCGGTTCTATATTAATTTCTATGGAAAAGTACTTTATAACAAAAGGTACATTTTCATAGAATGTATTATTAAAAAATAATGTGATATTGATTATTAAAGAAAATAACATCTTAAAGATCAAATAATAAAACTAAACTGGAAGAATATGTAGGATATTTTCTCTAAAAGGTCCTTTTTTAAAGACAGGTACTTCTTTTATTAAAAGGTAATGTTTTTTTTAAGAAAAGATACTATTTTTAAGAACAAGTACTTTCTGTAAGAAAAATCCCCAAGAGTGTGATTTTTTTTACAAAGAAATACGTTTTTAGGAACAGGTACTCTTTTTGGGAAAAGGTTACTTTTTTAAGAAAATGTACTTATTTTCAGAAATGCTACTTATCTCAAGAAAAGAAACGAAAAGGTATTATTTTATTATTAAGAAAAGGTACTTCTAAGAAAATGAAATATTGTAAGAAAAGATTTTTGTTTTTAAAAAAAAATTGGATTCTTTCATAGAAAAAGTACTTTTCAATAATTATTGATCTTGAACCAAACAATTATTAAAAAACATAACAACTGAAAGATCAAATAATATAAACATAAACGGATATAATTTGAAGACGGTACACTCTAACGCCAATCTTATGGCAATCGTTGTTTCTTTTTTGAAACAACAACATCTATGCAATGGCTTTCGATGAAAGCCTGCATAGTAGGGGAGAGTGAAGAAACAAATTTTTGATACTGCGTTTGGGGTAGAGCGGAAAAGTTGCCTCTATAAGTAAGTAACTTCTGTTCTGTTCTGTTGTGGGAAGGGACGTGAAATTTCAAAAATGTTGTAAAATCGCCAAATTTTTTTTTTAATTTTGTTTTTCAAATGTTGCAGCACTTTATGGTAGTGTGCAAAAGTTGCACTTATGTATGGTTAATTACTGTGCAAAATTTGACACCCCACGGACAATATGTTCTGTTCTGGCAAGAAGCCTGAAATTACCCAAAAATCGACAATACGGCAAGTCCACAAGACTGAATGAGTGATGCTATTGAGAAATTCATCAAGCTAAATGCAAACAAAATCTCAAATGCATTGAGAATTCTTAAGTATGTAAATGCTCGAAGCATATCGCAAACACCCAACGCAAGAAAACATTCGCAAAACTTCTTTACATGCCGAAAGAACCATCGGCTTCCATTCGACATGACTTTTGTTGTTTCCTGAAAAACACCAAAATTTCTAAATACAATGAAAGTTACGTTAAAATTCAATTGGTTAAGTTTATTATTTAATCGAGGGACGTATTATGAATGAAGAGGAAAGTACCCGTGGTATGAATGAAGGCATAACATTGTCGAAGTTTTTCACTATTATTTGTTTCAACGTACAATACACTTTTCCAACGTTTCTGCCATTTCATTAACCCCTCCGAAAAATACCATTTGTGAAACTTTTCAAAATACGCTTCTGTCTCGACGATAACCTTCTCGTTGGAGCTATATCTTTTTCCCCCGAGCCACGTTTTCATGTTGGAGAACAGAAAGAAGTAGATGGGAGCCTAGAACGTTGGGTGCGGCAACAATTTGCAATTACACTTCATTCAATTTGGCCGCAACAATTCTGGTTGAATGTGGAGTCCATCGTAAGCAATCGCGGCACCCATCGGGGCGAAACATTTTTCATGCCTAAATTACCATGTAAAATATTAATTGCCGTTCCGTACGACACGCATACGGTCTTGCTACTTCGGGCACTTTCGTTTGGCAATCAGTGAGAATCGTGTCATATACTCTTTGAACGGTTTCCTCGGTAACCACGTCGCCAGCCCAACCTGGGCCACGTTTAAATTCGTTGCACCAATTTCTTATGTTTGTCAGAGATTGTGAAGGGTCCCCATAGACAGCATCCAACTTCGCTTTTATTACTTCGCATGATTTCCCATCCAAAAATAAAAAGCGAATTTCGGATCGATAGTGTTCTTTTTCAATTTTATCGAGAAACATGAAAAACGTGTGATACAACTGGCTGCCAAATAAGAACTAACCTATGAATCAGTCTGAAATGTAGTATGGGGTCGTGTGACAGATTGCTGTATACGACAGTAATGACAACTTCCCTTAGCAACGCCACCTGTCTTCACACACGGGGACTTATAGGTCGACCTTCATACCTACTAGATAGTGCTCCAATTCATGTTCTTTAGCCTAAGTGTGCTAGACCGCGTGCTGTCTTGCAGCCTTTTCAACCATTATTAGTGAGCCAAGGAATACGCTGGAGAAATTTGTCCGGAACTTCCCGAATCACCCTGTATATACATATTTTCCATTTCTATAACCAGTATAATTTTTAAATTAAATTAGATTTTACCCCACTCCCAGATCTATAAATTTTTATAAAATAATACCTAATGAAATTTCACGGGAGTCGTTAGAAAGCCACCAGGCTAGAGATGGGTGCGAGTCACTTGATTGGTTTGAATTACGCGTGAATGTGAGTACCACCAAATTTTGCACACGTGATTTTGTGCGTGAGCGTGTGTGACTCCAATCTTTCTGTAAGCGAATTCGTTTGGCCGCAAATGTCGCGTGAGTCACGCATATTTCGGAGGGTGTGATTTTATTTAATTTCGATTTTCATACTACTTTGTTGAACAGAGCATTTTTGGAAGACTTTTAGTATCATTTCCCTCCTATAAAACTTCACTAATCATCTTCTGTATTCCAAGGAGTTCAGCTACAAGGGAAGGAGTGTTTTCAACGTCTGGAAGAATACTAGTGGAAATACGAAGCAGACTCTTCGAGATGAAAGTGATAAAATATTGTCCTGTTCAAAAGGGCTAAATTTACTAAAAAATACACTCAATTTATCTTAGGGATTTGGTTCATATAAAAACCAGTTTTATTTCCGTGACTAATTTTTACGTGATTGTAGTGAATCACGCGCGGTTCACGCGTGTATGAGAATATGATACATTTTTGGTCACGTGAGCGTGCGTACCCAACAAAGCTTCGTGCGTGAGTGACCGTCTTCCTTTCGTGAGCGTGCGTAATCGTGAGCAAAAACTTACTCACGTGCCCATCTCTACTCCAGACTGGTGGTCGTAGTAATGAACACGTCCCGTCTATCACGCACTGAACAAATATTCTTTATCTTCTTTATATATATAATTCTACTGCACGTGTGTTTGTGACTGAACTCCTCCTAAACTTCTGGACCGATTTGAATAAATTTTTTTGTATGCGTTTGGGTGGCGCCCTGGGTAGTTCAGATTTATTATTCGGTCCAATTGGACAAAGGGGCGTGGTGCCTCCCATACAAATCGCTTGAAATATTATGCAAGACAGCGTCTGCCGGGTCAGCTAGTCAATTTATAAACGCCTTCATAGCCTTTATGAATAAAGAAAACCCCCATTTCCTATTACATCCCATGAAGAGATTGAGGAGAGCTTTTCACAACCAGTGAACTGTGCGATTTCTAATTTTTCACTCACTGATTGGGACCTAAAGTTTTACACCGGTTCCGAACGGTATTTGGAGAAGCTCTTCCGTGGCGAAGTACTTGATAGTGTCGCCATCACTAAGCGAGGTGGCCGTCGTCGAAGGAAACGTAAGGAAACGCAGGGATCGAACCCACGTTGTCATGCACAAGAGCCACGCACACTAACCATTGCACCACCGTGATTAACAGTGTTGCATCAAAATGTACACAAGTTTAAAAAAAAAGGTTAGAAATTAAACTTTCGTCTTTACAGATTTATGAGCTACAGAATTGTATGAGTAATCTTCTGGGTTAGCGTAGGTTAACGGAGTTAGCCTTCGAAATGCGGTAATCTTGGTCGGTGTAAATACCGTAATACCGTGAACGAGGAGCGCTATAAAGCCATGGCGAGTATATCGTTCCCCAATTGAATGGAATGTTGACTGAAGACATCGGGACAAACAAACAATCCATTTATTGAAGGAAACATATTTATTGAAGGAAACATATTGAGGCAATTGACCATCGAGTTCGTGCGATTTAACGACTTTAGACCATTTTCTCTGGGATTGCGTGAAGTCGTCCAGACCGGAAAGTTTGGACACCTCGGAAAACATCATTCTGCAAACCATTGCCCCCATTGCTTGAATAAGTGGTCGAAAATTTCACTTTCAGAATGCACCAATGTCATCTTTCTAATAGAGACAATTTTCAGTTTGAAATCATGTAATCTAATTTCTTTATTTCAATTAAAAGTTCTGCAGGTCAAAAACCACCCTTTATTTTCAGCCTGGGGATATTAGATGGGCCACATGCCGAAATTGCACTGGTGATACAATGAGTGTGTTTTTTACCCTGCTAAAGTTAGTTATAGCTTAATTTGTACGGGGCAGCTAAGCGATATTAAGCGTCATTTCAATTCCGACGTAAGCAATGGAAATGTTGCCACATGTTCAATTTCAAGAAATGGCACATTTTTCCTGACACATTTTTCCAAGTGAAAAAATAAATTTTATCATTTCTTATGAATGAAATTGTTATCAAGAAGGATAGACTTAAAATTATAAATTTCCAAAATGTATTACAATTGATAAATTCATTTACATTGTTTTATTAAAGTTGAAGGATCGATTAAATTCCAATAAAATTGGAATTAAATTTTTCAAAACATCGCATAGTAAATGTTATACTAATTGATCATGGTAGAATAGTCTACCAGGTATAGTCGTTTAAGCAGCTGGTTTAATTTTGTGCACGTAATTTGCCATTTCAATTGTCAAACTCATATTTTTTGTTTTTGTATTCTTGTATTGTTGGTATATATTTGTGTAGAATTTGACAATTAAAACGAAGGAACCAAAACAAAATGTATACAAGAACAACACCTGCTGATATCATGTACTTGTTGGCACTGGCTACAAACGTGTTGCCGTATCGCATATTTTTCACCCATTCGTAAGCGGCAATAGCTTTATGGAATAAAAAAACCCCTAATTTCAGGTTCGGGAGACTTCAAGGAGTTGATTTGAAACTTAAAGGATTTCAAGCTTCCGATAGCCAACTTAATTCTGGATTTAGTAGCAATTTCTACAGGAACTTCTGAGCTATGAGAAGTATTTTCAGTTAGAGCAGTCTGCTCTTTCAAGGAGCTTTTAGGGAAATGGGTGTCCATAAGGAAGTTCAGCGAATCTTCACTGAGTCTTTCAGGTACCCTATCGTCGTCTTGCCTGAAGCAACTATTTGCCTTAGCCTCGACGTCTTTGATGTATTGATTTGTAGAATAGTATTCATCAGACCTGTCTAACTGAATTCATATATCGCCATAGCTCGAGATTGTAATTATCCTACTCGTCCCTGTCTCTCGAAGACTTGGATTCAATTTATTAATTTTAACTAATATTTTTTTTTGGGTGGAGCAAAACAAATCGAAATCAATAGGGGTATTCATGTAAACCTCGAACTTTCGAAATCCTCGAAAACTTGAACAGCAAATGTCGAAACAAAAATTGTTCTTAACAAAACCAAAGACTAATTTATACATAGATTTGTCAATTCGCTCATCGGTATAATGATTGAAGGGTACCGAACTTGTGGAAGTTCAGTTCTGTCGCTGAGGTTTGACAAACACAGCAGAAATTGTTACTGTGAATGTTCAAAATATATAAATATATGAACATCGGGAATGCACAAAACTAAAAATGGAGGATTTTGTTCATTGTTCGAACAAATTGTTGTACTTAGAAGGGACATAAATACTGTTACTTATATTTTGGGATATAAAACAAAAACTAATGAACGTTTTTGGACCAATTTGTTTTTATATATTTATTGATATGTATTGTATACAAATCTAAATAAAATATCCGCCCTTGGCCTTCATGAGCGCCTTAAGTCGCATTGGCCCATCATCAATAGCTGCATGCACCTCATCCATTGGAAAATTGGCTACAGCAAGAACCAGAGCTGTCTTAAGAGAATCAATTTTGGGTATCTTTTGTGGCAGACCATGTCGTCTAAAACGGTCCATAATTTGTAATCCAGAGGGTTCAGATCAGGGCTGCCAGAGGGCTATTCTTCAGAGCATATAAAAGCTGGTAAATTGTTCCGAAGCCAGGTTTGTGTTGTTTTAGCCTTATGAGCTGGTGCTGAATCTTGCTGGAAAGTCCACGGCTGGTTTTGGAGCAGGGAATTGTTAAACGGCTTCCCAACTGCTTCCAAAACGGTTTCTTGGTAAACTTTGGCCGATGTTTTGAACCCTTGTTCACAAAAATGCAAGTAAGTTACCCTATCATAAGAGACACCCCACCAAACCATGACTGTAGTAGAATGATGACCCTTTCGACCCGTGGGATGAGCTCAGATGCTTCCTTAGATGATCGTGCATAAACTGACTGGGAGCGGTCTTTTATATCTCCAGTCTTCTCGATCAATTGTATGCACCTGTAGAGGAACATGCGACTAATGCCGAGCGAGCGGAGCGTTTTGAAAATATCGTTTTTTCCTTCCACACTTAAAAAGTGCTACAACTGCGATACGGGTTTCCTTCTCTGACCACTCCATGGTGAAAGTTGACACAATTTCAAATTCCCGTAATACAGCTTTCGCACTGTCATCAATTTTGCCACTTTTTTTGATTTCATGCAGAAATCAAGAAAATTTGCTTGATTTCGCACACGTTTTGACAGACGACAAATCGGATATTTTTTCTTATTTGTCTTCGAATCAGGAAAAAAATGCTTGGTTTGCTTTATGCAACTCTGTTTTATCTCACCAAAAACGATGTACAAATAGACAGTCGAAATTTCTCTTCACTCAACTGCTAACAAACAAAACGAGTGAAACCCTAGTCCTTCTCTGGTCTCTCTCTTACTCTCTTCATTGAATATTTCTATACACGATCAGCTTGTTGATAGTGTTATTGTATACAACTATACAAATTCCAACCATGTTGAAGTAAAATTTCATAAACCAAGATATATTAATAAAGGTGAGCGCAGTTCACAGCTGATTTGCTTTGTTTACATTTTTACGGTTAACTAAGTTGTCAAAGTTGTTTATTTATTTTTGTTTGCATTGATTTGATTCAAAGAAAAAAGCGACGCGGTTTAAAGTGAAGAAGTTCATTTTCAAAATTTATATTCAAAAAGTACGAAAAAATAAAGAAAAAAATGCGAGTCTGTGTCTTTTGCAAGAAAAAGGTAATTGAAGATGGGTCGTTCCACAGACAAGCGGAGATGGAACAAATGGAGCGAAATTTGTGGAATGAATTTCTTCCACAATATGTATAAACTGTTCTTGCATTTGCCTACATATAACATTGTCAAACATACAATTGCATTATTATGGGAATATATTGAAATGATTCGATTAACAAATAAAACAATAATGCATTACTGATTTACTTCTGCCGCTGCTGGTTAAATTTCCACATTTTGTTTACTTTTTAATCAGCTGATACTGACAACTTATAAATCTAAAGCAAAAACAAAACGTCTGTTGTTCTTGCCCTACAACAGCAACAAAATCTACTGCTTCTACCTTTTCAATATATCTTGTCATAAGCTATGCAAAAAGTATGAAATAATCAAGATATGACGCGTGAGAGAAATGCCTTTGAGTGCGTTTCTAGCACTTTTTGGTTCTCATTTACCAGGGTTGCCAACTTGCGCACATCTTCGCGGTCGTCTAATTCTATATCGTTTTTGATCTCACACTTCGAACGAATAGTACGTTTGTTTACAACCATTTCAATCAGGGCCAAAAACGATGTACAACTAGACAGTCAAAATTTCTCTTCACTCATATGCCAACAACCCTAGCACTTCTCTGGCCACTCTCTTACTCTTTTCATTGAATATTTCAATACACAAGCAGCTTTTTGATAAATTCCAACCATGTAGAAGTAAAATTACATAAACTATGCAAAAAGTATGAAATAAGCAAGATATGACGCGAGAGATAAATACGTTTGAGTGAACTCCTAGAACTTTTTGGTTCTCTTTCACCAGGGGTGCCAAGTTGCGCACATCTTCTGGTCGTCTAATTCTAAAACGTCTTTGTCACGGCCAAAAATGATGTACAAATAGACTGTCAAAATTTCTCTTCACTCAAATGCCAACAAATAAAACGAGTGAAACCCTAGCACTTCTCTGGCCTCTCTCGTACTCTCTTCATTGAATATTTCAATACACAAGCAGCTTTTTGATAGTGTTATTGTATATAACTATACAAATTCCAATAGTATTGAAATAAAATTACATAAAGTATGAAATAATCAAGATATGACACGAGAGAGAAATTCGTTTGAGTGAATATCTGGCACTTTTTGGTTTTCTTTTACCAGGGTTGCCAAATTGCTCTCATATTCTGGTTGTCTAATTCTTGATCGTCTTTGTCAAGGCGCATCGATGTGGTGGTACCACTAGAATACCCGACTTATTTATTTATCGCATTCCTTAGGTATTTATTGTTTCTCAAACATATTTTTTATACGTTTTTTTTACTTTTATTCCATTACATTTGTGCTGAATACATTTGTGCTGAATTTGATTGTGGAACAATACCAGGCAAAGCAAAATGCCTATTGTTTTTCGGCTTGGTATGTTTGTTGCCGTAGTAACACTACCTTGTCAATGCGCCTTGACTTTCAATAAAATCAGGAAAAACCCCAATGCGAACACCTCGAATTTTGTTAGGTCATTTGATACGAAAACAGCAAAATATTTTGCAGTGCGAATGAGCTATAACTGACGAAAGCGGATGGACACCTACCAAGATTGTCGCATTTTCGGGATTATCGACGTTGTTTTCTTATAGAGTTTGACATTTATAATCGCGAACAAGCGATAATCTTGGTAGGTGTAACTGCAGTTTAACGCTATTGAGGTTAACTTTCAAAATCCATGTGATAATAAAGTGGTATGTTAAATGTTACTATTCTAATGGGTATGTTCAATTTAGTAACCATATTTATATCCTTACCATAAATAAATAAAAAACCATAGATGGTGAAAGATAAGTGGTGGATTTGAAAGTCAAGCGAAATTTTCTAGATGGCGCAGCAGTGGTGGATATGGGCAAATTTCCCTGGAAACAAAAACTATTGAAAAAACTATATAACCATTCTTTTTTGGCTTTTGTATTGTGAACAAATATCAAAAGCGATCTGCTTTTCTATTATTTATATTCTATTTTCAAATTTAAACAACAGAATCGAAATAAAAATGATGTTTGAGTGCTTTTTCGTCGTATCCGAGTGAAAAATTGTCGTACGGAAACAGCATGTGCCCTCTGGTGCTAATTGTGATTAAGCAAATGAATCATCTATGGTTTTATTTGTTAAAAAGGATGTACAAGTAGAGAAGAAAAAACCGGCGCAATTTGGCAACCCCAGTAGAAGAGAATCAAAAAAGTCAACGCGATTCACTCAAAAGCATTTCTTTCCCGCATCATAATTTGTTTATTTCATATTTTATGTAATTTTTTTTTAAATATGGTTGGAATTTATATAGTTAGATACAATAACATCATCAGAAAACTGCTCGTGTATTGAAATATTCAACGAAGAGAGTAAGAGAGATAGCAGGGAAACGACGCGCTTATCTCCTTTTCTTTGTTGGCATTCCACTGCATGAGTAAATTTTCTTCTCGATACCATAGTTGCTTTACGTATTTATCTATCGTCCCCACCATAGATAAAGGAAATAAGTAGATATCGCACAGGTATTGCCAAGTACAGCCACTAGGTGCTGCGATGTCGTTTTGTAACTTTCATTGACGTTTCTCGTAACATTCACTGACGTTTATTCAACAGTGTGTTACATTTTTTTCAATACAAAAATTTAATAATTTTCCAGGTTGTGCTATTCGAACAACTAATTTAGTTTTTTTTCATGTCGTTGTGTTCCCCACTTTCTAATTCAAATGTATTTTGGTTATGTGATTTTTTTGGTGTACTGTTATTGTTGGTGTTCGTTTGTGTTGACTTGTACAGCATCGGCCCACTAAACAAAACAAAATGCCTGTTGATGTTGCCTACAACACCTACTGCTATCACCTGTTCTAAATACATCTCGCAAGGTATATTTTAGTTGGGATCAAATGTTATAATTATTGCTTTCAGCTCCATCTTGAAAACATTCCATTGAACAAGAAATTTCTCAAGGCATGTGCGGTATCTAGTTATTTCCTTTATCTATTGTCCCCACTAAGTAATTAAACAGCTGACAAAACTTCGTTTCCTCATTGAAGAAGTGCAAAGAGAAACGTCAGATGAGATGG
Organism: Phaonia tiefii; assembly: GCA_963931995.1. NCBI lineage: Eukaryota > Metazoa > Arthropoda > Insecta > Diptera > Muscidae > Phaonia > Phaonia tiefii. The sequence goes on from OZ008370.1 coordinate 79,077,796, forward strand.
ATAACAAATCTATGTATAAATTAATCTATGAACAAAACGGCCTGCAGAAATGTAGTAAAGTTTCGAGTCAATTTTGATGAGAAAACATCGGGCATTTATGCAAGCCGGTTTGTATGAGAACATTTTTGTTTGTTTTGACCATAGATTAATACTTATAGTAGATCTACTAGTTCTCCCACCAAATTTATGACATTTGGCCTGGTGTGATATTTACGTTTGATGTTGAAAAGAATTGCTTTACTAATAACAGATAGAGGCAATGGTTCAAAACAACGAACAAAATAACAACAACGGCATTTCGTTTTGTGTGTTAAAATTATTGTGTTAAATACAACACAAATGTATGCTAACAATAACAGTCAATAAAAAAATTTAAAACACATTTAAATTTCACAGTTTTTCACCAAAATGGCATGAAAAATTAAAGCAAGAAGTTATTGTAATCCCACCTGGTGTATATCACTTTTCGTCAAACATCTCTCTATCACACCGACCGCATCAAGAAGAGTGTGAAAGGAAACGTCAGATGAGCCAAATATTCTCTCTAGTATGAGATTACTCTATGGTTTTGACATTTGCTGGGCAAGTAAATTCTAATATAGGTAAACTGATAAATAATGGCATTGTACTGATATTTTGGACCCTTGGTTTTAAAGTTCATCTTTTTAAACAGTGAATAAAATCACACTAACAGCCCTATTCCGACAGGGTTACAAAAGTCACCACGGTTACTATTTGACAGCAATGTGACAATTGTCAAAAGTCGGTATTCTGACACATTTTTTTGGTGACAAAAGTAACCAAAACTGTTACCTGCGAGAGAGGAGATAACAGTGCGTGACAGCTGTTTTATTTGCCGGAAAGTTGATACAAAATCATTTTATAAATTCTGCAAGTAAACAATAAAACTGTATATGGGAAAAATTTATAATATATTTTGTACCAAAACGACAAGAGGGCATAATTAAATAAAGGAAGGACTTTTGTAACTTTGTCCTATGGAAGTGGAGTAGAAAGAAGAAAGAACTTGCTTTTGCGTTAGAAAGATTGAAAATGTGCGAAAAGTATTACAAAACTTTTAATGTAAATATCTCCGGTCTTTCAAGGGATATTGTTAACTAATATACCTTTAAAAAGGCTAAGGTCTTGTGTATTATCGGAACCTGTCAAAAAATAAGTATAATAGGTCGTTTTTTGAAAAAATAAATAAATTGTTAGCAGAAAAGTGAGGTTAAAAAACGTTTTTTTTAATTAGCTCCGCTATGGGTTAATAAAAATAAATATGTTTATACACTGATTTATAGAGCTGAGAAAGACCTTTTTAATGATACCCATTTCAACCAGACCGGATTATAAATCCCGGAGATACGAACGATTATAAAGGCCTATATCTCAAGAATTTGGACCGACCGCGGGGGTTAAAATAACTTTTTGATCTCAGTGCAGAACCTTTTGGCGGTGGTGAAATTTTGATATAGATCAGAGAGTTGGCGCTAAAGTAAATTCCTTCTTCTATATGGCGCGGATGTGCAGGAGTATTCTTTCCGCTTAGCATCTCCGGATGATCCTTGAGGAAGGTAATATAGCATCCCAGCTGTGCCTTTGCGGTGCGCTCAAATTCCCTAAATAATAAAGTATTAATTTTAATTCAATAAAACATAAATACATATATTAAATACTTAATTTTCCTTTTTTTTACCGCGTTTATTTTGTGCAGAAAATCATGTTTTTATTTTTTTGTCCCTGCTTTTGACAACCTGTTTTGTGATGTGAATTATTTGTTACGAGGTGAATTTTTCGTTGTCACTGTGTTGCCAGAATACCAGATACAAACAATGGTGACAACTTTGTAGCAATTTTGTGGTTACAATTTGATTGTTACCACATACACAGAATTGGGGTGTAAGGCTGCCATTAAGAAGTAGTGAAAATGCGTTTCCTTTAGAATGGCTTAAGATTTTTGTTTCTTTCAGATGATGAATTTCATTTAAAAATCGAGATGCAATGAACCCGACCCCCTCAGATATCGATGAAATTTTGTTTATAGCTAAATCTGATCAATACAAACAAACCCTCATTTTTAGAAATTACAGTTTTGCGATTTCTTGGGCGTGGCACAGTGGGAAAGTTTTCGAAACAACGCGAAAATGGTCGAAAAGAGCTCCATTTGAACTACAATAACTCAGAATCATTATCATTAAAAAGATATTTTAACAGGCTTTATGGCAAAATAAAATATCTTTTTAATGATACCAAGATCATGGAAATCGGTTCAGCCGATTCTGAGTTATTGTAGTTCAAATGGAGCAAAATGAATTTTCCTGGGACAATGTTTATTTATTTTACCTGTAAATATGAAATGTAAGGGCAATTACTAGAAGTGACACTACTTAAAAAATTATATAAAAAAAACTAAAAAAGAACCCATTTTTATTTTTTGATATGGTATAGGTGAAGGATAAACCTTTCTAAAAAAATACTACACTGTAAAAAAACCCTTGATCTTTTTAGTTTTTTCGTTAGTTAAAATTTTTTTTTGTTATAAAATTTTTTACAGTGTATTTTTTTTTAAACGTGTCATAAAGCCTGTTAAAATATCTTTTTAATGATACCAAGATCATGGAAATCGGTTCAGCCGATTCTGAGTTATTGTAGTTTAAATGCAGCTCTTTTCGACCATTTTGGCGTTTTTTCGAAAACTTTCCCACTGTGCCACGTCCAAAAAAATCCCAAAACAGTCATTTCTAAAAATGAGAGTTTGTTTGTATTGATCAAATTTAGCTATGAACAAAATTTCATCGATATCTGAGGTGGTCGGGTTCAAAATTTCAGTTTTATCTCGATTTTTAAATGAAATTCATCGGATATGTGTTGACTTAACATTCTGTTAAACTAGTAAAGAAATTCCTTTCAAATTTTTTAACGAAATTGTTATTGTAATCCAATTATTGGTAAATTCATTCACTACAAATTCATTTTAATTTTCTAAAACAATTAAACCTACAAACGAAAAATGTGTAAAATCAGATAAACTGACAGTGGTGTTTTCACCAAACCTCTTGTAAGGGTGGTGAATTGCGAAATCTTAAATCTTGCAACTTCAAGTTGTTGTGTGAATGAAATGTTTAATTAATTTTTTTGTTTTTAATTTCGACAAACACGGATTATATGTTTGCAATTCTTGCAATTGAATGCCAATATGTAGTACATACAGACACATACATACATATGTGTGGCTGGTTACTTTATGGTGAATTTACAATTACGCGATGATATGTAGATTTGCTCTTAACACCCCCCACAACAAAAACCACAAACAGTTAACAGATTTTGGGGCTTTTGTTGCCGGTGGTTTAATGAAAACAAACTCTGGCTTAATTAAGATCACGTTTGTTCCACCATTCCCAGTCCAGACATGCTTCATTATTTTGGCCTTTTTCTTTCTTTCTGTTTGTGGCGATTTACACTAAGCGGCATTCTTTATTCACTTAAAAGTGTTTCTGCGGTTATATAATTTTTGGTTAATTTCCAACAGATTTTTGTTTTCGGTTTGCAAATGATTTGTTTCATTCATTCGTCGGTACCTTCGTTCGTTCGTCTTCTTGGTCTTTTCTTCTTTCTTGGCTTTCAGATTCAATGTTGCTAATAAACCCCCAAAAATAAAAACAAAAGTGAAATAAAAATAAAAAAAAATGAAAACAACTTGAACTCTTTTTGTTCATTTGTTTGAAGACCAAATGGCAAAACATTATTTATTTTTAATGTGTAAATTTTTAACGAAAACAACTTAAGTAAATGTAAATGTTTATTTTTTGTGTCGAGTGTGTGTGATTTCGATTTCGATATCGTTGTCGATTTCAATTTCGAATGTGTCTGCTCTGTAATAAATGTGAGAAAAAAGCGAATTTTACCTATGAGATTCATAGTAAATGTTTGAAATATTTCATTGGCGTCGGTGGAGGAGGCACCCGCTCATTCCGGCGCCCTCACCGCTTAGAGCCAATGATTCCAGCAGTCGCTTGGACAAGTTACTAAGATACATTTCGTTATCGGCCTGTATCTGCAGCGTTTGTTTTTTTTTTTTTGTTTTTTGCGTCTTATTTGCCAATATAGGTTAACAATTTTGGGGATTTATGTTGTATGTGGTTTTTTGTTGGTTTCCTTGTTTATGGGTTTGGGTTTATTTGCGAGGGGTGTGTTAACGTAAACAAATGTTAAATTTAGTATGACCACACACATTCATTGATCATTATAATTATTTGTTTAGCTAATTTTTTATAAGTTTTAATAACAGCATTTTGTGTGTTCAAGTGGAATGGTGTTATGGAATTTACGAAATTCGAAGTGTTAAATACAAATTGTAAGATTATCTGTAACGATTACAGTAGTATTAAAAACCCAAGGGGGAAAGAGTGCATTTTATATTAAATAAAATCAAAATATTTAATAGAATTTTTGGCACGAAGTTCCTTATCGCACGTTGCGGGATGGGGGCTAAATGGAAAAAAATTAAATTTATCACTAACCGGAGAGAACATGATCTTTTAGCCTAAAGGAAATTACAACTTTATAAACAACTTTTGTTTTAACACTATTATGCTAAAAACCAGTATTATCAACTATATTATTTACTTTTGCTTTGGTGTGTGTCTAGACTAACGGCTTAAATCATAAAGAAAGAAACTTACTAGATGTCTCACATATGTTGGGAATTTTCTTGTTTTCTAGGTGGAGCCTGTAACTAATATTTAGTATAAAGTATACGTGTTGTAGTTTTGAACCCAATAAAAAGTAAATTTAGAAAAGCCAAAGTGCAAGACTGCACACAGAGAAGAGATTCGTTGTCACAACTATATTTACAGCCAACTAAAATTTGGCGGTTCCTTGGACTATCACATTATTCAGTTGTGATTACCACTAATTGTGTTCAGTATCACCAAATGTTGTGCATATCAATTGATTTGTAATTCAGTTTTGGTTGAAAGAACTAAAATATTTGGTTGAAGCCACAGGAACAAGAAATAAATGTGATCTGTCAATTGAGTTTTAATTCTAGCAATCAAATTATCCTGTAGCGGTGAATATTCTATTAGTTGGATCAACGCAAAATGTAAAAACTAATTCGGTTGTACCATATAATATATTATGATGCTGAACTAATTATGTACTTGAATTTGATGGCTGTCACATCCATTTGATGATCTTTAACCCCTTATGAATTTGATAGAAAAAAAAGTAATAAAATAATTTTTTATTAAAATTGTATATTTTACATTTAAATATAAACAATATTATGATTATTTATAACCAGAGTTCATATTTCGTGCGCATTTGTTTATCAAAAATATATAAAAAATTTCTATATCTCGAAAACGGAGCGTCCAATCGAAAAACAAATATAGTCTAATTTTTCATATTTTCGATCAAAAATGTGGATGCGTTACCCTGGGTATCATATGTATGTTTAAGTTAATTTGTGTCATCCACAACATTAGTTCCTCCAGCCAGGTGCCAACAATTGTTTGCATGTCTTTGTGAAGGCGTCAATAGTGGCGTCAGATTCAACGATTGTGTTTAGAAGTCTCACTTCACCTCAATTTATGATAATAGCTCTGTTCGAGTACTTTCCCAGTAAAAATTTGCAATAATCTACTTTTGAGAGCGAAACAACAATTTTACTCTCTTTATGAACATTTGCAAATAAAGTACGCGATCGACTTCCAGTAATAATTTGCAATGAAACAGCTGATGTTTATGTGTGCAAGGAAACAGCTGAATTTTCTGTTTGCATTTCATTAAACAAAAGCTGTAATTTTTATATGGAAGAAATTTTGTACTTATTGTACTTACAAATTCTTCCAACAAATACATTTTTGGAAGTTACCACAAGTTCCAATAGAATTGAAAGAATGTTTATCCTTTGCCACCCACATACATACATTCTGGCGTGTATTTCCATACCTTTGCTACTGCCACAATTGTCCAATAATGACGTCGCCGGTTCACCAGAATTTCCTGAATGCCACTGCACATTATTGTGTTCCATTTTGTTTCTAAATTTCACAAATATATTGAACAAAATATTAAAATATTATTATTTTTGTGTTTTGTTTCTTTTCATAAAACAGCTGATTTCAAACAGTTGTTCTATCTTGCAATTTTATGTTGGCTACAATTTCTCCAACCAAAATTTGCAAAATCTCTAACATCGAACTGTCAAAATTTTCGCTCTCTGGCTCTCATTTACTGGACTTTTGGAGTAAACGAACAGAGTTCAGTAAAAATTTGTACAAATTTGCACAAATTTGCACAAATTTTCGAGTACTCGAACAGAGCTAATATGTATTCTTCGGTGGCTGATATCTATAAGTATACACTTTATTGTTTTTCACAACTTTGTTTATCACTTTCTGTTTAAAATAATAGTTTTTCTGTAAAGTCCTTGTGGAACATTCCAATATACGTAGTTTCTCTTTAACAACAAAGCCTCTTGTGAAAAATTGAATACATAACTTTGTAACAAGTGTTTTTGTGACAGAAACTAAATTATTATTACAGTGACTAATATTTGAACACGAATTCTAATATTGTACTTTTTATTAGTTGTATCTTCCATTTCAGATGAATGAGGTTTTTGAAATACTCAAATTGGTTAATACAACTAAAGTTCCGTAGTAGCAACTTGTATTTTTTAGTAAGACCTATTTTTAATCTATCAATGACATCGATAAATAATTCTGATGTTCGACAATTATGAATTCTAATCAGAATATAGACTTTCGCATGGAATTTCTAATGCCTGAATTGATTTCCAACTAATCTTTGCCCTGTGTGTAGCACAAAAAATTAAATTTTCTCAAAAAAATTACCTATTCATATTCTTAAACAAAGTACGTTTTCTTAAAAAAAATACCTCATCTTAAAGAAGTATCTGCTTAAAAAAACTAAATTTTCTTACAAAAGTATATTTTCTTAAAAAAAGTAATTTTTTTTTAAATAAGTACCTTTCTTACAAAAGTACACTTTCTTACAAACAAAAAATGCCTTTTCTTAAAAAACTACATTTTCTTTAAAGAGTTTCTTTTTTGTAAAACAAAATAATTTTTCTTGAGATAAGTACCTACTCTTATGGCCAGTTTTTCAGTCAGTGGTGATCTTCGTTTCTTAGTTAAATTGTGGTTAAACATCGAATTGTGTTTTTTAGTCATTGTTTAACTATGATTTAACCACCCAATATTGGTAGGTTAACTTATAGTCAGAACCATATTATTTTGACAATCAAATTGCTGTCAGTCAAAGTGAGAAATGAAAACTGTATAAAATACATGTTTCAGATTTGCATATTTCTACACATACGTTGAGTCTAGATCGTTAAATTGTTGCGCCTATATAGTTTTTTACACATTTTTGTTAAAATGACTTCGACTTTATGCATCTTTTCTTATTTTACATAATTCCATTTTGTTTGTTCCCCTTTGTTGTTTTGGTATTTATCCCAAAACACACGTTTTTTCCAATAAGAATACAAGTGTTGCCATATTCGTTGACAATATGGCGACTAAAATTAACTCACCACTGAAAAACAAAATGCAGAGTTAACCTCTAATTAACTTAGAATTAAGATTAAGTAATCCGATAGTTAACTACCCACTTAAAAACTGGCCATTAGAAATTTACCTATTCTTGAAAAAGGGGCCAATTCTAAAAAAAATCCCATTTCAAAAAAAACCTTTTCTGCAAAAAAATGGCTTCTCTTAAAAACGCCCTTTCTTACAAAAATTCATTTTCTTAAAAGTACCTTTTCCTAAAACTAATATAACACCTTTCCGTTTATTTCCTTGAGATAAGTAACCCTTCTGAAACTAAGTACATTTTCTTAAAAAATAATATTTTCCTAAAAAAAGCACCACTTCTTTAAAAAGTACCTGTTCTTAAAACAGTACTTGTTTGTAAAAAAAACATACTCTTCTGGCTTTTTCTTGCAAAAAGTACTTCTTCTAAAAATTAGTACCTTTTCTTAAAACAAACATTAGCTTTTAATAAAAGAAGTACCTCTCTTTAAAAAAAAAATACAGCAGAGAGTTGTCCGAGGCCTTCGGCCACGGACTGTCCCTACAGGCTGTGTCAGAGACACGGCCATTAAGTTTAACGTAGAATACGCCATCCGATAAGACAGAAAACATATACAACAATAAATTCATTTGCTTATATTATTTATCATTTATTGTTATATATGTTTTCTGTCTTATCGGATGGCGTATTCTACGTTAAACTTAATGGCCGTGTCTCTGACACAGCCTGCAGGGACAGTCCGTGGCCGAAGGCCTCGGACAACTGTCTGCTGTAATTTTTATATTTACCAACGGCATTTGATTCAAGTCCGTTTAAAAAAAAAAATATTATGTTCAATTTTTTTAAACTTAATTTAATTTATGTATTTTAATTAATATTTTTATTGAAATAAGTTCTGCGAATGTTGAGAGGGCCGCCCTAATATTAAAAAAGGTTTACCTTATCGAGTCTTCGCATTAGCATTCGAGCGTTGTGTGAAAGCTTTACGCTTTACAATTCAAAATTAATGTTACAACAGCTTTATTGAAGCTTTCGCAAAAAAGCTTTATTACGTTAGCTTACTGTTTGTTTCACTTTTTACTAGATACATGTTGCCAAGCAACATTAGCTTGCTGTTCGTTTCACTTTTTACTAGATACATGTGCCTAAGCAATGTTGAGCAACCAAAAACACTCAACCAAACACCACACATATGTTTCAGTGTATGTGTTTAAACAATTTTCATTTGAGAAATTAAAATACTAGATATATATCAACCAATATGAAATGTATATCAAACGAAAGATAACATCTTCATTTACCTACAAAAAAAATTTTAAAAAAATTCATCTAGCCGTTTCCTCAAATTCAATGAAATAAAGATTACAACAATAAAAAGGTAAGACGTATTCTACGTCAAAAAGGACCTTTTCGGGAAAATATAATACATATTGTTACAAAAAAGAACATAAAAAGGTACATTTTTTAAACACAAAAATACATTTTATATAAAAGATTATCATTTTACAAAAAGTATCTTTTCTTAAAGATCCATTTAAATAATCGTATTATTCAACGGGCGCGTTAGGCATGTTGGAACTACAGTAATCCCCCAATTTACGAATAGGATACGTTCTGTGAAGGTAAACGTATACCGAATATTCGTATAGCGGACTCAATATTAGTATGTCATTCTACTGAAAATAAATAGATACGTTCAGGGATAAAAAATATTCGTAAAGCGAGATCCATATTAGTTTAAGTTTGTATTGAAAATACACATATGTGTACCCAAAATGTTCGTTAGGCGAAATCCTTTTTTTTTAACATACATATATAACAAAGTGATATGAAAAGAAATTTATTTATTGGTTTTAAAAATAAAATACATAAGACATTCATTAAAAAAGCTAATTTTACATTAAAATAAATAACATAAAAAATACCTCAACATTACATATTAAAAAATTATTAATTATAAATGTTATATTTATTCTGCTGTGTAGTCTGAGCCCTGGCCTAAGCTAGTAGATGGTCCTTCATCTAAACTGGCATCGGAAATAGATTCTAAAGATTCTTGAATATTAGGAGCTGCAACACTTTTTTTTAGAAAAATAAGAAACTAATTACGTTATTTATTTTTATCATTGTATAATTGTCTATAGCAAAGAATTGAGTTTTCTATTTCTCTGGAAGCCTTAAGACTTTCTGCAGATATCTCGATAGCTTCCTTGATAAGAGAAAACGCTCTTGGCATTTTTTGCGATGTCAAAATACGAGAACTTTCGCAATGCGTAAGACTCCCGCATTTTCTGCATCCGTGCTTCCTTCAAGCTTCTCTATTAATTCTTCATTTGAAATATCTTCCTGTCCCGATTCAAGATCTTCTTCCACATCATCACCGACTTCATGCAACATAGCAACAATTTAATTTTAAATTCCTTGAATGTTTTGTAATGAACTACCGAAATCATTAGTGCCTTGGGGTCATAACTTTTTCCATACTCCATTCATGGCTGTTTTCTTAACTTATATTAAATAAATAATTTATTAAATTGCTTCCAAAATTCTGTAATAGTTGTCAGGTTTGGACCATTAACATGTTTGATAAGATTCTTGAAAACGCGGCGCAAATAATTAACCTTAAAGTTAGCAATTCGATGGGTTAATATAGTAAAGACGTATCTCAGTTTTTTGTTACTCTACAGGAAAAGAATACAACTGAATAAAATCGGAACAATTGGGCACATTATTTATGTTTAAACGCAGTTTTTTTGGTAAAACAAACTCTTTAAATATAATTCTTGTACGAAAGATATATTTGGAGCCCCCTACCAGAATATTCAAAAACTCAATTTCGTAAAAAACAAGATACGACCTTTTAATTTTTAGCCATCGAATTACACCCTGATCCATTGGTTGAAGTATAGGAGTAGTATTTATTTGGTGGTAGGAATAAGACCTTGATGTTGTCAGGTATGAGAGTTAGGTTGTGGCTAGGTGCATTGTCAATAATTAGCAATGCCTTGTTTGAAATATTTTGCTCTGAATTAAATTTTCTCACAAAACTTGCAAAAAAAATATTTAACCAGTCTTCAAAAAGTTCTGATTTCTGATAAATAAGAATGGGCTTTAACTAATTATCTCCTGCAGCATTTCCTCCAAATTAAATCGTAATACGGTCTTTAGCTGCCTTAAACCCTGACGCAGATTTGTCTTGTTTGGAAACGAATATTCTAGATGCCATTCTTTTCCAAAACAGATCTGTTTCGTCTACCGTTTCGCCACCGTTTTCTATAATTTTTTTAAATGTTGCTGGATAATTTGTTGCCGCCTCAACGTCTGCACTTGCTGCTTCACCAGACCTTTTAATATTATATAAGGAATGACGTTTTTAAATCTATCAAACCATCATTTGCTAGCTAAAAACTGCTCTCTTAGATCCTGCCCCATTTCTCGTTATTAAATGCTGGTGAAGATTTCTGGCTTTTTCTTGTAAAGGGGTTTTCCACAGAGACGCTACAAAAGTAAATCGATAGGGACAGTACACGACGCCATATTTTTCCCACTCTTTTGACATTTCTCTTCAGTAAGGTTTGCCATTTCATCATGGAAAGATATACGAGCCAACAACGAGTCGAAATTATTAAAATTTACTACCGAAATTTGGAGTCAGTGGCCTCAACTTTAAGAGCGCTACGTCCAATTTATGGTCGTCATAATCGTCCTACCAGATCAACAATTGAGCGTCTAGTGGAAATATTTGAATCCACAGGCACAGTACAAAATGTTCCCGTGCTGGTGAGACAAATAAGTTCCCGTAGTGTCGAGAATATTGCTGCCGCTGAGGCTTCAGTTCAAGAAAGCCCAAATGTGTCTCTCACACGTCGTTCTCAAGCGTTGGGCATCTCAGTGACGTCGTTGTGGCAAACTTTGCGAAAAGATCTTGGCCTACATCCTTACAAGATCAAATTGACGCAAGAACGGAAGCCGCTTGACCACCATAAGCGTCGTATGTTCGGGAATTGGGCTGAGGAACAACTTGAAAATGATTGGGATTTTCACCGGAAAATCATCTTCAGCGATGAGGCTCATTTCTGGCTGAATCGTTTATGGGCCGGCGGCGTCATTGGGCCGTACTTCTTCCGTGATGATGAACACCGGCACATTACTGTGAATGCGAATCGCTTCCGTTCAATGATAACCGAATATTTTTGGCCCCAATTGTATAATATGGACTTGGAGGACATGTGGTTCCAACAGGACGGCGCCACAAGCCACACAGCGAATGCCACAATCAATTTATTGGAAACCAAGTTTGGTGAACGTGTTATCTCACGAAATGGCCCAGTCGATTGGCCGCCTCGGTTGTGCGATTTGACGCCGTTAGATTATTTCCTGTGGGGCTACGTCAAGTCTATGGTCTATGCCAACAAGCCAGCGACGATTGATGAACTTCGTACGAATATCGAACGTGAAATTGCAGCAGTATCGGCCGATTTAAGCTTGAAAACCGTCGAAAATTGGGTTCAGCGTCTGGATTTCTGCAAGCGGTCCGGTGGTGGCCATGCAAAAGAAATCGAGTTCCATACATAATGGCATCGAACGTACTTTCACAGGAATATAGAATTTCATTGGTATCTAAAACCGGTTTTGTTTTATTTAAAAAAACTTTTGTATTGCTTTTATTGAAAAACCCTTTATTACTCATCATTTGCTAGCTAAAACCTGCTCTCTCTTAGATGGATGATGGTGAAGATTTCTGGCTTTTTCTTGTAAAAAAGTGGTGCTTATCGCAAATATTTTGTTGAGCTTGGTGGTCTATCAATACACTTAGCATTCGTTCCATTTCTTCCAATACCGCACTTATTTGTTTTGAAACATTTTTTGCAGTTAAAGATGTTACTCTTTGATTGTTCTTAATTGTACAACCAGTTGAAACAGCGAGGCCTAAAGCTTTTCTTATTTCATTGATTTTCTGACCTGCTTCTAGCCGTCTTAAAACATCAAGCTTTACATCCAAAGTGATCGCTTTACGGATCTTTTTTGCACTAGTGGCGTGAATCGTAGTTTCTGTTCGTTTACCAGGCATTTTTATAGCAAAATTTATATCGACTTAATTGTTAAACACAAGCAATTGTATAACACAATTACTGATATAATACCATCAACAAAAAATTATTTGACTCCACTTAAATAATACAAAACTTCAATGCATGATAGAACCTAAATTATTGTTTTCGGGGAGTTCCCAAATTAAATTAAAATTGTACAAATCGTGGTAAAATTACTATAAGGTGGCAGCACTTTGTGTTGTTGTACAACAATATAACAAAAACAGGCAAATTTCTGACCAGCTGCCACCTTGTAGTAATTTCACCACGTGTTGTACACGTTCGTAATAGCAAAATTTTCATTCGTATAACGAATTTAATAATCTAATAATAATGTTCGTAACTTCGAAGTTTCGTTAAGCGAGCCTTCATAAAACGGGGGAATACTGTAACTATGTAGTACATAATATATAGCGAAAGAAACTTCGTTCCAACCGGGTGTCCCCTGACACCTCATGTGATTTATTTTTATTTTTATAAATTGAACTCGAAGTTTATATTCATGTATTAACTGAACTCTGAACTTCCAGCAATTGAATTCAATTAAATTGAATTGTATTGTATTGCATTGTATTGAATTGAATTGAACTGAGTTGAATTGAATTGAAATGAATTGAATTGAATGGAGCTGAATTGAATGGAATTGAATTGAATTGAATTGAATTGAATTGTATTGAATTGAATTGAATTGAATTGAATGGAATTTAATTGAATTGAATTGAATTGAATTGAATTCAATTGAATTGAATTGAATTGAATTGAATTGAATTGAATTGAATTGAATTGAATTGAATTGAATTGAATTGAACTGAATTGAATTGAGCTGAATTGAATTGAATTGAATTGAATTGAATTGAATTGAATTGATTGAATTGAATTGAATTGAATTGAATTGAATTGAATTGAATTGAATTGAATTGAATTGAATTGAATTGAATTGAATTGAATTGAATTGAATTGAACTGAATTGAATTGAGCTGAATTGAATTGAATTGAAATTAATTGAATTGAACTGAATTAATTGAATTGAATTGAGTTTAACTGAATTGAAGTGAATCGGAAAATGCAAATTGTCACAACATTTCGACTGACAGTGATGCCAAATCATTTCGCAACTAAGACTCAGCAACGTAAAATAATATATGTGCAAAATCACATTCAAAAATTGAGTTCAATTAAAGTTAAATGGTAAAATTTTAATTTTTTACAAAACTGAAGGTTGGGCCATCTAAAATTTGGTATTTAATTTCGCTTTAAAACCAAATACTAGAAATTTTTCAAAATTATGATTTTTAACATCGATAAAATTGTTTCCACGACTGTCCCTGCAGGCTGTGTCAGAGACACGGCCATTAAGTTTAACGTAGAATACGCCATCCGATAAGACAGAAAACATATATAACAATAAATGATAAATAATATAAGCAAATGAATTTATTGTTATATATGTTTTCTGTCTTATCGGATGGCGTATTCTACGTTAAACTTAATGGCCGTG